>JARQOC010000001.1:501747086-502235611 GCA_033576535.1 Allobates femoralis | reverse complement strand
TCATCTCTAAACTCTTGGTGCGCCTGGTCTACACCCGCCTCACCCGTTACCTCTCCACTCACTCTCTTCTAGATCCATTACAGTCTGGTTTCCGCCCCCTTCACTTTACAGAAACTGTCCTCATCAAAGTGACCAATGACCTTCTGACGGCAAAACCTAATGGTGGCCACTCTCTGCTTATTCTTCTTGACCTCTCTGCAGCTTTGACACTGTTGACCACCATCTCCTACTCTTTATGCTGCACTCCATTGGCATAAAGGACACCACTCTCTCCTGGCTCTCTTCCTATCTTTCTGACCATTCTTTCAGTGTATCATTCACTGGCTCCACTTCCTCCCCCTCCTTCTTTCACTATTGGGATCCTCAGGGTTCAGTCCTCGGACCTGTTCTCTTCTCTCTCTACACAGCCCCAATTGGAAACACAATCATCAGATTTGGCTTCCAGTACCATCTCTATGCTGATGACACACAAATATACAATTCAGCCCCTGACCTTACCTCTGCGGTTTTACAGAACACCAATGACTGTCTAGCTGCAGTTTCGTGACCGCGCTATGCATTGTATAATGACGCCCATTAGGGTGTATTACAGCGGCGAGGAAGGGGTAGCGCGGCACAGGGGACCAGCCTACCGGTCAAAATCGCTTGGAGGAACGCCCCCCTGTGACAGGAATTTTGTAAGTTTGCTAACTACATTATTGTACTCATAGATTAGTAAAAAAGGTGAGACAGGAATGTGTTAGAATGTATTGTAAGGCTGCAGGGACAGGTATTAATGGGTTAGAAAGGTGATTTGGGGTGACAGGTTCCATTTAATCACTGCTTGGACATAGACTACACACTGATGCCATCCAAGTACTGTGCATCCTCATCATGGACCCATAGACTGGTACTGGTAATTTCCATCCATGATACTGGTAGAAAAAACAGACATGTCTCTGTGATTTTTGCACATGCACACAAAAAACAGGGACATCAGCCCCTTTATATTATAATAGGTGTATGTTCTATCCGTAAAAATCACAGGGAAACGTAAGTAAAAAAATTGATGTGTCAATGAACCTTAGGGGGCAAGTTTTCTCTACTGCAAGCTTTCCTATTAGAGCCCGAAATGCCTGAAATGTGTGAGACTTTTAAATATCGGAAATACAGAAAATAAGTAACTTCTTGAACAGATCATTTTGGTTGAGCGTGAGAACCTGTTTCCCTGCTCTATTCTCCATCATAGTTTGGTGATATTTATTGCTTTTTACTTACGGAGAAGGTGCCACTCATCTTGCTGAATAGTCCTGGTCAGATTGAATGGAATATTCCTCAGGCGAATTGGTTGAGAGAAGTGATACTTGATGGCTGTGCATTTCTGAGCAATTCCTTCAAAGAAAAAAATAAAGCAATTTAGCATGCTATTGTATGTGTAAAAACAGCACCTTCATTTAAAGAAACTCAATCCTAATAATTAAACATTACTCACTTCCAACATGGTCTGGGTTTTAGAATGGTCAATTGACATCTATTAATAAATATGTCATAGATTTTTATAAAGCAAATGACAAGGTAGATATAAATTTTTCATACTTTCAGGCTTCATAGTGACAGAAAAAAAAAAAGATGAACTGCCCAAAGCATTTTGTCCTGTGAGCTAGAAAATATTAAAATACTAGATGGGGACGGGTCCCATGTCACTGGGCGCAGTGGCTTTTTCTCCACTCTGTCCACGCTCCCTCCCCCATGCGGTCTTCTCCCTCATGTGCTATCTTCTTTGACCTGTCTCCCTCCTGTTCTCTATCTCTATCCCCTGTGTGCTCTCTCTCCCCACTGTGCGCTCTCCCTCCTGTGGTGTTCAAAGATAGCGATGGCGTGAGATAGTGGGTTACTGGGTCACACCACCATCTTTGCATACCCAGGTGTCCAAAAGTGGTGGCAGTCTGAGTAAGAGCGCATGCACAGCGTGTATATGCATGTGCACTTACTCAGACCATGATGTGTCAGCAGCAGTACTGTACCAGTACCGCCAGTGGGCACCAAAGTTGCCATATTTGTACACCCATCACTCTCTGCCCCCCCTGTGCTCTCTCTGCCCCGTGTGCTCCCTCTGCCCCCCATGAGCGCTCTCTGAGTGGATGTCCAAAGATGGTGGCATGACTAACTGGGCCTGAGCATACCCAGCACGCATGCACAGTTAGTGTCCAAAGATGGCTACCTAACTGTGCCAGTGAGTGTCAGGTAGCTGCAGGTGTACTTAGTCATTCTGCAATGTGCGGCGAGGCAGCTGAGAGCTGTGCGACGATGGGTTCCTGACTTTGGTTTCAGATGGCTCCAGGTTTGAGAGTCAGTGGAAACAGTGGTGGTGCTGCGTAAGGGGCCACTACCACTAGAGGGCGCTATATTTGCACACCTATCATTTGGGTGTGCAAATATGGATGCCACAGGTGCATGATACGTGGACAGCCTGAGCAGGAATAGCGGCACAGTAAGCAAGGAGATAACTCAGGGCATCCGAGGTCACTTTTGCATTAGTAACTGCTCGCTCAGTTACTATGGCAATGGTGATCTCTGTGACATCCCCGCTTATCCTGCCGCAGGTCTCCCCTCTGTTATTCAGTGACTAGAGATCACGGGGAGCGGACATGTTCTTTCTCCCCGTGATCTCTAATGTAGCAGAGCTGAGTGAGAGCAAAAAGACAGAAGACATGATTGTAGATGGTATGAAGGTGGGGAGGGAATAATAAAGATGGTGTCTCTAAATTTCTCTGTGTAATTATCTATAATAAATTAATTTTTCTCTGTGTGATATCTTTTTCAACCCTTTATTTAAGACTCTTAATGGCCGGGTCTAACTTGGCCTGACATAAGAATCTATGGGCTTAATACCAGCTGGTAAAAAAAAGCTATTAACCCCTTATTACCCAGTGTACCACCTGGGCCACTTGAAAACCCTGGTAAAGCACCTGGAAATGGCACTTCTTATGAATGTGCCATTTTTAGGCGCAGGTGCGGGCTGCTATTTTTTTTGCATGGGGGGGGGGCCCTGAAACAATGGGCCCTCACCCTCGTGAGAACACCAGCCCTCAACTGTCTAGTTTTACCTTGGCTGGCAATTAAAAATAAGGTGGAACCCACACATTGTTTTGCCAGCTGAGGTAAAATTACACAGCTGAGGTACACTGACCAAACACTGATTATACAAGGATCTAAAACACTGATGACACACTGACCAAACACTGATGACACACTGATCAGACACTGCTGATGCAAGGATCTAAACACTGATGACACACTGATCAAAAACTGATGACACATTTACCAAACACTAATGAGACAAGGATCCAAAACACTGATGACACACTGCCCAAACACTGATGATACACTGAACAAACACTGATGTTACAAGGATCCAAACAACTGATGACACACTGACCAAACAATGATGATTCACTGACCAAACACTGATGATACAAGGATCTATATCACCACTGAGCATGGCCGTACTTGAATCTCTTCTGTCCACAGTGTTGGCGATGCTCGTGGTGGGTGAGTATAATCTGTATGTATATAGCCTATATTACAGTATGTCTGTATATACTGTATGAATATAGTATGGACCTGTGTACAGTACAGTGCTGTGTGTACACCATATCCTTTATAAACCTCTATAAACAGCCAGACCAGCAGCAGCTTCCTATATGCAGCCTAGCAGCAGAAAATTCCATATTATATATACAGCTATACAGCCCAGCAACAGCCTCCATATTATGTATACAACCCAGCAGCAGCCTCCATATTATATAAATAGCCCAGCAGCAGCCACAATATTATATATATACAGCCCAGCAGAAGTCTTCATATTATTTATACAGCCCAGCAGCCTCCATATTATATATACAGCCCAGCAGCGGCATCCATATTATAAATTCAGCCCAGCAGCAAGCCTCCATATTATACATATAAAGATCAGCAGCCTCCATAGTATATATACAGCCCAGCAACAGCCTCCATATTATGTAAACAACTTACCAGCTGCCTCCATATTATATATACAGCCCAGCAGCAGCCTCTATATTATATATACAGATCAGTAGCAGCCTCTATCTTATATATACAGCCTAAAAGCCTCAATATTGTTTATACAGCCCAGAAGCAGCCTCCATATTATATATACAACCCAAAAGGAGCCTCCATGTCATATATTTACAGCCCAATAGCAGCAACCATATTATATATACAGCCCAGCAGCAGTAGCCACCATATTATATATACAACCCTGCAGCAGCAGCATTCATATTATATATACAGCCTAGCAGCAGTCTCCATATTATATATACAGCCCAGCAACAGCCTCCATATTATATTTACAGCCCTAGAGCAGCCTCTATATTATATATACAGCCCAGCAGCAGCAGCCTCCATATTATATATAGCCCAGCAGCAGCCTCCAGAGTGATCTGAATGCAGGAGATAAGATCACAAAAGTCTGTGTGCTGCTGACAGCATGACAGGTCCCTTTGTTTGAGATAAACTAACTACACATTGGTCTCCCATACCCAGTCACACTATGTAGGTCCCGCCTTCCACTCTTATAGGTGAAGTTTGGAAACACCATAGGGGGGACATCTTTTAGAAGGCGTTTGAAAGGTTTCTTCCAGATTTCTCTCATGAAGTATATTTGAAAATTTATTAAAATCATTTGCTGTACATTGTTATTAAATAAAAATTGAAATGGCAGTTAAATTTTAAGAATATTTGGAGACACTTCATCTATAAAGCTCCCATGGACAGGCAGCTATAGTCTGTGCTTATCTATCCTTATTTACATTGACGTCAGTGAAGCAGCACAGAAAAACCACTGTATTTTCTTATCCCACAATTGTTTGGCCTGTGGAGACCATGAATCTGCAGCAATTAACTATCCAATGGGTGAGCAGATGTGATGTATCCCACTCCTCCCATTCCAGAAAAGACCCTAATGTGTTGTTTCCTTTTTATTTACAAGATAAGATATTAAAATATTGCAGCCAATATTGAGGACATCAGTGAGGCTATCACTGATCTACTGGCAATGCAAGTCACTAAGTGAAATCAGTTTCCATACATTGCATCCAACTGTAATGAAAAAGTAATTAAAGCATATTTATGTGTTAAAATAATAAAGTTTCATAGAAAGTAATAATACTATTGAAATGCCATGTTATGATTTTTGTGACAGCATGTTGTATACAGGAAATTCTGCTGCCTCTACTTCAACCACTAGAGAACAGTAAAACCATTATATTTCTTAGTATCGCACATACCGTAATTAAAATTCAGATTTGTATTGGCAAGTAATGCAGAACTCACTGCACACTCACACATGGTCTGCTTTATTCAATAGAAGCAAATTAATTTAATAACCAAGTAGAACAGTTTAGCATGTTATGCTTGCCTACTTTTGAGAATACAAATCAGAGAGAAACCAGACGCAGTGCATATAGTTTATTCAAAGCTAAAATATATACCAAAGAATCCAAGTGACCTTGCAAAAAGTGCCAGCTAGTGCTTCCCCTTAACCCTTTCACGACCAAGGACATATAGGCACGTCCTTAGTCACCTCACTCCCTTTGATGCTAGCTCACGCTCTGAGCTCGCATTATTACCTCTGTTAACCCTTTAGATCGTGCTGTCAAACACCGACAGTGATATCTAAAGTGCCGCAACGGGGATCCCCGCCGCCATTGGTGACCCTCATGACGCTATCACGGGTCATCAATGTGTTGCCATACCCGAACATGACAAAGATAATTTGATCTGTGCTGCTGTATATAATAACAAATGTCCTTTGTATTATAAACCGGTGATCTTTATTCGTACGATTTTCAAGGTTGTCCTGACCTCTTCATCAAGGATACATTTGCAATATACAGTAGCGCGGATCGAATTATCTTTGTCCTGTTTGGGTATTATGCGACTATCCTTGATGTGGGGAATCCTGCAGCAGCTGTTTGATATGCGATAATCGGTTGTGGGTCGCACAACCAATCAAGGTGAGCAGACATTCGTTTGCACCAAACAGATTACACCCCTTGCGAACTTGTCTACCATTTTTTTAGAATGTGTTGCCATGATTGTCGCTGTCGTAACTCACTTCCTGTAGATGACTGCTGAGCATCCGCACCCACAAAAGGTGCCCGATCTATCAAAATAGGAAATCAACTAATCTACACTGCGTGACTGAAAAAAATAGTACAAAATTAGGTAAAAAAGTAAAAGTAAAAAGATTTAAATCGCGCTGATGTGGTCATTTTTTTATTTTTTTTTAAACCATTCCTTTACATAATTTCACTTTAGTTATAACATAAGTCTCCAGAAGTAGAAAGTATGATACACTATAATAAGGAACCATACTCCCTAAGCTACTCCACTAACCATATATTCCCCTGATGAAGTGACCGCTGCAGTTTCGGTCACGAAACGCGTTGGGGTCCTCTGGTCCGGACCACCTCCCTTCTCCCCCCCTGTGGCACCGTGCTGATGGCCAGTGATGGCTCTGGTAACTATGGAAACCTGAAACTTTTGTACACCATGTGCCTTCTATGCATCTATCTATTGGTATAGCCTGCCATTGTGCCCTGAATCTATATGTACTTGAGGAACAACTGAAATATGGTTTCTCCTTAGGAGGCTGGTTAGGGGTGTGGAACATGTGCTTATTTGATATGTCAATATTACTTTCATTTCTTAAAACCCCTATAAAAGGTCATCTATCTTTGTATGTACATTAATATAACGGGTCTCTGCGCAGACACCATTTGTTGATTGCAGCCTGATGAGACTTGGGTCTCACTGGCACGGTTCCATTGGTTAATTGTATGTTTACCTGCCATATGCTGACTGTATGCACGGAGCACTTTACAACTCCCCTTCCTATGTCCTTTGCTTTTGTCACTAATAAAATTCTTGTACTTTTGCAAATTAAAGTCTATACTCCTTTTTCTATGCTTTATATAATTTCACTTTAGCAGTGTATGTTAAGTGAAAGTGAACAGCGCCGACACCACTTGCCTGCGCTTTGCAGGTTCGGGCTCCCCCCAGCTCTTTCTGTGTCCAGATCCGTCAAAATCCTGGATCCGGACACAAAAATGGCATCCGGAGATTACAATCCGGGCCTGTCCGTTCCTGTCTGTGGGGTCCTGCAAAAAACAAGATCCCACAGACAGGAATAAAACCGTAGTGTGAAGCCAGCCTTAGACAACTCTTCTGATAATCCTTCTCACTCCTCTTTCTGAAATCTTGCTGGGAGCACCTGCTCGACGCCGGTTTATTGTAAATTATGTTCTTTCCACTTGTTTCCACAATGTTCACTGAAACATTCAGTAGTTTAGAAATTCTTGTTTAACTAGTGCTGTCAGTATTTTTGGCAACAAAAGGTTGCAAAGGTCTTGAGACAGTTTACTGGTTTTAAGGGCCCATTTCACGCTTCAAAGGTTGAACGATCCGATCAACGATCCGACTTGACCTAGATCGCTTGAACGTCGTTCAATGATCGCTAGTGAAATGTCACACATACAGATATCGTTAACAACGCAGCAACGATTCCGTAACAAGCAAACGATACTTGCGGTCGTTAGATCGCCTACGTCCTTCACTTCTGAATAGGCGAGATCGTTAACGACATCGTTATCGAGGTGTCACATACACCCATACTGCAGGTTGGACGAACGATCATCGTTAGGTTTTAGGTCTGGTTCAAAAACCTCCGATGAACGATCTGTTGATCGGATGTACATGTCAAACTGAACAACGTCGTTACGAAGTCGTTTGAATGACTGAAATCCCATGACGTTTCAACGATATCGTTAACAATATCGTAGCATGAAAGGGGCCTTTACAAAATCATAAAATGTTTCTTGTGTGGCACCTTAATAATGAGACACCTTTTTATAGGCCACAAGTTGAACCAGCTGATATTAATTTTGATTAAGTGGCAGCATTGCTTTATATTTACTGATAGATTTCAGCTGGTGTCATGAATTTCCATAGCTTTATGCATCTGTTTTCCTTTATCTGTTCAATACTGTTTCCCTGTGCCATTTCTCATTCTCATGGCCACTTTACACGTCCCAACGTCGGTCCGATGTTGGATCCAACGCCGCGGGAGCGCGCATTTTTTTGGCCAGAAATCCAAGATCGCATAGGAGCTGTTACACAGCGCGATATCGGCAGGCAACGCTACTGCGATGTGTATGCCCACTTGTAGGGGCGACCCAGGAACGATCATTTAACATGGGAGAGAATAGGGGAAGTTGCTCTCCAAATCGTTGTTGGGCTTTTACACAGCACGATCCTGCCACATCGTCCATCCAATATCGGGCCGTTGGAGAGCAGGCTCATTTTTTCCCCGATATCATGTTGGCATCGTTCTTGCATCACATTGGACATTTTCACCATACAACGCACGAACAATATCGGGGCCAACGCACGAACCACGTGACTTTTTATCGAAGTTGGACGTCGATATCGGGACGTGTAAAGTGGCCATTACACATAACTTAACCCCTTCATGACCCTGGAATTTTTCGTTTTTCATTTTCATTTTTTGCTCCCCTGCTTCCAAGAGCCATAACTTTTTCATTTTTCCATCATATATAGACATGAGAGGACTTGTTTTTTGCTGGCCGAGTTGTACTTTCAGATCCAATTATTTATTTTACTATATAGTTTACAGGGAAATTGCAAAAAAAATTCTAAGTGGTGAAATTGCAGAAAAAGTGCAATTACATATTTATTATTTTTTTTTTTTTAGTTGCCATGTTCACTATATTGTAAAAACAACATGTGTGATGGTGTGATGCCTCAGGTCGGTACGAGTTTGCAGATACCAAACATGTATACCTTTACTGGTATCTAAGTGGTGAAAAAAATTCAGAAGTTTGGGGAAAAAAAATCGCACTCTTTGCAGCATGTTCTGCGACCCATAGCGTCCTCATTTTTCAGGATCTGGGGCTGCGTGAAGGCTTATTTTTTGTGTCTTGAGCTGAAGTTTGCGTGGATGCGATGTTTTGATTGGGAGTTATTGCATTGTATAGCAATGTTGTGGTGACCAAAAAATGTAATTTTGGCGTTTGGAACAAATTTTTCTGTTATGCAATTTACGTTCTCATTAATTGATTTTATATCTTGACAGATCAGGCAATTCAGAATGCGGTGATACCAAATATGTGTATTTTTTTATTTTTTTTAATACTTTTATTGTGAATGGGGGAAAAGGGGGGTGATTTTAACTTTTTTTTTTCACAAACTGTGAAAACTTTATGTAACAATTGATTCTTATTTTTACACAGCCCTTAGAGAGGCACCCTGCTGCAGCATCCGATCGCTTCTGACAGATACCGATGAGCTGCAGCTCATCGGTATCTGTCAGAATCACTAATGCTGAGCGGTTGGCAGCGCCTGCCAACTACTCACCGGAAGCACTCCGTGACAGCTTCCAGGGTCAAGCCAGGATCCTGCGCTGTCACGTGAGCGCCGGAGATCTTGCGATACTATCACAGGATCTCCGGTGCAGGCTGGGAGCAGCGCGTTCCCTGCCGCAGTGCCTTTGGATCCTGCTGTCAGTGATTGACAGCGGGACCCAAAGGGTTAACAGCACTGATCGGTGCTGTTAGCCCACCATCCCCACGCCGGAGCTCACATCAAACACCGGGACATGGCCCGTGACGTTGTACAACTTCATGGGTCGTGAAGGGGTTAATTTATGCACATCTCTGGTTTGATTTCTTTGCCTATGTGGATTGGATGGGATTTTACCAACATCTGGTGAGAAATTCATGTCAATAGCACCTTTGGAAATATATATATATATATATATATATATATATAATATATATTTTTTTTTTTTTTTTTTTTTTTTTTTTTTTTTTAAATTGGCAACATTATCAATATTCATTTTAACCTCTGCATGTACTTCTTTGAAACCCTATAAAATAATTATGTCCCCCTTTGAGCACCCATGCAATAATAAAATCTACTTTATTATTCCTTAAAATAATAAGAATACTCCATTTGACCTAATATAAAAGTAATTTTCAAGTCTGCACATAATTGTATTTTATGCTAATGATGTTCCCCTTTGTGACTCCCCCCAATGCACTGATTTTCAATTAAAATAAAAAAACAAGTCCCCCTATGATGCTCCCAAGATGAGCAGCAAGACCCTACTCTTCTATCTGCAGGTTGTAATCACAGGGTAGGTTGCACATTGCGCTGCCTAACTTCATCCAGGTCTGCAGAACTAGCTTTTTACCTCATGGAGAGGAATTTCCTCAGAGGAAGGAGCTCGGTAGGAGGCTCCGAAACGCGTCGGAAAATAAAGGCTTGTGCTGATCCAGACATTCCTGTGTCTTGGTTCCTTTGACCTTGTAGCAGCAGCGCGGACATTAAGGCACTTCATCCAAAGAATTTCTTTAAAAAGCAAAAGTTCACAGAGAAGTTCCTTGGTATACGGCCAGTTGCTTGAAGGAAATATTTGCATCTTTATTAGCAGGAATATTCCTTTGTAATAAAGAGGCAGAAGAAAGAACAGCTGTGACAGAATGACAGAAACAGCAGATATTTGAGGAGGTACTCAAATTCATTATAGAGAAAGGAGCTAGACTTAAAGGAAACCTGACCTCTAAAAATGAGCCCCCAGGCTCTTTTAAGCTGACCCTGCACCATTGCAATCCATTTCTATCCATCCCTTTGTGTCCATAAAGCGCTATTGTAAAGTTTAGAAAAGTTCTTTTTTCACCTGTGGATCTGCAGCTTCTCATTATTTGAGGAGCCGCAAAAGGCGGTCTTTTGTGCTTCTCCCCACCGCAGGCATGTTAATTATGCACGCCCATATGGGCGTGCTATAGAGCAGAGACTGTGCTTGTGCTGCAAGGGGGCGGTAAAGGCGATATGACAAAAATCATGTTCAAAGCTAACAGACAGTTTTCCGTCCTACTCCTTCTAGACCTGTCCTCTGCATTTGACACAGTCGACCACTGTCTCCTATTACAGATCCTCTCTTCCATTGGCGTCACTGACCTTGCCCTCTCCTGTATCTCTTCCTACTTTTCCAACCGCACATTTAGCGTCTCCCACTCTCACAACCTCCTCACCCCATCCCTTCTCTGTTGGGGTCCTTCAAGGCTCTGCCCTGGGGCTCCTCCTTTTTTCAATCTACACCCTTGGTGTGAGACAGCTCATAAAGTCCCATGGCTTCCAGTATCACCTGTACGCTGATGACACTCAGATCTATATCTCTGGCTCTGACATCACCTCTCTCCTGTCCAGAATCCCGGAGTGTCTATCAGCCAAATCCTCCTTCTTCTCCTCTCGCTTCTTAAAACTCAATGTAGACAAAACCAAACTCATTATCTTTCCTCCATCTCACGCACCTTACTTACCTGATCTATCTATCACGATAAATTACATCACACTTTGCCCTGTACCTGAAGTCCGTTGCCTCAGAGAAACCCTTGACTCTGCCTTGTCCTTCAAACCGCACATGCAAGCCCTTGCCACCTCCTGCCATAAATTACTCTTTTGAAAGGTGAAACCCTCCCAAATGTGGTTTAGGTTAAGAAAATAAATTGGCATTAATGCTGAAATAGTCAGATTTTGGCAAAACAAAAGTTTTGTTGCCCAAAGAGAGTAATGTGATATTTAAACAAATAATTTACTTAAAATACAATTATATATTGCTATAACATGGTAGATGAAGTTTGGTGCTATTAGAGTCATATTTAATATTTTGTGTGACTTCCATGAACTTGAAGGACTGCATCCAATCAACAATGATTCATACAATTTATTAATGAAGTCATCAGGAATAGCAAAGAATGCGGTCTTACATGCCTTCCAGAGTTCATCTAGATTCTTTGGTTTTGTCTTTCAAGCTTCCTCTTTCATCCTACCCCAAACATGCTCATTGATGTTCATGTCTGGTGACTGGACTGGCTAGTCCTTTAGCACCTTGATCTTTTTTGCCTGGAGGAATTTTGTTGTAGAGATGGATGTATGAGATGGAGCATCATCCTGCTGCAGAATTTGACCCCTTTTATGATTTGGAATGTAAGAGGTAGCTAATACTTCTTGATATTTTAGGCTATTGATATTGCCTTCCACCTTGCAAATGTTTAGCACCCCCCACACTGAATGCAACCCCAGATCATGATCTTTCCACCACCAAATTTGGATCCATATGGGCTTCAGTAGGTCTCCTGCAGTATTTTCTGCGGCTGTGGTGTAATTCTACTGAAGATTCATCAGAGAAATCCACCTTCTGCTACTTTTCCAGCGTCCATCTGTTTAGCAGGCTGTCGGACTTTACAAATGCCACACGTTTTTTTTACTTGCCTTTTCTTTAGTGCTGGCTTTTGGGCACTGATTCGACCATGGAGGCCATTTCAAGACAGAATCCTACAAACTGTTATTGTTGACACAGGGATTTGAGGTGACCAGGCCTGTTGGAGCTCTGCTGCAGTGGAAGATGGGCTTGCTTTGGATTTTCTAACCAACAAACATTCCTCCTGAGCAGTTGTCTTGCGGGGTCTGCCGGACCTGGGCTTGTAAAACACATATCCACTATCTTCAAATTTTTTTAATTCTTTGTGCTTGACGCTGAGACACATTAAAGTTGCCAGCCACCTCTGCAGTGGATCTGGTCTTCAGCCTCTTGATAATCAAGGCTTTGTTCGCAGGGTGGATCTTTGGTATGTTGTCAGAGCTCAAGTTGCAGTTCAAGTGAAGGTCTGGGATGCTGGGTTTCTTTTTATACACACCCACTAATTAACCGATCATTTACGGAGCACAGGTGAGGATGTAATCTAGGATTGGGTGCATTATATGACCAGGTGACAAAACTTTTGTCTTGCCAAAATCTGACCATTCTGTGTTCATTAAATGATCAATATTTCAGCATTGATGCCAATTTATTTTTTCTTAACCTAAACCACATTTGGGAGGTCATCAGCTTTCAAAAGAGTAATTTATACAACCAATGGATGAATTTAACGTCAGGTTATAAGCTTTTATTTACATAACATGAATAAACGACATAACTTTTGTCAGGGACTGTAGAGGACAACATGTGCCTCTTATGGTGGGTTTACACCCAAGGATATCCTGAACAATATCCTTGAAACGTCACAGATATGTGATCTTTGAAAAGATATCGTTCGGGCGTCGTTGCGTGTAAACGAACGATATAGGATGAAAAGATCGTTGGATCGTTCATCCTAGATTTGAGATCCTGACCTCAAATCTATTGTTCATCGTCCAAATAATGCTGCTTCAGGAAGCAGCATCGTTCAGTGTGACAGCTTTTTGAACTATATCGTTCAAAAAGCTCCTATTCCTGACGCTTTATTACATTGCTCACTCCTTCCTCTCCTATTTATTAATTGAGCTGCCGCATAGGATATCGTTAACGAAATCCTTGAGTGTGACAGCGCACTAACGATGTCGGAACAATCACGGTCACGTGATCATTCCAAGGATATCGCTAGCGATATCCTAGCATGTAAACCCACCATTAGTCAAGCCATGCCCCCAATACTGATTAACAGCTATCTCTCAATGCATAGTGTACAGAGAAAGCAGCAAATCAGTGGTGTTCAAGGGGTCATACACAGCTCAGCTTTCTGTGGACTACTTGATCTGCAGCAGAATAAAAATATGATTTTACTAAAACTGCTGCTCACAATAAACTAAGTGACACATAACTGGAATCAGTATATCTGCCTTTAGATTATGCCGCTATCAGACGGGGTTGCAAAAACCTGGTGCCAGAGTCTTTTTAACAACTGCTTCCAATATGTCATCGATCAAAAGTTTAAAAAAAATGCACTGCACAACAAATCCTTGTTCTAAATAGCAGCAAAGACCAACTGCAGTCCATGCTGTGAGCGGATGATAGCTATGCGGTAGGTAGGAGACAGATCGTGCTGATCTATCGCCTAGACTTCAATAGCACATACATTGCATGGGCTGCTATTTAAAATCTGTTCTGTATTGCTATGTATTTGAAAGAGTAAAATAAATGTACAAGGCATATGGATGGCAATTTTATTTGCTAATTCACATTTACAAATGTTGGATCACTTAACTGTGTCTAATTTACAGTAAATTATTTTCATATAGAGGATCTGTCACCTCCTGGTGCATGGCAAAATAAATGCACCACTGAATGCAGCATGCTTGCTGCACTCAGGGAAGGGGTCCCCATACCTCTAGCCCCCCTGTACCGTAAGATATAAACTTTAGAAACCTTACAGATAGTGAGTACGGAGGGCATTCTTGGCTAAGGAGTCATCGCTGGCACGGGGCTTCTCCCCGCCTCAGGCCACTCTGTGCCGCCTCCTGCTGCTCTGTTCCTCCTCCTGTGTTTGCATCCCCCTCCTCGCCTGCGCCGGCGTGTAAGTGTCTGATCTCACGCAGGTGCACAGCAAGGAGCGAAAGCCGGCGGCCGACGCCACGGCCTCGCTGTGCACCTGCGTGAAATCTCACACACACACAGGAGGAGGAACAAAGCAGCAGCAGGGGGCACAGAGCTGCCACCGATGACTCCATATCCAGGAATGCCCTTCGGACTCATTATCTGTAAGGTTTCTAAAGTTTATATCTCAGGGTACAGGGGAACTAGAGCCATGGGTGACCCCTTCCCTGAGTGCAGCATGCATGCTGCATTCAGAGGTGCATTTAGTTTGCCATGCACTAGGGGGGTGACAGGTCCTCTTTATAAATATGGACTAGAAATTTAGATATTTTTTCAAATTACATTTTAGGATGGTAGACTCAGTCAGGGCCGGCTCCAGATTTTTGTGGGCCCCGCGTGAAAGAGTCCCAAGTGGGCCCCTTTTACAATCTGCCCCCATCCCTCCAAATTATACATGATACACACAGCTCTGCTACATACCCATAGATATAGATGACTCTGCTACACACACATGTAGACACATAGCTCTGCTACATGCACACTACACATAGAACACACGCAGCTCTGCTACATGCCCATAGACATAAATGGCTCTGCAACACGCACATGTAAACACACAGGTCTGCTACATGCACTCTACACATAGTACACAAACAGCTCTACTATATGAACATACAGATGCACACAGCTCTACTACATAAATGTACCGATATAACACACACAGCTCTGGTATATACCCAATTCATGCACATACAGATGCACGTAGCTCTGTTACATGCACACAACACATAGACATACATGTCCATAAACATAGATGGCTCTGCTACATGCACATGTAGACACACAGCTCTGCTAATGCACACTATACATAGACATACATGCCCATAGACATAATAGCTCTGCTACACGCACATGTAAATACACAGCTCTGCTACATGCACACTACACATAACAAACACACACAGCTCTACTAAATGAACATACATATACACACACAGCACTGGTACATGCCTAATTCATAGACATACAGACACATGCAGTTCTGCTACATGCACACTACACATACAGATACACCTATGGCTCTGCTACATGGACACTACATACCCAGCTCTGCTACATGTACAATACATGTACATACAAATACACACAGCTCTGCTCCCATATACAATACATGTACATATATATACACACAGATCTGTTGCATGCACAATACTTTCAAATACAGTTACACCCCCAGCCTGCCACATGGACACTACATGCACACTACACACCTAGATCTGCTACATGGATAATATATGTACATACAGATACACACACAGCTCTGCTTCATGCACATACATATACACAAATACAGATATACACAAATACAAATACACGCACATACAAACATACACATACAGATATAGATACACACAGAGACACACACATACAGACACACATACACACATATATTACAACATTCAGATGATCTTGATCTGTGCAGAGCAGGAGAGGAGGCACTGGAAGCTGCACAGAGGCTGCAGAAGTAAAGCAGAAGCAATTTCTTCTAGGACCTTGATTTCAGTCAGGTAATCAGTCACACGACTGGAACTGGCAGGTCCTTCAGCCGTAAGCTTGTTCTCTTGCTGTGTACCGATCACCTAGATCAGTACAGGGCAGGAGAAAAGAGAGGGCCACTATCTGTTAGCGGGTCTCCTCTGCTTCCGCTTACAGAAAGCTGTGGGCCCTCTCACTGCTTCAGGGCCCCGGCATCTGCCCAGGTATGCCGGATGCTTGCGTAACTCGGTGGACACGCATTCCTGCCCCTGAGGACACGAATTATGGCTATGTCTTGTACAGTATAGGAATGCTGTGTGTTAAGCATCAATATGTATGCAAAATGTTTAAAAGGAATCTGTCAGGTCATTTATGCCCCCAAACCTATAACAATCTCTCCCTGCAGCTTCATAGTACATTCCTAAGAATCCCTGTCTAACCTAAAAGTGTCCTGTAATTGCTGAGAAAAATAATTTTATTATTTACCGGTACATGTTTCTATGCTTATAAGGGTGGTAGCTTCGTTAGTGCAGACACCCAGCACATTCATGTCCCCCCTCTCTCCCTCCATTGTTATCATGTCATGCTGTTGTTATCTCATGTTATGGGCGCCAGAACACCCCAGATACGTTTCTGTCCGATTTTGTCCAATTTTTTCACCGGAGCCCAAAAATGCTGCATGCTCTGATTTTGAACGCAGTAAAAAAACGGACAAACATTAATCTGGCACAGAATACACAAAATCAGATGGCCAAATAGGACCAATCCGGCACCATAAGGATACATGGGAGGCATATCTGGATCAGGTTTTGGACAGAACCTGATGCACTAAATAGTGGTGTGAAGCCAGTCTAAGCGGACCCTGCACTCAAGAGTCCTAAATCAGTGCAGGCGTATTGCTCTCAGGGTTATGGGTTACCTAGTATCAGTCCTTATTCTCTGCTTACAGGGGGATGCTACAGTGGTGACTGTGGACCGGTTCCGTGGCCCTGGAGGGACCGCAATTAAAAAGGGAAAAAATAAAAATACAAATAAGAGTTTGTTGGTGATGCCACCTGTGGGATGTGGCCGGATATGACCATCTCAGCTTCAGGGGATGATGTTGGGATGCAGCAGGATAATAAACCCTCCACAGGTAGGGCTAGGATGATCCCTGAGCTCGTGGTAATAATTGTTATTGGTGTTGATGGGGATGCAGAAAATAGCTCAAACAATGATGTGGAGACACAGGAGTAACAGTCTTTTCTTTACCTTTAATGGTGGAACTCAGGTAGTACTAGGTACTGTTTTCTAAAGTTCACGGGGTCCGGAGCTTGGAGGTAATTTTAGGCTTTCCACGCCAGGAAAGTCCTGAGGCCTTCCTTTTAGATTGTGTCCGTTGGGGCCTGGCTGCATAAAGCAATGCTGTGACCCTCTATGTTGTGTACTAGCTGCAGGACAAGCAGCGTGAACCCTTCTCTTGGCTGTATTTCTACTTAGCTCTTCTGGCCTCTGTAGTGCGGCTGTGTCTCTTTAGCTTTACGGTGAACGGGGTGGTGTATAACTATCCGTTCTCTGGATTTGGCCACTGGGTGTATAATCCCTTACGATCTCGGTCTCCGGTGACCATACTATACTTAATTCTGGGCTTGCTGGCACTACTACCACTCCCAGATCTTCCTTCTCTCCTCCTCAGGCCCTCGTTATGGGCCTCACACACTGTCAGTTTCCTTGGACCGGCCTAAGACGGCTCCTGTCCCCAAGATCACTTTCCTCTCCTTCTCCTACTCTGCTCAACTGTCACCTCAGCTCTCCCGACAGGAACTGACTAGCTCCGCCCCCTGCACCTGCATATCTAGGGGACGTCTACTGACGTCAGCAACTGACCTGACCTCAGCTGTTAGAGCTCCCCCTACAGGCCCAGGTTGGGATATGTTATATGTGTGCTTCACCTGGTGGATGCCTTGCCTCCAGGCTTGTAATGTGAATACCGGACCCCGGGGCACCACACTGACATCAAATGGACTGTCAACAGACTTAATGTGTGTGCCCTGGCTGCAGACTGAAAACTTCTGGTCTGTTCAAGTGTATTCTGGAAAATAAATGTGTGTGGTTTGAACTGTTAGGCTAGGGCCACACTTGAGAGGTTAAATCCGTTTACTGGATGCATTACTGAATCCAGTTTTTCCCATTACCATTTTTGAGGCATTTTTTACCGGATCTGGTAACAGATCCATTAACGCATGGTACCTATATGAACCGTGCGTTAACGCATGCATTTCCCATAGGCTAGGGTCACACTTCAGGGTTTTTTTTAAAACCTGATCCGGTTTTGAGCTTTTAAAAAGCTCAAAACCAGATCAGGAAACGCTCCTCATAGGAGCCTATTATAAAAAACGGATTGCATTACATGCAATCCAGTTACCGCCTCCGGCTCTGCAGCCTGCGTGAAAAATCATGCAGGCTGCAGTTTTCGGAGCGGTTCTAAGCCCCGCAATGTGATAAACGGATTGCTCAGGATGTACAATCCTGAGCAATGCGGTTACCGCATATACTTGGCTTATCCCGGCTGCCGCCGGGATAAGCAAAGTGTTATCAATGTTTTAAAAGATGAAATTTTACTAATAAATGTGGCTATAATGTCTCTAGGGGGTGCCCACCCCCCTAGAGACATACCACCCACTCAGGTGGGCATATAATGATGTAATTCCTGATGTACAGCAGCCGGCTCCTGTCAGCTACTGTACATTTTTATGAATGAAGCCGCCGTCTCCTCTGTGCTCTGCGCGCATACTATACCTAATGTAGGTATAGTATGTGCGCTGTCTGAAGTCCAGCAGGCTTATACAGTAGATCTATGGGCTGCGCAGTGCCATAGATCTACTGTAAATGCCTGCAGGACCCTGGACAGCTCACATACTATACCTACATTAAGTATAGTATGCACGCTGCGCACAGAGGAGACGGCGGCTTTATTCAAAAAAATGTACAGTAGCTGACAGGAGTCGGCTACTGTACATCAGGAATTACATCATTATATGCCCACCTGAGTGGGTGGTATGTCTCTAGGGGGGGTGGGCACCCCCTAGAGACATTATAGCCACATTAATTAATAAAATGTCATCTTTTAGAACACTGATAACAGTTTGCTCATCCCTGCGGCAGCAGGGATGAGCAAACTATCCGGTAACCGGATTGCTCCGGATTACACATCCAGAGCAATCCGGTTACCGGATTGCGGCTTCAGCAATCCGGTTAAGGGATTGCGGCTTGTCTGAAGCCAATTGCTTTCACCGCATCCGGATCTGGATGTGGTGAATGCAATTTATGTAATAAATGTGACCCTAGCCATAGACCCCCATAATAAAAAAAAGCATGCGTTTTTGAAAATGCACCAAAAAACATTGTAGACCCTATTAAAAACTGATTTCTCAAAAATGCAATGCGGTAAATGGATTGCACTTCTGCACACTTTTGCAATGCATTTTTTGCATTGGAGTCTATGGGTGCGTTAACGGATACATTTTTCAACATCTCAAAATGAAAAAACTGGATCCAGTAACTGGATTGCAGACGCAAGTGTGGCCCTGTCCTTAGGTTGTATGTACACGATCAGTAATAGCAGCGTTTTGGATGCAGCATATTACCACTGCATCCAAAATGCTGCATTCAACAATAAAAGCACAGTGGACTGATTTCTAGAAATCCCATGCCCACTGTGATGCTGCCCTCCGCAGCATTATCTCACCTATGGTGCGGGTTGCCGTGCTTAGGCATCTCAGCAGCATGTCAATTTAATGCTGCAGAGTCGAATGGCGATCTCAGCGGGTGAATGCAGGGAAAAGCCGCCCTGCCCCTAATGCAAATTGTGGGCACAGAGCGGCTGTGTTCACACATAGCTTCCCTAGGGTTGGGAGATACTGCGTCCGGGATACAGTGTCTCCGGATCGTCTGCCCATACCCTTGCTCCTGGGTCATTGCCTCACTTTCTGGTGAATTTTAGCCACTGCCTCACAGACCCCAAGCATGGAGCAGGCTCAGGAGTGTGTGGTTGAAATTCATTGGAGAACATCCCCTACATGCTGCAATACAGTAGTATACTGCATATAGAACAAGCTATCAAAGAATCATAGGTTCAAGTTACATAATAAGACTAAAAAATACTGAGTAAAAAATCATCATACAAACATGGTTGATTAAAGATCACTGGGTTTTTAATATCTTATATTTGAAGTGCTGCTATTTTTACTGTATGCTCCAAACCATCGAAATCATTTTAATTTTTGCTCTTTGCTTTACTAAATCTTGACATCCTGGTGAGAAAAATGCCACTTGTTTACTACATCGGTGTATGTCCATGACAACAATTTCCTAATTAAAGTTATTTCTTGACATTTAATTTAAACTATAGTCTAAAGTAAGCACAATTCAATTTAAGAACACAGAAAAGCAGTATTTGAAAGAAATATGATTGTTGATGATATAGCAGAGCACTATGAGGCTAAGTAATGATGGCAACTTGATCAACTGTTACTAGAAAATAAAAAATTGATCTTTAGGCCGTAAAATACAATTCTAATTTTACATAGCTCAAATGCAAGACCAATCAAAAACATGTTTTATGATCTGATGTTTCCAAAGGGAAAAAAATGTAATGTAAAATGTCTAGACTTTAAACGTCAAGGAACAGTGAGAAACAATTATAATAAAAATACATAAAAATTGTCCACAAAAATACATTTTAGGTAGCCTATCAACAAAACTGTGTTTACTAACTCTTTAACAACAATTGATATGCCTTTTAACGGTGGTCATTAAGGGACCTTAATCCACAATGCTGCTTTTTACTGTGTTGAGGATTAAGTGAATAGTGCCCCCGATGAGTGAAAATGCTGCAAGTGATGGCTGTATATGACAGCTGATACCAGTATAAGTTCCAGTTGCTTTTATAACTCATTAGAGTCGTTTAACATCTTAGATGAGATGCCGTTTGTGACCCGTGACAGTGACAAAGATTAACCTCCTTCACGTCTGCCATATTTATGGCACTGCGGAAAGTGTGTTTCTGTAAATCGCCATAAAAGATCATGCTAACTCACAAGCAGAGTCTGGGAAATCATCAGCGGATGTCAGCTATATGTCATGCAGTAATGACCATGATCAGTGCTAGCACAGATCACAGGCATTTAACCCCTCTTTCCTCCGATCAGTAGACTGTGATTGCGTCATGTCAATGATCTCATGGTGATTCCAGACCGAATAATGGTTGCAGCGCAACATAGGTATGGTGGCATTTGAGGGTCTTCTTTGAGCAGGACTTGATATACCTCCTGCCTGTGTGCCAGTCACTGATCTAATGCCATACAATGCAAATGTGGCACCCCTGCTGGGGATTGCCACAGGACCCATCCGGTGCAAGGAGGTATTTACACCTTGGTACACACAGCACACAACATCTTCCACCCCAGACCTGGAGGGGGAGCTCTACTGGCTGCCTTAAGCCAGTTCCCCTATAAAAGATCCAGGCCTGAGGGAAGGAGTCAGTTAGGAGGGAGTCTTCTCTGAGCAGTGAAGAGAGCAGTTAGTCCAGTGAAGGAGCCTAGGAAAGGTGCTGGAAAGACCCGGTTGCTGGGAAAAGCAAGGCCTAGAACCAAGGGACACTGACCCACTGTGGACACCCCAGAGAGAGGGACAGAGGCCAGTGAAGGAGAAAGGAAAAAGGACAAGGGACCGTATATAGGATCCCTTTAGCTCACCCAGACACCGGAGTCCGACCCTGCAGGAGAAATACTGAAGCAGGAAAAAGCCCGGAGGAATCAGGAGGATCTATTCCCCTGTGGTACTAACTTAATAGAGACACTCAAATCTGACCAAGCACAGGACCAGGGGCCCAAGAGGAGTATAGGGACCTCAAAGAAGGCCCTCATTGTCAGTTAAGGAGTAAACCCCTGAGAGGGAAAAAAGCGGCGAGTTCAGTCATAGGCAGGACTTACCCCAAACCACCGTACACAGTAGCAGAGGAGGCCTCACAACTCTCAAGGTGAAAATCCCAAATTGCATCGAGAACCTGGTACCCCCTCTTGGACTGTACCTGTTACCGGACATCAGTAAAAGGTACCGAAACAAAGACTATTGTGTGTGTGAGTCTACTTCCCCGCCGCTGCCCACAGCGTCCCCCGCAAGACTTCCTTCAACCTTAAAAACTATGTTACTATGTTACTATGTAAGACGCTACTACGACTCTCCTCATCTATCCCCGCTGCCCTGAGGTAGAGCTCCACTTGTGGAGAGCTGTAACACTCAAGCTGCATCACATCACCTCAGCAGCCGGCCTGCAGCGTTGGTACTTAAATTACCAGATACCACAGGTGGCGTCACGTTTCCATTCCCCATCATCATCATTTCCCCCTAAACTCCGCCACTGAGGGTCCAGGCCACGGAACCGGGAACCGACCAGCCGTGATCCCCCATCCAAGAAGCCATCAGTCCCGGTATCCGAGTACCCACTACCCTGTCAACCGCCTCACAAACGTATTACAGGGCCTTAGATCAGTGATCAGACCAGTAAAATTTGGTGTTCCACCATATCAAAATAAACAAAAAATGTGGTAAAATAACAATGATTATTCATCATACCACTGAAAAAAGTGGAATAAAACGCAATTGAAAAGTTGCAGTTGAATAAAAATAGTATAGCTAAAAACCAGTGGCAGACATATTGCTGGCACAGGTGCACCAGGGCTATAGGTCAACATCTGCATCTATTTCGGGTGGATACAGCATTGAACAAGGAGCCCGCCAGCTCCCTGTACAGTAATACACAATATTGGCCAATCAGAGGCCATCAGTTGACAACTACGTGTATGTGACTGCAGCACATGGCAATTACGTCATGTACTGCAATCACTTACATGCTGACATAAGCTGTCAGGTCCTTTGGAAGAGGACGCTGTACACGCGGGTGCGGAGGAAGGTGAGTAGAATCTTTTTTTATGTGTTGGTCTGGACAAAAACAGGGTACATTATACCAGGAAGGAGAAAATGATGGTGCACATTATACATCTATGGGGCACATTACATCAGGGATGGACACAGTGGGGGGCTCATTATACAGTATTAGCGATGGACACAGGATGGGATATTATACCAGGATTGGGCACGTTATACCAGGAATAGGCACAAATTGGGGCACTTTATAACAGGATGGACACAGGATGAGGCACATTATACCAGTGATGGACACAGGATAGGGAACATTATACCAGGGATAGACTCACGAGTGGGCACATTATACCAGCGATGGACACAGGATGGGGCACATTATACCAGGGTGGACATAGGTTTGGGCACATTATACCAGGAATAGACAAAGAATGGGGCACAATATACCAGGGATAGACACAGGAATGGGCACATTATACCAGGGATGGATATAGGATGGGGCACATTATACCACGAATAGACACAGGATGGGGCACATTATGCCAGGGATAGACACAGGAAGGGGCATATTATACCAGGGATAGACATAGCATTGGGGCACATTATACCAGGGATAGACACAGGAATGGGCACATTATACCAGGGATGGATATAGGATCGGCTATATTATACCAGGGATAGACACAAAAAGGGGAACATTACACCAGGGATATAACAATTCCAAACTGAAGTTTTGAGACTTATTCCTCTCACAAGCAATTTATTAATCCACGTTTTTGCTACGACATTAGCCTTTGGAAAATGCTTCAAATATGTAAAATTCAATTTTCCAGATATCAAGCTGTCATACGCGCTGACAAATAAATACATTTCCTGTATGAAAATAAGGCCAAATTCAAACAAACATAAGCTACCCCTTTCTTTAGGATATCTGGCATACTATAATTTTATCTAGGTGTTTTCCCCTTTCTATATGAAATCGTAATTACTTTATTTTAATATCCTTTCCTTTAACCCTTCTTGCAAATGGATGTAACTAGATGGCCAGATTGAAAGTGATTTTCCGTAGTGAGGCATATAGTAATATATCTGGTACTTTTTTTCCTGTTAAAACATAGTAAAACATAAAATTATAAAGTGGGTATCATTGTAATTGTATAAAAAAAGATCTTTAAGTTCTATGTACATAAAACCAAGCACTCATACAGCTCCAGCTATGGAAAAATAAAAAGTTATGATTATCAGAATATAGTGACAAAAACGATTTAAAAAAAGTAATTGCAAAGATGACAAAGCATAAAAAATATATACAGTATAAAGTGGCACAATTGCTGTTGTGTTTACATTCTCTCCCATAAAGAGTTTTAAAAAAAACTTTGAACATATGTAAGAGAGTAAACTGATAAGCTGCTAAAACCAAGCAGACTGCCATTTTGTAGTGGCCCAGGAAAGATAAAACACAGTCTCTGGTTGCCATGGTGACTGCTCTGTGTCTAGGAAAGTGAAAGCACAGTCTCTGGTTGCCATGGTGACTGCTCTGTCAGTTGCTCCGGTGGTTGTTGCTCTCTCTCTGCGGTGGCCATTACTAGTGTAAGGATTATAGCAAAGCCAGGGCAAGCTACATGGGCCTTTAAAGTTGTTTGCAAGCCCTGTTGTGTGGACTAAAGACTTTATCTTGAACTGAGAAAGTGTCCAGCATCTGAGGAGGCTGAGGAGATGTTCCCCCTGATGGAGTGAGTGATTGGCGTCCAGGAAGGCTGTGAGTGACTGCGAAAGGAGAGCCGGTGTCCGGTGCCATCCACATTGGGAGGATCCTGACAAGGTCCTGACAAGCCCTGCAAAAGAGTGCTCCACAGATTGCACCCCAAGCTAACAGAACTAAAGTACTGGACATGTGAATCTGGCATTGGCTGGTAAGCTGCCAAATTTTGCTGTTTTTTTTACAATACGTTTTTTTTTGGCGCCAAAGGTTTTTCTTTTCTTTTTCTGGACTTGCTGCAGCCCACGTGGAATATACACCGGTGTAAAGCTACATTTGAGGTTGATGGTACCATAGTTTTGAGATACCCGGGTATCCCTGTGCTAAGGGTATAGCCAGCATTGATATAGTGTATTGTATTGTTATTAGCTGTGATAAGTTATACTCAGTGTGCCATCTCAGAGGTCCCATCAGACCGCCCACAGTTGATGTACATAGCCTTTAGTTAAGTTAAATCCTTCATAAGTCTAACGTGTAGGTAAATTTGCTCCTGGTTCTGAGTGTGATTTACATACCCTGGGAACTCTGAGATCGGTGCATTGATGTCGGCTAACGCTGAGTGTGTGAAACTGTTATTGGTAATATTTTAACAGGATTTTGAGATTTTTACATTCCAAACTGAACCATACTTTGATCCCCATATCAGTAAAAATACTGTTGTTTATTTCTGCCTCTGTCTCAGTCTGTGACTCACTGGATCTTAATAGGACCTCCGGTCATTATACATACATACCCTAAAGTGAGGCCACTGACAAACACATCCCTATAAAAACAAGCCATCAAATGACTGCAAAAGGTCTATTGTAAAGGCTCATACTGTCTTCGATGCCTAGGAGTTAGTCAAATCCTGAGGAATGTTAAGGCACATGTAGGAGCTGAGACAGATACAGGTGCATCTCAATGAATTATAATATCATCAAGAATGTAATTTATTTTAGTAATTTAATACATAACGTTAAACTGAAATTCATATATTAAAGAGATCTGGGGAACTAGCTATTCTCATGAAGAGGAATCTGCCTGCCGACATAAGGAGACAGATAAGCTGATAAGGAGACTTATATTATAGAGAGTCATTATAAACAGAGTGATCTATTTCAAGTGTTAATTTCTGTAAATGTTGATGATTATGGCTAACAGCCAATGAAAACGCAAAGTTCATTATCTCAGAAAATCAAAGTAGGTAGGATGAAGTGTTAAACTGTGCTGCCATTTTCCACAAGACATCATAGGGTGAATCTAATATTGATTTATTAGTCAACATGTTTTAGGACTCCCTGGCCCCTTCCTCAGGACAAATCAATATCATATTGTCATGTTTCAGGGTGTTTCAGGAAACCCTGAAATGCATTGACTAATAAATCAATATGATATTCACCCTTTGATGTCTCGTGGAATACGGCAGTGCCGTTTTTAACTCTTCATCCTCCTTACTTAAATTTTCTGAGATAACGACCTTTGGGTTTTCATTGGCTGTAAGGCATAATCATCAATATTAACAGAAATAAACACTTTAAATAGATCACTCTGTGTGTAATGGCTCTATTTATTATATGCATTTCACCTTATGTATTGAATTACTGAAAAAATATGTACTTTTTGATGATATTCTAATTTATTGCGATGCACCTGTATATCATTTTTACAAGTGACACTCTTGCGTGGAAGGAAAATTTAAGTACTTTCCAAATTTCTTATTTTTTCCCTCCAAAAGGAAATTAAATAAAATTCTTCATAATATGAGACATTTTTTGTGGTTCTCATTCCAAGATATTTTAAATGGGAACCAAAGTATAAGACAAAGATGTGAAGTCGGAGTTGGTGTCCAGTCGGAGTCAGATTCAGGAAAACTGAGGAGCCGGAGTCGGATATGTGGCTTACTGAATTCACAGCCATTGTTGTGGAGTCGGTGTCGATTTTGGTGGAGTTGGAGTCAGAGTGAGATTCCGGGAAATTGAACAGTCGGAATTGGTTTAGGCTGGTTTCACATAGCAATTTTTTCTCCTGTCTGTGGGATCCAACTTTTTGCAGGACCCCACGGACAGGAAAGGACAGCATCGGAGGTGACCTCCGGATGCCGTTTCTGTGTCTAGGTCCGTGATTGACATGGATCCAGACACAGAAAGCCCGAGACTGGAAAGTGCAGGCAAGCGGGGCACTTTCACTCCCGCAATGTACATACATTGCAGTAGTGAACAAAGGGTTAAAAAAAAAAAAAAAACATCCTCACCTCTAAGGCGTGTGTCCCGCACCATTTCGCTCCCTGAGCATGTTTTTTTTTTATTTGTAACCCTTTGTTAGTTGATTTCACTTCCACAATGTATGTATATACAGTCTCCGATTTCGGGTACAGGAAAAAAATTGGACAGAATCGGATCCGACACAAATCGGATGGCAATTAGGCCAAAATCTGATCTGATCCATTGCCCTTAGAGATACATGGGGGCCAAATCGGATCCGTGGCTGTCCGTTTTACAACGGACAGCCAGGGATCCAACAAAATCGCAATGTGAAAGCAGCCTTACCGGTGTAACAGGCCAGATTAACCCCCCGACCAGAATATACCCGGGGTTAAAGTGGCCTAGCCCAGATTATACCCCGGGTATATTCTGGCCTAGCCCAGTTTATACCCCGGGGTATAGTTTGGGCTAGGCCAGAATATACCCCCCTGGGCCAGAATATACCCCGGGTATATTCTGGCCTAGCCCAAACTATACCCCGGGGTATAAACTGGGCTAGGCCAGATTATACCCCTCCATATACCACAGCAGCTGTAGATCAGGGGCCCAAGCCGTGCACAGGGCCCCAAGCAATGCATGGGGGCCCGAGGCTGCACAAAGGGGCCTCAGGCAGTGCTAGGGCCCTAGGCAGTGCATGGGGGCCTGAGGCAGCATACAGGGGCCCCAGGCTACACACAGGATCCCAGGCTACACACAGGGGCCCGAGCCAGCATACAAGGGCCCCAGGCAGTGCACGGGGCCCCAGGCGGTGCACAAGGCCCCAGGCAGCACAAAGTGGCCCCAGGCAACATACAGGGGCACCAGGCAGTACTAGGGGCCCCAGGCTACACACAGGATCCCAGGCTACACACAGGGGCCCCATGCAGCATACAAGGGCCCCAAGTAGCACAAAGGAGCCCCAGGCAACATACAGGGGCCCCAGGCAGTACTAGGGGCCCCAGGCTACACACAGGATCCCAGGCTACACACAAGGGCCAAATGCAGCATACAGGGGCCCCAGGCAGCACAATGTGGCCCCAGGCAACATACAGGGGCCCCAGGCAGTACTAGGGGCCCCAGGCTACACACAGGATCCCAGGCTACACACAAGGGCCACATGCAGCATACAGGGGCCCCAGGCAGCACAAGGTGGCCCCAGGCAACATACAGGGGCCCCAGGCAGTACTAGGGGCCCCAGGCTACACACAGGATCCCAGGCTACACACAGGGTCCACATGCAGCATGCAGGGGCCCCAGGCAGCACAAAGTGGCCCCAGGCAGCACAAAGTGGCCCCAGGCAACATACAGGGGCCCCAGGCAGTACTGGGGGCCCCAGGCTACACACAGGATCCCAGGCTACACACAGGGGCCCCATGCAGCATACAAGAGCCCCAGGCAGCACAAAGGGGCCCCAGGCAACATACTGGGGCCCCAGGCAGTACTAAGGGCCCCAGGCTACACACAGGATCCCAGGCTACACACAGGGGCCCCATGCAGCATACAAGAGCCCCAGGCAGCACAAAGGGGCCCCAGGCAACATACAGGGGCCCCAGGCAGTATTAGGGGCCCCAGGCTACACACAGGATCCCAGGCTACAAACAGGGGCCCCATGCAGCATACAAGAGCCCCAGGCAGCACAAAGGGGCCCCAGGCAACATACAGGGGCCCCAGGCAGTACTAGGGGCCCCAGGCTACACACAGGATCCCAGGCTACACACAGGGGCCCCATGCAGCATACAAGAGCCCCAGGCAGCACAAAGGGGCCCCAGGCAACATACAGGGGCCCAGGCAGTACTAGGGGCCCCAGGCTACACACAGGATCCCAGGCTACACACAGGGGCCCCATGCAGCATACAAGAGCCCCAGGCAGCACAAAGGGGCCCCAGGCAGTACTAGGGGCCCCAGGCTACACACCGGATCCCAGGCTACACACAGGGGCCCCATGCAGCATCCAAGGGCTCCAAGTAGCACAAAGGAGCCCCAGGCAACATACAGGGGCCCCAGGCAGAACTAGGGGCTCCAGGCTACACACAGGATCCCAGGCTACACACAGGGGCCACATGCAGCATATAGGGGCCCCAGGCTACACACAGGATCCCACGCTACACACAGGGGCCCCATGCAGCATACAAGAGCCTCAGGCAGCACAAAGGGGCCCCAGGCAACATACAGGGGGCCCAGGCAGTATTAGGGGCCCCAGGCTACACACAGGATTCCAGGCTACACACAGGGGCCCCAGCCAGCATACAAGGGCCCCAGGCCGTGCACTGGGCCCCAGGCGGTGCACAAGGCTCCAGGCAACATACAGGGGCCCCAGGCAGCACACAGGATTCCAGGCTACACACAGGGGCCCCAGCCAGCATACAAGGGCCCCAGGCTTCACAAAGTGGCCCCAGGCAACATAAAGGGGCCCCAGGTAGTACTCTTGGCCCCAGGCTACACACAGGATCCCAGGCTACACACAGGGGCCACATGCAGCATACAGGGGCCACAGGCAGCACAAAGTGGCCCCAGGCAGCACACAGGGACCCCAGGCAGCACACAGGGGCCCCAGGCTACACACAGGATCCCAGGTTACACACAGGATCCCAGGCTACACACAGGATCCCAGGCTACACACAGGGGCCCCAGGCAGCATACAAGGGGGCCCAGGCAGTGCAAAGGGCCCTAGGCAGTACAAAGTGGCCCCAGACAACACAAAGTGTCCCAGGCAACAGAAAGTGGCCCCAGTCAGCAGAAAGTGGCCCCAGGCAGCACACAGGGGACCCAGGAAGCACACGGGGTCAGAGGCAGCACAAGGGTGGGGGAGAGACAGCGCGCAAGGGGGCAAGAGACAGCGTTCAGGGCCCCTTTGTGCTGCCTGTGATCCTGTGCGTAGCTTGGGGCCCCTGTGTGCTGCCAGGGGCACCTTTGGGCTGCCTGAGGCCAATTTGTGCTGCCTGGGGCCCCTAACACTGCCTGGGGTCATTGTATACTGGCTGGGGACTCTGTATGTGGCCTGGAGCCCTTTTGTACTGCGTGGAGTCACTTTGTGCTGCCTGGGCCCCGTGCACTGCCTGGGGCCTTATATGCTGGCTGGGGCCCCTTGTGTAGCCTGGGATCCTGTGTGTAGCCTGGGGCCCCTAGTACTGCCTGGGGCCCCTGTATGTTGCCTGGGGCGCCTTTGTGCTGCCTGGGGCTCTTGTATGCTGCATGGGGCCCCTGTGTGTAGCCTGGGATCCTGTGTGTAGCCTGGGGCCCCTAATACTGCCTGGGGCCCCTGTAAGTTGCCTGGGGCCACATTGTGCTGCCTGGGGCCACTTTGTGCTGCCTGGGGCCCCTGTATGCTGCATGTGGCCCTTGTGTGTAGCCTGGGATCCTGTGTGTACCCTGGGGCCCCCAGTACTGCCTGGGGCCCCTGTATGTTGCCTGGAGCTCTTTTGTACTGCGTGGAGTCACTTTGTGCTGCCTGGGGCCCCGTGCACTGCCTGGGGCCCTTATATGCTGGCTGGGGCCCCTCTGTGTAGCCTGGGATCCTGTTTGTAGCCTGGGGCCCCTAGTACTGCCTGGGGCCCCTGTATGTTGTCTGGGGCCACATTGTGCTGCCTGGGGCCACATTGTGCTGTCTGGGGCCCCTGTGTGTAGCCTGGGATCCTGTGTGTAGCCTGGGGCCCCTAGTACTGCCTGGGGCCCCTGTATGTTGCCTGGGGCCCCTTTGTGCTGCCTGGGGCTCTTGTATGCTGCATGGGGCCCCTGTGTGTAGCCTGGGATCCTGTGTGTAGCCTGGGGCCCCTAATACTGCCTGGGGCCCCTGTATGTTGTCTGGGGCCACATTGTGCTGCCTGGGGCCACATTGTGCTGTCTGGGGCCCCTGTGTGTAGCCTGGGATCCTGTGTGTAGCCTGGGGCCCCTAGTACTGCCTGGGGCCCCTGTATGTTGCCTGGGGCCCCTTTGTGCTGCCTGGGGCTCTTGTATGCTGCATGGGGCCCCTGTGTGTAGCCTGGGATCCTGTGTGTAGCCTGGGGCCCCTAGTACTGCCTGGGGCCCCTGTATGTTGCCTGGGGCCCCTTTGTGCTGCCTGGGGCTCTTGTATGCTGCATGGGGCCCCTGTGTGTAGCCTGGGATCCTGTGTGTAGCCTGGGGCCCCTAATACTGCCTGGGGCCCCTGTAAGTTGCCTGGGGCCACATTGTGCTGCCTGGGGCCACTTTGTGCTGCCTGGGGCCCCTGTATGCTGCATGTGGCCCTTGTGTGTAGCCTGGGATCCTGTGTGTAGCCTGGGGCCCCTAGTACTGCCTGGGGCCCCTGTATGTTGCCTGGGGCCCCTGTGTGTAGCCTAGGATCCTGTGTGTAGCCTGGGGCCCCTAGTACTGCCTGGGGCCCCTGTATGTTGCCTGGGGCCACATTGTGCTGCCTGGGACCACATTGTGCTGCCTGGGGCCCCTGTATGCTGCATTTGGCCCTTGTGTGTAGCCTGGGATCCTGTGTGTAGCCTGGGGCCCCTAGTACTGCCTGGGGCCCCTGTATGTTGCCTGGGGCTCCTTTGTGCTACTTGGGGCCCTTGTATGCTGCATGGGGCCCCTGTGTGTAGCCTGGGATCCTGTGTGTAGCCTGGGGCCCCTAGTACTGCCTGGTGCCCCTGTATGTTGCCTGGGGCCACTTTGTGCTGCCTGGGGCCTTGTGCACCGCCTGGGGCCCCGTGCACTGCCTGGGGCCCTTGTATGCTGGCTCGGGCCCCTGTGTCTAGCCTGGGATCCTGTGTGTAGCCTGGGGCCCCTGTATGCTGCCTCGGGCCCCCATGCACTGCCTAGGGCCCTAGCACTGCCTGAGGCCCCTTTGTGCAGCCTCGGGCCCCCATGCATTGCTTGGGGCCCTGTGCACGGCTTGGGCCCCTGATCTACAGCTGCTGTGGTATATGGAGGGGTATAATCTGGCCTAGCCCAGTTTATACCCCGGGGTATAGTTTGGGCTAGGCCAGAATATACCCGGGGTATATTCTGGCCCAGGGGGGTATATTCTGGCCTAGCCCAAACTATACCCCGGGGTATAAACTGGGCTAGGCCAGAATATACCCGGGGTATAATCTGGGCTAGGCCACTTTAACCCCGGGTATATTCTGGTCGGGGGGTTAATCTGGCCTGTTACACCGGCTCCACAGCCCTAGTATAAGACATGTACAGTAACTTGATCCAGTGATGCCCTATAGACATCAGGAAAGTGTTGAGACCCGTCTAGTTACATGGTTTACCACTTTCCAGGTCTTCACAATTCTTTCTGTGTGTTTTTATTTTTTCAAGACAAGAGGCATAACTTATGTTTTTGTTGACATAGGCGTTTTAGGGCTTGTTTTTTGTGAGATGACTTGTAATTTTGAATGACATCATTCATTTTACAAAATAATGTACTTAAAACAGGAACAGATTCAAAGAGAGGTTCAATCATGATAAAAAAATACAAGTTTAAAAATATATTTTTTACAGCATTCATTGTGCTGTAAAAACTGCCACAAGCAATATGATTTTCCAGTATAGTGGTTTTACAGCGATACCAAACTTAAGTTTTGTTTTTGTGTTTTTTTTTTTTTTATATTTTAGAGGTTACAAAAATTGTGAACATTGTAATAAAAAAATCTCTAACTCCATGTTTTTGGGCGGGTGCACAAAAAGGGTGTGATGCCACAGCTTGTCTTATTTATGTTTAGCTATGGTGTACCTTACACCAGAAATCTCATTACCGTCCTTGATTAGCATACACTTAGGTGAGAGGTGCACAGATGGACCTGTCACTTGTTAGGCCCTCCTGATTCATTAAGGCCCCTTTCACATTTCTGCGTATGTGCAGTTAATTGTATTTGCCTGCCCTGCGCTAGCGCAAAAGGCAAGCGCAGGTGCTGCACATGAGCGCAGAGATGGCCAGCTTCTGCGCCTGCTTGCTTCCCCGCCACCATTACCTACTATGGTGAGCACAGGACCTGAAATGCCGGGAGCGCAGGTCTGAAGAGGGGCGAAGTCTGAACAGTCTGAGCATAGCAGGTAATGGCGGCGGGGACGCAGGCAAGCTCAGGAGCTGGCCATCTCTGCACTCATGTGCAGGCCTGCTTTTGCCTGAAGAGCACCTGCGCTTGCCTTTTGCGCTAGTGCAGGGCAGGTAAACACAGGTAACTGCACAAACACAGAAATGTGAAAGGGGCCTAAGTGGTGTGCACCTCTTAATGAATGAGAATGTGACTCCAACATGCCCTCTTAACAAGTCTGGCATAGCTCAAGCTAGTCTTGATGTATTAGGGACCATAACTTTTACCCCGGATACCTATCTCGAACATAATGTATATTCCTAGAAGAAATGATGTTTGACCTGAAGAAGTAGCTGGATAACTATGAAACGCGTAGGCTAACAAAGGTTCCTGAAGAAATCTTCGATCTATTGTCATTGCACGGCAGCACACGTTTTTTGGGTCAATACTTTTCCTGAGATTTTGCTTTATACACCGGTGGATCTGTGCAGCAGTTGTTTATGTTTGAGTGGTGGTTGTGACTGGCTCACAACCTAATCAGATGAGCCTTAAAAATCACACTATTTGTCTAGTCTATTGTCCGATAAGACCCTATATTGCGCTTATTCTTTATTGATATATATATTCCTAGAAAGACATAGCAAAGGTATTAGCTTTATTGTACTGTAAATGATTACATTTACACCAAAATGGTATAATTAAAAACATCAGCTCAGGATGTAAAAAATAATCCTTTAAGCAACCCCAGACTCCCAAAAGTGAAAACATCATGGCTCTTGGAAAATGGCGACACAAACACATTTATTTGTTTACATATTTGGGGATTATTTTTCACCACTTACTACAAAAAAAAAGATGTTTGGCATCTGTGTAATCATGCTGACCAAGTTAATCAGAGCATCACATGATATAATGGATGATGATATTCAAACGTATGAGGTGTCCCCATAAAAAACAAGCACTAATACAATTATATGAATTGAAAAATCAAAAAGATACGACTTTTGGATTAAGGGAGGATAAAAACTAAAACAAAAAACTAAAACAAAAATGGAAAATAGGTGAGTCATGAAGGAGTTACACCACCTGTTTACCATACAAATATCATTGAATAATAGTCTTAGAAAAGCCTTAAAGGGATCCTGTCACCTCCAGAACGCCTCCTAAGCTACCAAAACATGTCTCTGCCCCATATTATCACTAATCTCACACTCCTTTTGTCTCCTAAAAGCATCCTGTGAAAGTGCATAAAAACGTTTTAATACTTACTCATTATTGATTATAATTAGCAGGGCTATATTCTTTAGCCCTTAGGGTGTGTTCTTTTGCAGGCTCCAGGATCCACCCTCTCTCTGTTTGTTTGCTCTGCTTGTGCAGGCTTTACCCTCCTCCCTCTCTATCACTTACAGAATGCAAATCATTAGTCCTGCCTTCAGCTCCACATCACAGCAGCACAGAGAGAGGGTGGATCATTCGAAGCGTGAAAATGAGCACCTAGGGAGGGCTTAGAGTCTTACAGGGGACGCCCTGTGAGACTTATTCAGGGACAAGAAGTCTCCGATTTGTAAGTGTATATTGTTGATTATTTCAATGTTACATAGTGCTTTTTTTTATAGAAAAGGAGCAATAATACTGATATGTTAGGGTGCAGGGACAGGTATTAATAGGGTTGGGGGTGATTTGGAGGGGTCAGGTTCCCTTTAATTTACCTTTTATTCATAAAGCAGACACCATCCCTAAATTGGCTTAAATTTTTTTTAGGAAGATATACCTGTATGTTGTTAACTAAGCTTCATGTCAGTACTCCAAGAAAGCAGAGCCATAGACCTTCAAAATGATGGCTCTCAGAATATGGCAACACAACCATTTTTGTTAACTTTTTTTTATTTTTTAAGTACCGTAGTAAAGCATAAATGAACTACGATATATAAATTTAGAAATATAACTGTACTGACTCATGGAACACAGCTAATGTGACATTTTTACCAACAAGTGAATGTTCACTCTAGCTGTAATTTCATTGCAGTTTTACAGTATGTTATATGACAAAATTAATAGTATCATTCAAAAGTACAATTCTTTCTGCAAGAAACAGGTCCCTATAGAGTTAGTATTAGATATAGTTCTAGGAAGGTGTCACGATTACCTTGGTCAGGACCTGCAGCTCTCTGGCGCCCCCTTAGCCTGCTGGCCAAATCCGGTACTGCCAGAGGATAAGGAAGGAGCCCAACTGCACTAATTTATGTGGTCTATTGCGGCACGTGATGTGACAGGATGTACATATACCACCAGTTCCTGCCAGGAACGTATATATACCTCGATCCAGTCACCCTCAGGCCCACAATATCACATAAATACACAAAACGATATGCTGCCACCACCGGTCTTCAAGGTAGACCGGGTACCTGTATGATAGCGTAAAAAATGAGCAGGGAGGTAGTGAGAACTCGTTCATAGGACAAGGAGATCGAGACTAGTAAATTATAATAGTTTACTCCTCAAAAATAGGCAGTGATTACAAAAGATGTACAGAATATTATATAAGAGACAATATACAATGTATGAATAAACAGTTATGAAAAATAAAAGGGATAAAAAGAAAGGTTCAGACCTTGTCACGCATGGTTGTGTGGTGGGGGGGCCTATCCCCAGGGTGGTAAGATTCCTTCCGACAGCTGGTACGGTGTTTTAGCTTGTCAGGCCCCTTGGATGGAAAGACCCAAGAAATCCTCCTTTGCTTTTATTAAACCAGGGGAAATCTTTGACCCCCCTTCGCCGAGTGATCCCTCCTTTGTGGGCGTGTCTGCTAACACCTCCTCTTTCACCATGCTTCATAAACCCCCATTTTCCATATCTGGGGATGGGGGGGCTCACAGACATAATATATGACTCATTTTTCAGGTCAGGTTATTCTGAGAAGTTTGATACCAAATATGACTTGATTGTCATATTTAGAATGGCAGCAATCCGTTCCCAGGTTCCTGAACGTTGTATGACTGTATGAAACACATCATTGAATGCGCACCACGATAAATAATCTGAAAATATGCATTGTGTGTTTGTTGCATGATAATATCTTCTTCAATTCGATTTTGAAAACACTAAGTTTAGACAAAGGAGTTTTAGTAGAGACAGAACTGGTTTATACCGGTGCACATCTCCACTGGTATTTACGATCCGTCGTAAATGGCTTAAGCTGGGGGGATGCTGGCAATGGTTCTGTGTAAACCGCACAGAAACCAACAAAGGGAGGAGGGATGGGGGAGCTACATCTGTCTCTTCAATACCTTGAAATCATGAGCAATATTCATTTTCATGACAGAAGGCAACAAAGAAATAAGAAAAAATACCAAAAAATACCAATAAGACTGTCTTCATGTGTCAAAGCAATTAATAGCCTTAAAGGGTCTGTTACACGCTACAATATTGTTAATGATATCGTTGATACATCACAGGTTTTCTGGCGGAGCAACGACATCATAACGGCGTTGTTGCGTGTGACACGTAGAATCAACCAACGATAAGTCGGCTGATCGTTGATCGCAGGTTTATGAACTGGACGATAGATCAGTCCTTGATCGTCCGTCCAACCTGCAGCATCGGTGTGTGTGACACCTTGATAACGATGTTGTTTACGACTTTGCCTATACAGAACTAAAGGACGTAGGCGACCAAACGACTGCAAGTATCGTTCTCTTGTCACGGAATCGTTAGTGCGTCGTTCTCGATATCAGCGAAGTGTGACACCTCACTAGCGATTATTGAAAATCGTTCCAGCGATGTAGGTCAAGTCGGATTGTTGGTCGGTTTGCCGACAAATTGAAGCGTGTAACAGGCCCTTTAGGGTACGGACACACTGGCATGAAAGTCGGATGACTGCAATGTGTGATTTTATCGCATTGCAGTTGGACCAATGTTATTCAATGTCCGAGAACACATTGGCGAGTGTCGAACGCTTTTTTTTTATCCAGATAACCGACGAGAAACATATCGCAACATGCTGCGACAGTATGCGATTCATGCGCCAGACTCGCCAATGCAAGTCTATGGGTCTGACAAAATCACGGACCACACACGGACCATCCGAGAGGCATCTGTTATTTTCACAGATACATTATCATTCTGCAGCTGAGAACACTGTCAAATGTTCCTGTAAATGATTATACAGTAAATAGCTGCTGAGAAAAAAAACGGATTGCACACGGACATCACTTGGATGTGATCTGAGAGAAATGTCGGACACTCGCATAGCAGTTGGATGCAAAAGAGAGCAAAAAACGGATGTCACTCGTAAGACTCCCCTGGATGAGAAACGGACTGTTTTTTGCACGCCAATGTGTTTCCACCCTTAGGCAATGTTCACACAGGGCGTTTTTGCAACTTTTCTGCATTTTTTTTCATTAGTTGTATGGAAATCCATGCTAAAAACATGCTGCTTTTTACAGTACCAGAAAAACCCTTGAGATCCAGAAATATCCAGCCCATAGACACATACTTGAATTTTTTTCCTGACTAAAATGGCAAACAGCTTGGCTTTTGCAGTATGTCACTTCAGCATTTTTGTTGCTTTTGTCCACCATTGAAGGCAATAAAGAGAGACAAAACACACAGCTGCATTTTTGGTCCAAAAAAAGGACATTGGTAGATAATGGGTTAATGAATTTAGTGCCTCTGACTCCCGCATGCCCCTAACCAATGTTAGGCCCCTTTCACATCAGCCTTTTCGCTGAATTGCGGCAGATCTGGCATATTTACGGCATGTGACGCATAGGCCGTCGGACGGTCACACTTGCAGCACACTTGAGGCAAGTCATTCTCTATGGGGCTTGTGGGCAAGTGCGGCAAGTGCGGTGTTTCAGATCCGGTACTTGCGGCAGGTCAAAAAATGCAGCTAGCAGCATTATTTTCCTGCGTCGCAAGTGCCAATCTGGCAAACGGCACTTGCCGCACTTGACCACTTGCCCCATAGAGAATAACTTGCCTCAAGTATGCCGCAAGTGCAACCATTATGCGGCAGATGCGGTGAGTCTGCTGGGTCTGCCGCAATACAGCGAAAACACTGATGTGAAAGGGGCTTTAGCCTTGTGTTTATTCGAGTGAAAAAAATAGTCTGTTCTGTCACACCACTTTCATCTTACGTTATAAATGTTGCATTGTAAACTACAATCATATATTATACTCCATAACAGAATATAATTAATTTTTTGTTATGTACAACTGGATTCCTGAAAGATTCCTAAGAGATAATGGAATATTATTATAAGGACACATTGCTGATATATTACATTACTATATGATGAAGAATGCTACCGTAGAGAAGGAACAAATTTGCTTCATGCATTCCAGGCAAGCAACTTATAAGGGTAAACCTAATTACTTTATACTAAGCATTTACCTTTGTAACGACTTATAAACGAAGCTCTTAACTGAATGGTTTTCAGTATACCGTACTTTATAAGATGCACCAGCTTATAAGATGCACCCCAAATTTGGTGAAGGAAAAGAAAATAAAGTTTAATGTTAAATGAGATTCATCTTATAATACCAGTGTCTGTCTTACAATCAGTATATTAGCAGTCCCTATCCTGATGATACATAGCCCCGTCATAATGGACCCACCATGTCTTACCGAGGGTGGGTTGTGGGAGTCCAGGAGGTAAGTTTCACAGGTCCACGCAGGGTGGGGGCAAAGCCCAGAGCTGTGGGGGAATCGCAGCAGCAACCAGTGGGTGCCTCCATTATTCATGTCCCAGTATGCATTGCTGGGATGCAATTCATACTCTAGTATCCAGACTTCTATAAAATGGCCGTAGATCTCAATCTGCGAATGCACAGCCTCTGCGGCCATTTTCTACAAGTCTGAACACTAGAGCAGAAATTGCAGCAATGCATGCTGGGATATAGATAATAGCAGCTCCCACCCGACACTGTCACAACCCTCCCGCTGCTCCGGACTTTTCCCCTACCCTCTGTGGACCTGTGAAACCTGCCTCCTGCACTGCTGCAACGCCACCTCAGTAAGATTTTTTCTTTTTTTTTTTCTTTAAGATTCGGATTTTAAGACACACCCCTGTTTTCCCTCCAAACTGGGGTGAAAAGGTGCGTTTTATAATCTGAAAAATATATTATTTCATTATAACTCTAGACACAGCTTACTTAGTTTACTGAACTAAGAATAAAAGTTACCATATTTTTAAGACTATAAGACATACTTTTTTCCAAAAATGTTTTTGAGGAAAGTGGGATAAGCATTTTATAGCTAAGATGTATGCTACCTGGCGGTCAAGGGTGGCAGCAGTGGAGTGGGTTACCAAAGGCAGGAGCAGGCTGCAGTAGCGCCTGCCGGTGATCATGTGTGCCCGCTATTTAAGAAAAATTAATATATACTGCTCCCTTGCCCAATATTAATGAAAGTAGATATTCATTGCTTCCCATGCACATCATTGCCAGCTTGGGAGAAGTGAATATCCTGGCAGATAACGGACAATAATTCTCAACATTCATCTCTCCCTCCCAGCGCTGCATCTTCTTCTAATGCCAGCAGCTGAGGGCATGTGGGAGGACAGCACACAACAGTGATGTTATGCACTGTGCGCTTACATGCTTGTCAGCTGCCGATATGAGAAGAGAATGATGCCCTGCGGGGGAACGATGGATGGTGAGTATAATCGGGTCTTTTTTTATCTGTGTACATGATGGGGCCACATTCCAGGATGGGGGCAATATATACCTGGATGGGTGCTATATACCAGGATGAGGAATAATATATACCAGGATGGGGGTAATATATATCAGGATGGGGGCCATATACCAAGAGGATAGACATATACCAGGATGTGGGATTATATATTCCAGGATAGGAGCCATATATACCAGGATTGGGATCATATATACAAGGATAAGGACCATATACCAGGATGGGAGATCCTAAAATCGAGCCACAGCAATGAGAGGCAATATATAGGATCAGCTCAGTCAAGGGGAGAAGGACGACTCCCTAACCTTATGCTAGACACAAGAAACTGGAAAAAAAACACACAAACAACTGAGCTGATCCTTTCTATTACCCCTCATTGCTGTTTCCCTTTTGGGACCCCGGTCATTTTTCACCCTGTTCACGCTGAGGTCAGTAGACACATGAATAGGTTTTATACTAGATAGAGTTTGGTACCGTCCCGAAATGGGTACACCTTTTTGTGGTGGGATGACTTTATACCCTTTTGCAAAAATGTATTACTAAGTACCCTGTTTTTCAGCAACACTTGCTTTCATTTATTTATTTACTGCAGGGTATTTTTGAATTTTGGTATACTGCTTTTCCTTGAGATTCTGTATGTTCTTAAGGTGCAGATTTGATAAACTTCTCTAGGAATGATGATTCTCTTCCACCTCTCCTCATACTTGCTGGATTTCTGTTATCCACATTATGTAAACTTACTGCATGGAATATTAGACTTGTATTGAAAACTTTCTTGAACAAAACCTAAATAAAAGGGAACCTGACCCCTCCAAATCACCCCCAACCCTATTAATACCTGTCCCTGCACCATTACATATCATTATTAGTGGTCCTTTACTATAAAAAATGTGTTCTGTAACATTGCAAAAATCAACATTATGCACTTACATATGTGCGACTTCTTGGCTCTAAATAAGTCTCACAGGGCGTCCCCTGTGATAATCTAAGCCCTCCTTAGCTGCTCATTATCACGCCCCGATGGGCGTGATAAGTAATCCTAGTCCTCCTCACCCTGCTGTAGGGGCGTAATAGCCGGTGTGACGCTATTTGTGTCACATCCGGTCTTTGTGACTTCAGTACACCCTCTAGGTGTACGCCGACCTCACTATGCGCATTGCACATGCGCGGTTTTAGATTTACACCTAAAGGGTTTACAGAAGTCACAAAGACCGGATGTGACACAAATAGCATCACACCGGCTATTACGCCCCTACAGCAGGGCGAGGAGGACTAGAATTACCTATCACGCCCATCGGGGGCGTGATAATGAGCAGCTAAGGATGGCTTAGAGTCTCACATGGGACGCCCTGTGAGACTTATTCAGAGCCAAGAAGTCGCACATATGTAAGTGCATAATGTAGATTTTTGCAATATTATAGAACGCTTTTTTTATAGAAAAGGACCACTAATAATGATATGTCATAGTGCACGGACAGGTATTAATAGGGTTGAGGGTGATGTGGAGGGGTCAGGTTTCCTTTAAATAATCATAGTCCATGGTACATACAGACCTTGGCTGTAGATATCTCCAATCTCTACTTTGTTCACATCTAGTTGTGCTAGTCTAATCTCTCCGCACTTTGCTCAAACTGTATTAGGCTGCCTTCAGACTTGCAGATGCATCTGCAGCGTTTTACAGATGCATCTGCAAGCATCTGCATGCAGACCGCGGCCCCTATGTTTATAATGGAGCGCACGGCGGTCTGCAGATGCTTGCGGACCGCCGTGCGCATCCATTCACTCCTATATGTGATCTGTGCGCACGCGTATGCCTGCGTACAGATCACACACTCTCGTCCGCACCTGGGACGCGACATCTCGCGTCCATGGTGCGGGCGGGAGTGTGTGATTTGTGCGCAGGCATCCGCGTGCGCACAGATCACATATAGGAGTGAATGGGTGAGCACGGCGGTCCGCAAGCATCTGCAGACCGCCGTGCGCTCCATTATAAACATAGGGGCCGCGGTCTGCATGCAGATGCTTGCAGATGCATCTGCAAGTCTGAAGCCAGCCTTATAGCTTAATACAGCTTTAGGGTATGCAAACACAATGTTTTTTCAGGCGGTTACAAACATATGCAAAGCAATCTGAGAACTACTTTTCTGCGCATATATCAGTCTTTTAACTGCCTTTTAATGTTTCAGGTTTCCAAAGTTGGAAATCAATTAAAAGAAATTACCTGACCATTCTTCAGAAGATGCTTCTCAGTTTATGAAATAAAACTTTAAAAAATACTAAGTCAGCAGCCAAAACACAAAGCAAAAAACTGCCGAAAAAATCCCAAAAAAAGACATTTTAGGTTAAAAGATTCTGGCATGTCTTGAAGCATCTTCATCCTGAAAAACTAGACAAGTTCACACATATCTAAAAGATATTCTGTGCACATACATTTACTTGCATTCCCTCTGCCAACATAGTAGATTTGTAGGTAATAATCGCGGTCGCAGCAGCCGCGACTTGACCCGGGGGTACAGGGGACTGCCGACCCCAGCGCCTGCTTCAGCTGGATGTGCGACCAAGGACGAACATCAGCTGAATTGCATCGCGACACAGAGACCTGTCGGGTCCCTGCAATGCCATACACACTGCCGGCCAAACTTTGGTTGGCAACTGACATTGGAGGTGCAGTCTTGAAGTAATGACCAGTCTTCTAGTCAAGAAGCATGACAATAACATGCTCTTTGCTGTCGAGCTTGTAAGTGATGCTCTGGAACCTTTCTGGATCACTGGATCCGTCCAGCTTAAGTGCCTCTGTTTTCTTTCAATGTTGTAGAAGTAAATCTGCTTCTGCTTTCAGCATTGTAGAAAGCTTTCAATTTTATCAGAAGAGCATTACTCCCAGAAAAGAAGGATGCAAGCACCCTGGGGAGCAATGTGCTCCTGAAGTTCTCTGTTTTGACCAACTAAGTTTAACTGGATATCATTTTTTGAGCTAGCAAGTTGAAATTGGCATGAATGAAAAATATAAAGCTAAAGGATTCTGTACTAAATACCTGTGTGTTATACTAGATACTACCTGATGAAAAGATCTTGCATTCAAAATGTATTTTCATAAGTACTCTCACATTTATTGTATAAATGTTAAAGGGTATCTGTCAGCAGGTTTTTGGTATCCAATCATAGAGCAGCATGTTGTAAGACAGAGATTCTGAAACTAAAAATGTTTAACTTAGCTTACTGATAGTATCAGTTCTGTCACAATCAAAGCATTTAGTTTTAATAATGTAGGAGAGCGGGGAGAGCTGCCCCCTCCCACACTTGGATTTCAAAAGAGATTGTCCACTGACAGTGAGTGTCAATGACAGTAGAGGGTGTGGACTAGTGACAAAGTAGTCCTGTAATCACCAGGTGATAAAGCCTTTAGTTTACGTAAACAGTAGCACACAGACTGATAAGAGAGGCACAGTTGACTTTTGTTTTTTAACCCCATCAACATGCCGTCCTCAGCTTATGTAGCAAAAACCTGCTGACAGATTCCCTTTAAATGGATAGCTTTTTTTTTTTTTCAACTTTAACTTCAGTTGTAGAAATAACCTATTCCGCTTTTAAAGCACGTTTCAATATCACACCGGTATACATTTTTTTATATTACCATTAGATACTGAAAATAACAATAAAATAATTTGCTATATCTTGTTCTTGTACTTTTTAGACAAAGGACTATAGAGTAGCTGGAAATAAAGCTATGTAAGAATTTAAAAACCAACCTCACACAAGAGTTATCGGTGCACTGAACAGATGACATGGCCTTGCCAGACTATTAATAAGGTTGAAAACCTCCAGGGATTAAAGCTGCACACCTCTCAGCTCAGACAGCATGAAGCACTTTCAAAAACCAGACACCGCCTAACAATAAAAAGCTGTCATCTTTTATTTTTATTTTTTTTTTTTTTGTCCCAAACATGTTTGAAAAGGAAAATCCAGCTTTACATAAAAATTAAATTCTGGATACAATTTTGAGAAAAATATGCACAACAATATCATAAAATGGATTTCGATGTGGGCAATAAACACACCTCTAATATAAAAAATATAAGAAATTAAAAAGTAACATTAGTTGGCACTCATTTAATGAATTGTATGATGATGCACTTTCCTTGACCACGACACTGCTAAAACCCTTATTCATGCTCTCATCATCTCCCGCCTCGATTACTGCAACCTCCTGCTCACCGGCCTCCCCAATACCTCCCTTGCACCTCTCCAATCTATATTGAACTCCGCTGCCCGCCTAATCCATCTGTCTCCCCGCTACTCCCCTGTTTCCCCCCTCTGCCAAGCCCTTCACTGGCTCCCTACTTCCCAGAGATCCCGGTTTAAAACATTAACCATGACATACAAAACCATTCACAACCTGTCCCCTCCATACATCTCTGACATGGTCTCCCAATACCTACCCTCACGCAACCTGCGATCCTCCCAAGAGCTTCTCCTCTACTCCCTCCTCATCTCCTCTTCGCACAACCGCATACAGGATTTCTCCTGTGCTTCACCTATACTCTGGAACTCTCTGCCCAAACACATCAGACATTCTCCTACCCTGGGAACCTTCAAAAGAAGCCTGAAGACCCACCTCTTCCGCCAAGTCCACCACCTGCAATAAGACCCGGTCCACCACACCGCCTCACGACTGGAATTCCCCCTCCCACTGTATCCCCACCCGCCCCTCATAGACTGTGAGCCTTCGCGGACAGGATTTCTCCCCTCTTGTATCTGTACAACCGAATTCTCAACATTTATGGTACCTTTACACGCCGCCACTGCAGGGTGGATACCAACGGCTACTTCACGTGCACGAGCACGCCCAAACAGTTACCAACGGGAAACGCACCCTCTTTACACGCCGCCACAAGGTGCGCTACGCTACGCTACATCTACAGCTAGCTACATCGCCGGGTGTCTCAAGTAGCCATCTGTAGCCCATCGTACGTCATTTACACACCGCTACAACCAGCTAATATGGGCGGACCTGGTGCAGCAGGGACAGCACATAGGCGTGCTCCAATTGTGGATTACGAGACGTCCGTACGCTGATAGGACAAAGCAATAATACCATGATTGGACAGGCATCGCAGGAGGCTGATTAATGCATGACGCTCGAGCAATTGTGTAGTGTGACTCGTCAGCCCCTTAAATATGCCGCCCTGTGCGGCGACAACCAATCGCAACGCAGGAGCTTCCTCCAATGATCGCTGAAGGGGGCGCGGAAACCCGGAGCCTGTGTCACGCCCCAGCTACATAGCATGGTGTAGGAACAACCCTTCTGTTCCTTCTTTACACGCCGATACAGCTCGCTACAATCGGCGATGTAGCCATCTGTTTATGGGCAGTGCACGGATACAGATGTATCTGTAGCCGGCTGTGTCGTCCCGTCTTCAGACGCCGCTACTACGGGCGATATTGGCGCGACAAGCTACATTTGTAGCCTGTAGCGGGTTGTATCCATCCTGTTGTGGCGGCGTGTAAAGGTACCCTTATTGTTACCTGTATTGTTACTATGTTACTTGTCCTAGTCTGCCCCTTTAGCATGTAAAGCGCCATGGAATATAATGGCGCTATATAAATAAATAATAATAATAATAATAATAATAATAATAAAAATGCAGCATTTTCCTATAAACTGTGTTTTCTATTAACCAGCAATACACACTGTTTAAATGGAAACTATACTTGCAAGAAACTTTGCATAACTCAATGGAACAGGAGAATATGAAAAATATGAAAAATGTTGTGTTGTATCTTATTACAGAAATCTGACTCTTTCTCCACTTATGAGACACTTTTTCTCCTCCTCAATGCCTCCTGAACTCCCCATACATTCTACAAAACAGTTCATATGCCTCTTCATCAAAGTAAGATAGACTGAAAGCACAAAGAGGTGTAAAGCTACACAGACTGTTATACTCTATTCAGAGGGGATAGTGACAAATGAATGAGAGCAGAGTCAGAAAACAGGCAAACAAAGCACAGAAAGTTCCTGCTGAGTTTTCTAACAAATCTTTTACCTTACCCCAGAGCTTCATTCATATCCACACAGTCAAGCACTATTGAATATGTGGAAACTTGATTCCAGCTCACCCAGTTGCTCTATGCTCATCCACCAAGGGCTAAGAGAAAAAATTGGAGTCCGGATCAATAGGACTGGATTTTCCTTTTATTTTTCAAAAGAAAGTATAGCACATACAAAAATAAAATTATATGGTCAACATGACCCAGATGATGCATTTCGACTGTACTAAGCAGTCTTACTCATGAGTATTCAAGGAGTAAACCTGGCTCACTGGAGTTTAAGGTGCTCTTGAGAAAATAACGTAATTATAAAAAATAGTATCTCACACACACAACAAAGGAGAAAAAAGACTTTTTGCATCAATTCCTGTTTTTATTATCTTGTCAGAAAAATGGAACGTTTCGGTTTCGCAGAACCTTCTTCAGCCAACTGACACTATATGATAGAGACATATACATATATTTAAATATATACATACAGAAAAAATTAAATATACATGATGCATCTGATGACGATTCAGGTCAATCATGCATAAGACATAATGAAAAAAATAATAAAGAAAAAATGAAGACAAATGTCATACAGATATATATCATAGAATTAGCATATTAATACATATGTAATATAAGGCAAAACCCACATATATGGAATTAAACTGATGAGTATTGACTTTCTTCTTGTGACTCCACCATGCAGCCCATTTTTCTTCAAGTGTTATTTGTGGGTTTTTCTTCACACCCGAACAATTTTCCTGACAATTGTTGCCAAAATTTTTGTTGGTCTTACCTAATTGTGGTTTGGTTTTTACAGAGCCCCTGATTTTCCATTTGTTAATCACAGTTTGAACACTGCTGACTGCAATTATCAATTCCTTGGATATCTTTTTGCATCTGTGGTGCCCTGCTAACCACAGGTATCCACAGACTCACCTGCAGCATGGATGGGTTTCCACAGCGGGTACACAGCTACATGCAACACCTTCCACCCGAGCATAGTAAGGGGAGCTTCACCTACTGCTTTTAGGCAGGATCTCCTATAAATACTGGTGATGGGGGCGGAGTTCAACAGAGAGTGTGTGCAGACGCTACAAGAGCTGCAAAGAAGTGCTGGTGTTCTGTGTCGCGTTAGGCCCAAGCCTGTCACCCTGACCAGTCTCTGGTAGCCCTGCAAGTCTCAAGAGTGGGGTCGAGAGGCAAGGAGAAGAGGCAGAATAGTGGGGGAACCGAGGAGCCAGCGTTAGGTTCACCCCCGAGCAACCACCAGACACCGGAGTCCGCGTCCACTGGAGTGCACCAGGCCCAGTGGAGAACACTGGAAGTCCGTGGAGACTTCCATCTCCCGGACTCCTACGCAGTCACATACCAGGGAGCCAGGCACCACGGGGAGAGAATCAGTGGTAGTCAGCAGAACGTATCTCGATGACAGCACAGGAGGAGAACGAGAGAGCAGATGAGGCCAGTCAAGTTTTACACAGGTGGGGGTTTCACATACACACGGGGAATGTAAAGAGGAGGCCTTATACCCACTCGCTGTGGAGACACAGAAGTGCATCCTGAACACCCGGTGGTACTCTGGACGATTTACCTGCTTCAACACCAGTAAAAAGGTAAAGAGTAACCAGTGATGTGTGTGTCAGTTCCTTCCCCGTGCCCCTGTCATCCTCAGACGGTCCCGTCATCCAATCATCCGGTCAGGTCCCTGCTATTCCATCCATCCATTACCAGCACCCTTACTATCACCGGTGCATCCCTGCCCCAGGGGGTTAGCTCTCCCCTGCAGGGAGATTTACCATCAAGGCCGCTATACCATCATCCTCCGGAGGACTGAAGCGGCGCTGGTGCTCAATCACCAGAAGCTGCAGGTGGCGTCACGAGAACTACATTATAAACTATTATTTCTCCTATTCCAATTATCGTTTCCCGGGGCCACGGGTCCGGGCAGGCCACCAGTGACATCCCCACGACCACAGTAGAAAAGGACCCGGATACCCGAGTATCCCACTGCCCGGGCGACACATATCCCTTTCCTATTTTATACATTTCAACTATCTTTTCCAGCAGATCTGTTGACAATTGTTTTGCTTTCACCATGACTCACAATCCAGAAACGTCAGTGGCTGGTTGAAAAATACAAGAGTCTGTCTGGATCCCAGAAACTCATGCAGCTTTTATGCACACACACACTGATTCAAGCAAGCAGGTTACACGTGATTATGGTATCTTTATTACCCATTCAAACCCATTTGTGTCAACATCCGTGCATGTTATCAGGGAAAAATTACTGGGGTGTATGAACGTTTCGTCAGGGACATTTAGATATTTTTGATTGTCATTATGATTTAAAAAGAGAAACATAGTAGTTTGACAATAAATGGCTTCACCAAACCAATAACCATGAGTGGAAAACTGTAGACTGCTCCCACCAGATCAGAGTCAACTGCAAGTTAAGATATAAGGGAATGTAAAGGGGAAAATTGGTGACAGTGCAGAATATAACCAGAAAAAGTTTTATTCCTCATCTGCAGACAGAGGACAGTTTACACAGAAAAATTACTTGACATTACAGCTATCCTTTAAAAGAGAACATGCAATCAATATTTGGTAGGACCACTCTTTGACAGCAATTGACAGCATCAATTTTTCTAGGTACACTCGTACAAAGATTTTGAAGGAACTCAGCAGGGAGGTTTTTCTAAACATCTTGGAGAACTAACCACAGATCTTCTGTTGATGTAGGCTTGCTCTACTTCTTATTTCTCTTAATTTAATCCTAGACTGCTGTGATGATGTAGGGATCAGGGCTCAGTAGCAGTCATCACTTCCAGGACTCCTTTTTCTTCTTTACACTCAAGATAGTTCTTTAGGACATTGCTTGTCTGTTTGGTGTCGTTGTCCTTCTGTAGAATAAATTGGTACCAATCAGATGCCTCCCTGACTTGGGAACACGGCTTGATAATAGGGTCAAAAAGTCACTTGTTGAAGATTTGAAAATCTGCATCTCTTCACAGCTTCTGTGCAGAAATTTTCAATAATATTTCAATGATATTTGTTGAACTCATCCGCTTTTGGTACCTTTTTATGCTTTTTAGATTTTGCCCACTAATTGCAATGGAAAATCTGCAACAAATATGCAACATCTAAGCTAAACTTACAATGCTGATAAGGTATAGAAAAGGAGTCTTCTCAGCCAAAATGCCAGTCTAGGGCAGATACCAGATCTTTCCATAACAATCAGGATACAATACTATTACTATTGGTAGATTGGATGTGTATTCTTCAGCATTTAGTTTAAGTGGGGATACACAATGATATAAACATTGAACACCAGTTGGCGTCATGCTTGTAATGAACCGTCATAACTCATTAGTGGGTCATTTTTTAACAGTATGTAAATGCCAAACATTGTTCATTTTTTATGTACAGTGCTACCATTTTTTATTATTATTATTATTATTATTTATTTATATAGCGCCATTAGGTTCCATGGCGCTTTACATGAGGATAGGGGAGACAAGCACAATTACAATAACTCTAGACAATCAGGACATATAGGTACAGGAGGGGAGGGGACCCTGTCCACAAGGGCTCACAGTCTACTGTTCACAGTAGGCTGGGGGAGTGCCAGTTATGGGGCGGTCGCCTGTGTCTCATGGCAGGTTGTAGGCTTGATGGAATAGGTGAGTCTTCAGGTGACACTTGAAGCTTCTCAGGGTCGGAGAGTGTCTGACGTGTTATAAATGCTATAAATATGATATTTGGTTATAGATACTTCAAGAACTTGTCTAATTATTTTACATTGTGGTAAAATTCAAGAGGAGTCTATTGTACAGTACTTTATTTATTCCTTACGCTCTCATAATGTAAACTTTATAAATCATATATGCTATGGTCAGTAAGTTTAGGAGGACATATGCTTAAATAACCTTGGAATACAATTAAATATTAATGACAATTTCCAGTCTGTAATGTGGCATAGTAATCAATAATATAGATACATTTCTTTCTCACAAAATATTTACTGACTTTGTAGTGCTTCTACATATAATTAGAGATGAGTGAACCTCTCAAGGTTCGGTTGGTTCTGGTAGCCGAATTTTCCGGAGTTGAAACCTGTTTGGGTTCGGAGTTACGGTGCTTTATGTTTGCACTGGAGTAAGTATCGCTGTAGTCGGGTACGGTTGGTGCTTGGCCCAGTGTAACCTGTGTGCAGTGTTTGATCGACTCACACTGGGATTAAAAGCCCGGTTTTTGGGTGTAGTGTGTGTACAAAATTAATTTTAAAAAAATTCCAAATGCAGTGAAATTGTAAAAAAAAAGTTCAATTTCAAGATTATTTCTTTATTTACTATGTTGACTATATGGTAAAACTGATCTGGCAATATGATTCCCCAGGTCAGTGTTAGTTTGTTGATACCAAACATGTCTATTTTTACTTTTAACTAAGTGGTGAAAAAAATTCAGAAATTTGTCAAAGAATTGCACTTTTGTCACCATTTTCTGAAACATGTAGCGTTCTCATGTTTCGGGATCTGTGGCTGTGTGATGGTTTAACATTTGTGTCCTGAGCTGATGTTTTTAATTGTACTATATTTGGGTAGATTTGACATTTTGATCACCTATTATTGCATTCTATTGCAATGTTTGGTCCGGTGACCAAAAAATGTAATTTGGGCATTTTTACTTTTTTCCATTACACAGTTTACTGATCAGATGAATTGATTTTATATTTTGATAGAATGGGCATTTCTACATTTGTAAATGCGGTGATACCAAATAAGTGTATTTTTTTATACATAGTTTTGTCTTCAATGGCACAAAAGGGGGGTGATTTGAACTTTTTTGTTCTTTAAAAAGAATTGAAAACTTCTTTTTTTTACACTTTTTATTGATTTTATTAGTCCCCTTAGGAGACTTGAAGACTGCACTGTTTGATCGCTTCCGTTGTTCAAAGGGATGCTTCAGCAGAATACCAATTAATTGTATAATGCTCTGATAAAATGGGCATATGTAAGTTTATCTCTTGGGCTTCATTAGCAACACTACTTGTAAAGGTGAAGGCACACTAGCATGCACGTAAATCGTAGTGTTTTTGATGCATGACAGTCTTGCGAGTGCTTTCCATATGGTCGTGCGAATGTGGTGCAAGTGCAATGAGTGTGGTGTGACTGTGGTGTGAGTGTGGTCAGTGTGCAATGCATTTTTAACATGGTCTTGCTCATGGTGTGTAAAGTGAGAAAAGAGTAGCTAAACAGAATAGGTAGATACAGCTTACCAGTCTCCTGCTGCTACTTCCAGGGTGGCCTATTAAGCATATTCACTGCACTGTCAGACAAACAACCAATCACAGAAGCTCACACTATGTGAGAGCCTCTGTGATTGGCTGTTGTAGTCAGACTGGATTTCCTCAATTTGGATAGTGATTCTGCTTGATTGCCATACACATTAGTGTATTTTTAAGTCAAGCCCGATGAAAGTAGACAGTTGCGAGTTGCCACCCTCAGCTGCTTAATTTTACCTTGGCTGGCAAAAAAAATGTGTGGGCTCCACCCTATTTTAAATTGCCAGTCAAGGTAAAACTAGGTAGCTGAGGGCTGGTATTCTCAGCGGGGTGAGGGCCCATTGTTTTAGGCCCCCCATGCTAAAGAATAGTAGCCCACACCCACCCCTGAAAATGGCGCATTTACAAGAAGCGCAATTTCAAGGCGCTTTACCTGGCTTTTCCAGCAGCCCTGGTCATGGGTGGCATGCTGGGTAATAAGGGGTATCCAATTTGACGCTGGGTCAAATACCAAGAAAAAATGTCTCTGCAGCACTTGCTGCAGAGGCATTTTTTTCTTGGTATCTATCTATCTATCTATCTATCTATCTATCTATCTATCTATCTATCTATCTATCTATCTAGTAGATAAAGAAAGAAGCACAGCTAGTAATGACAGGGGGCAAATCAATCCAAGCAATTCTCCCATTTGCTATTCATGCAAACCTCCTTGTAAACTTCAACTTTGCCTTTATTGGGCCATCAGATGTAGCTCATCTGATGGCCCAATAAAGGCAAAGTTGAAGTCTACAAGGAGTGCTGCTATCCTTTTCTTGGTTTGTATCTATCTATCTGTCTATTCTAACTTTTACCAGCATGGGAAAGCCCATGCTACAAATTCGAACAGTGTGCTGTCTGTGTGCGTTATTTTCTCACACCCATAGACTTTCATTGTCCTCTCGCATGTTAAACACGCATACAATCGCAGCATGCTGCGATTTGACTCGCATTTGACTCACAATGCAAGTTCAGCGGAGGAAAAAAGTAACAATCTGACCAGACAGATTGTTTAACACTGGTCCGAGTTCAATGTGAGTTTGTCACGCATTGCACTCGCGCGAGTATGACGCCAGTGTGCCTTCACCCTAACAAAGTGTATCTTTGCAAGTGTCCATCACTTCATGTTTTACATTTTTTCATCATACATTGAGCTTTACATTGAAGTACATGGAGGATATGAAAATATATATACAGTATTACAGTATGGATAACATGTGAAAGCAATTTCTCATGTGCTATAATAATTAGAGTACTTGTTATACAGCACACAGTATATAAATTAGTCTTATTGAGTTAATTAACTCTTTTAGACCTACTTTGTATTGTAGCACACAATAATTTTATCTCCTTGTTTTAGTATTAGTGGCTAATTCTTCAACTGGATTCCATAGGGGCCTCCAATATCATTTTTCAGGTAAAAAAGGGAATCTGCACGAGAGCTAGAATTATACAATTAACTTTACTAAATAAGATTGCATATTAAAAGACATATAAAACTTTTGGCAAATATAAATAATTACCGTATATACTCGTGTATAAGCCGACCCGTGTATAAGCCGACCCCCCTACTTTTGCCCCCAAAACCTGGGAAAATTTATTGACTCGTGTATAAGCCGAGGGTGGACCCCAGCACAGGTATACAGCCCCCAGCAGTGTGGTATACAGCAGCCTCCCCAGTGGTATATACAGGCCCCAGCAGTGTTACAGCAGCAGCCCCAGTGGTATATACAGCAGCAGCCCCAGTGGTAGTATACAGCAGCCCCAGAGGTATATACAGCAGCCCCAGTGGTAGTATACAGCAGCAGCCCCAGTGGTAGTATACAGCAGCAGCCCCAGTGGTAGTATACAGCAGCAGCCCCAGTGGTAGTATACACGCAGCCCCAGTAGTATATACAGCCCCAGTGGTAGTATATAGCCCCAGTGGTAGTATATATACAGCCCCAGTGGTAGTATATAGCCCCAGTGGTAGTATATAGCCCCAGTGGTAGTATATAGCCCCAGTAGTAGTATACAGCCCCAGTGGCAGTATATAGCCCCAGTGGTAGTATATATACAGCCCCAGTGGTAGTATACAGCCCCAGTGGTAGTATATAGCCCCAGTGGTAGTATACAGCCCCAGTGGTAGTATATAGCCCCAGTGGTAGTATACATACAGCCCCAGTGGTTAGTATATAGCCCCAGTGGTAGTATATAGCCCCAGTAGTAGTATACAGCCCCAGTGGTAGTATATAGCCCCAGTGGTAGTATACATACAGCCCCAGTGGTAGTATATAGCCCCAATGGTAGTATATAGCCCCAGTAGTAGTATACAGCCCCAGTGGTAGTATATAGCCCCAGTGGTAGTATATAGCCCCAGTGGTAGTATACATACAGCCCCAGTGGTAGTATATAGCCCAATGGTAGTATATAGCCCCAGTAGTAGTATACAGCCCCAGTGGTAGTATATAGCCCCAGTGTATATATATACAGCCCCATGGTAGTATATAGCCCAGTGGTAGTATATAGCCCCAGTGGTAGTATATAGCCCAGTAGTAGTATACAGCCCCAGTGGTAGTATATAGCCCCAGTGTAGTATATATACAGCCCCAGTGGTAGTATATAGCCCAGGGGTAGTATATAGCCCAGTGGTAGTTACAGGGCCCAGCAGGGCCCCCCTTATAATTTGGCGCCCCCACCTCAGTTTCTGGCCCCCCGCATGCAGCGCTGCACATATACATTACGTGTCTAGCAGCTGTTACCCTCCGGTGGCAGATCGCGGCTCCCGGCTCCGGCTCCATCTTCCTCGCTGTCTTCCTGCTTTGTGACCGCGCGATGACGTCATCGCGCCGGTCACATGACAACCAGAAGACAGAGAGGAAGATGGAGCCAGGAGCGGGAGCCGTGATCTGCCACGGAGGTAACAGCTGCTAGACACGTAATTATATGTGCAGCGCTGCATGCGGGGGGGCCCAGAAACTGAGGTGGGGGCGCCAAACTTTGAGGGGGCCGTAATGACTTGCGTATAAGCGAGGGGGGACTTTTCAGCCCAATTTTGGCTGAAAAACTCGCTATACCGAGTATATACGTACACATATTCCTTCACCTTCCAATACATAGAGATTCCAGATCCTATACTGTGCGATGAAAAAGTGAATGAAGATATATTCTTAAACAGATTATTTGATGCCCCGGCCAGTGAATATCAGATTAGTACCCTATTTTAAGTATGCATCCTTACAAGTTTTATTTGTAACAAATGTCCTATGTCCGGATAATTCACTGAAGATGTTAGACCATTGTGGGATCGCTACCGCTGCTAAATGTGGCAGATCAATGCTTATTTTTAAGTATGTGTCCTCATAAGTTTTACTTGTAACAAATGTCCTCTGTCCAGATAATTCACTGAAATTGTGAGACTGTTGTGGGATCGCTTCCACTGCTACAGTGGGAGAAATAAATATTTGATCCCATGCTGATTTTGTAAGTTTGCCCACTGACAATGACATAAACAATCTATAATTTTAAGGGTAGGTTAATTTTAACAGTGAGAGAAATAATATCAAAAATAAAATACACAAACTTACATTGTCTAAATAATATATAGTTATGTGCATTTTGCAAAAAGAAGTAAGTATTTGATCCCTCTGGCAAACAAGACTTAATACTTGGTGGCAAAACCTTGTTGGCAAGAACAGCAGCTCCCTCCATAAGTTTTCTGTGAGATTAAGGTCTGGAGACTGGCTAGGCCACTCCATGACCTTAATGTGTTTCATTTTGAGCCACTCTTTTGTTGCCTTGACAGTATGTTTTGGGTCATTATTGTGCTGGAAGACCCTGCCACGACCCATTTTTAATCTCCTGACAGAAGGAAGGAGGTTGTCACTCAGAATTTTACGGTATGTGGCTTCATCCATTGTCGCACTGATGTAGTCCAGACCCCAAAGCATAATCTTTCCACCACCATGCTTGACAGTGGGGATGGTGTTCTTTGGATTATAGGCAAGACTTCTCTTCCTCCAAACACGGAGAGTTGAGATAATACCAAGGTGCTCATTTTTTGTCTCATCTTACCACAGCATCTTCTACCAATCACTCTCAGAATCACCAAGGTGTTTATTTCCAAACTTCAGACAGACCTGCACATGTGCCTTCTTGAGCAGTGGGACTTTGCGAGCACTGCAGGATTTTTAAACCTTTATGGCGTAATGTGTTACAATGGTTTTATTAGTGACAGTGGTCCCAGCTGCCTTGAGATCATTGACAAGTTACCCCGATGTAGTTTTAGGCTGATCTCTCACCTTCCTCATGATCCTGGATTCCCCATGATGTGAGATCTTGCATGGAGCCCCAGATTGATGTCGATTGACACTCATTTTGTATTTCTTCCATTTTCTTACTATTGCACCAATAGTTGTCTCATTCTCACCCAGCATTTTACTTATGGTTTTATGTATACAGAAGAAGACCGGGCACTAGCCACAATGCTCAGGGCTTCCATCAAAGTCTCTGCAGCTGTCAGCAGTGGACATAAATGGTGTTGCTCAGCTCAAAGAAACAGTTGCATGCATAATCGATGAAAGAAGGAGCGGCACTCACCAAAGCTTGAATGCAGTGCTGGAAATATGGGTTACATCTGTGCAGGGTTGGGAGTGAGGCAGGGTCGGACGACGGTCACACCATTTCGCACAATTAGTACTTCCACGGGTCCACATTTGTGCAGGGAAGGGAGTAAGGCAGGGTCGGACGAAGGTTACACCGTTTCGCAAAATCAGTGCTTCCACGGGTCCTGTAACCCCGCTTTTACCAGAATAAATTTCCAGCACTGCATTCAAGCTTTGGTGAGTTCCGCTCCTTCTTTCATCGATTTTACTTATGGTTTTGTAGTCCATTCCAGCCTTGTGAAGGTCTAGTATCTTTTCTTTGACATCCTTAGAAAGCTCTTTGGTTTTGTCCATGTTATAGAGGTTAGAGTTGGACAGATTAATTGAATGTGTGGACAGGAGTCTTTTATACAGGTGACAATTTAAGACAGCTGTCCTTAATACAGATAATAGCTAATTAGGAGCATCTAACTGGTCTGTAGGAGCCAGAACTCCTAATGGTTGGTAGGTGATTGAATACTTAATTATGTCTACAAAATGCAAATACATTTACATGACTTAGGCTAGGGCCACACTTGAGGGCTGTGTGAACACTTGGATTGTGTGAAAATCGCATGCAAAATTGCATCTATAGACCCCAATACAAAAAAACGCATGCCCCAATGCTAAAAGCGCATGGCTAAAGTGCCATGCGTTTTTTGGATGCGTTTTTAGCTCAGCATCAAAAAATGCATCATGATGCGCTTTTTGGTGCTTTTTCAAAAACGTATGCGTTTTTGTAACATGGGGCCCTATGGGAAACGCATGCGAAAAAGCATGGCACTAAATGGTACCGTGAGTTTTCGCATGCGTTTTTAAGGCTGTTCCTGACCTAAAAGCAAAAACGCAGCCCAAAATCGCAGGCTGTCAGGAGCAACCTTAAAAAACGCATGCAAGTGTGACCCTAGCCTTTGACATTGTGACTTTCTGGATTTTATTTTTGATGTCCTATCTCTCATAGTTAAAATTAACCTACCCTTACAATTATAGACTGTTCATGTCTTTGTCAGTGGGAAAACTTACAAAATCAGCAAGGGATCAAATACTTATTTCACTGTAACTGTGGCAGATGCATGTGGATAGTGGAAGAGATACACTGTGTAGTTAGAATGTGCTCAGGCATTGATGGCACTGCTTTGCTTTGAGCTGCACTGAAAGTATATTGAGCTTGCCTCAAACACTCATGACCAGCAGGCTATGAGTAGTGTTTCCACCTAGAAGCGGTATCCTTCGGGTTTGTACTACACACTTACTTGGTAGTCCTGTAGATAGAAGAATCTTGGCAGCAGGGATAAGCTCAGCACTACTGTTCTGCTCAGTCAGTGAATCGGGCTCCGATGATTGGGCTCCAAGAGCAAGCTTGGTGTGATGAGCTTAGTGGGCTGATACAGACACGCGTTTCAAAAGCTTTCCTCCTCAAGGTAGCATGTCAGATCATCAGAGCATGATTCAATGACTGAACAGAACCTAGGATAGACCTAGGATAGACCTAGTACCGCTTAGCTAATCCTGCTACCAGATGCTTCTATCTACAGGACTACCAAAAAAGTGCAGAGCGCACACACCGCTCATATAATCATATAAAGTTTATGTGTTTTAATATGCAATTTTATTTAGTAAAGAAAATGACATAATTCTATTTCTGACGCAGATTCCCTTAATTATCATTGACATTTCATTAAGCAAAATAGGGGTATTTTTGCTTTAACTTTCACCAGGATTTAGAAGTAGTATTGGTCCATGCATAGATTAAGATGTATCTTTGCACTTTATTTTTTCCACTTTACCATGCAGGACAGAAGACCATTTCAATAATCAATTTTTGATTTAATAATCAAATCTTGATCTCTTAAAAATTATATTTTATATTAATTCACACCCCTATACCTATTTTTTTCCTTGCTTTATTAATGTGTAATGTAGCCTAAGTGCACAAATACAGTGTGCACCAAGCCCAACACCTACATATAGTATGTTATATTAGAGCATATACAAAATATGGAAAAGGCAAAAATAAATTATAGGGAGGTTTATTAATCAATTCTTTATGTCATTAAAAGAAAAAATCTATCCAATTTAAAGGGGTTGTTTTTAAAATAAAGTGCCCAAGCACTAACAATCATGTAGCTGCCAACTACCTGCCTGTTGTGCCTGGCACCATTCACCTCTGTTCAGCCCTGGTACAGACTGTTGTCTGAATGGCGGGTTAAACAGAGCAGAAGAGCAGAGGCTTCTTTTCCGCTCTGCTCCATGGAAGTGGGCACATACCCGACATCACACTGATCGACAGCCGGCTCCCCGCTACCTGATTAGGGAAGCCGGCTGTCAATCAGCATGGCGTTGGCTATGCGCCCGTCTACAGAGGGAAGAAGCCGCCTCTCTGTACTCGTGACATCACCGGTAACAGCAAAATCGTCAACAGGAGACCGCTGTGAACGGTGAACGGAGCTGAGCACAACAGGAAGGTAGGTGTCAGCTACCTGCCTGTTGGTGCTTCGGCACAATTAACAAAAAAAATCATGGATATCTTCTTTAAGTGATTGTTAAAGTATATATGAACATACAGTTAGGGCCAGAAATATTTGGACAGTGACACAAGTTTTGTTATTTTAGTTGTTTACAAAAACATGTTCAGAAATACAATTATATATATATAATATGGGCTGAAAGTGTACACTCCCAGCTGCAATATGAGAGTTTCCACATCCAAATCGGAGAAAGGGTTTAGGAATCATAGCTCTGTAATGCATAGCCTCCTCTTTTTGAAGGGACCAAAAGTAATTGGACAATGGACTCTAAGGGCTGCAATTAACTCTGAAGGCGTCTCCCGTTAACCTGTAATCAATGAAGTAGTTAAAAGGTCAGGGGTGGATTCCAGGTTTGTGGTTTTGCATTTGGAAGCTGTTGCTGTGACCAGACAACATGCGGTCAAAGGAACTCTCAATTGAGGTGAAGCAGAACATCCTGAGGCTGAAAAAAAATAAAAAATCCATCAGAGAGATAGCAGACATGCTTGGAGTAGCAAAATCAACAGTTGGGTACATTCTGAGAAAAAAGGAATTGACTGGTGAGCTTGGGAACTCTAAAAGGCCTGGGCGTCCACGGATGACTACAGTGGTGGATGATCGCCGCATACTTTATTGGTGAAGAACCCGTTCACAACATCAACTGAAGTCCAGAACACTCTCAGTGAAGTAGGTGTATCTGTCTCTAAGTCAACAGTAAAGAGAAGACTCCATGACAGTAAATAAAAAGGGTTCACATCTAGATGCAAACCATTCATCAATTCCAAAAATAGACAGGCCAGAGTTAAATTTGCTGAAAAACACCTCAAGAAGCCAGCTCAGTTCTGGAAAAGTATTCTATGGACAGATGAGACAAAGATCAACCTGTACCAGAATGATGGGAAGAAAAAAGTTTGGAGAAGAAAGGGAACGGCACATGATCCAAGGCACACCACATCCTCTGTAAAACATGGTGGAGGCAACGTGATGGCATGGGCATGCATGGCTTTCAATGGCACTGGGTCACTTGTGTTTATTGATGACATAACAGCAAACAAGAGTAGCCAGATGAATTCTGAAGTGTACCGGGATATACTTTCAGCCCAGATTCAGCCAAATTCTGCAAAGTTGATTGGACGGCGCTTCATAGTACAGATGGACAATGACCCCAAGCATACAGCCAAAGCTACCCAGGAGTTCATGAGTGCAAAAAAGTGGAACATTCTGCAATGGCCAAGTCAATCACCAGATCTTAACCCAATTGAGCATGCATTTCACTTGCTCAAATCCAGACTTAAGACGGAAAGACCCACAAACAAGCAAGACCTGAAGGCTGCGGCTGGAAAGGCCTGGCAAAGCATTAAGAAGGAGGAAACCCAGCGTTTGGTGATGTCCATGGGTTCCAGACTTAAGGCAGTGATTGCCTCCAAAGGATTCGCAACAAAATATTGAAAATAAAAATATTTTGTTTGGGTTATGTTTATTTGTCCAATTAATTTTGACCTCCTAAAATGTGGAGTGTTTGTAAAGAAATGTGTACAATTCCTACATTTTCTATCAGATATTTTTGTTCAACCCTTCAAATTAAACGTTACAATCTGCACTTGAATTCTGTTGTAGAGGTTTCATTTCAAATCCAATGTGGTGGCATGCAGAGCCCAACTCGCGAAAATTGTGTCACTGTCCAAATATTTCTGGCCCTAACTGTATGTGATCACTTATACACCCATCATTAGAAGAGGGTGTCAAATCTGACTATAAAATACTTTACATTCTAATTTAATTGACCATTATGAATTACCATATATTAAAAGAATAAAAAAAATGTAAATTTACAAATATATTACGCCAAGTAAAAGAAAAAAAAACAGGTAACCTTAACTAATGACAAAATGAACTTTATATGCAGTTTACCACTCATTATCCAGCTCACAAAATCAGATCTACGGTAATTATATTTTCCAGCTGTTGCTATAGTTAGCAAAGGAAATGAAGTTCATAGTCACTGCAGAGACTTTATTCACACAGATTTTTTTTGGCAATGTCTCAATCACTGGGGAAAAATGTCACTTACAAGGAGAGGAATGTCCTTTGATAAAGGATCTGGCTGCAATCCTTGCTTTTCTTGTTAAATAATTTAAAAGCTTTCTCTAGCCGATTCAACATATTTCTCCAGAATAGAAACAGCAAATACAAAATAAATGTTGCAAATGATATAAATAAGCATGCAGATTCCTGAAAGCTTATTTTATTAACAGTAAAAGAAGGACTATAATGTTTAGTAATGCATCTTGTCATTTTGCTTGTTTGTATTCACAGTGTATCTGTGAAAATGCTGAATGTGAAGGTATCCAACCGGAATCAATAGTGATGTCCATAAAATTCAGCAGTAAGAGCTGTGAAATGCATAGAAGAATGCAAAAAATGTTTTATAAATTGAAATCAAGTGTGTTGATTTTTTTCCTTCCAGGTATAGCTTAGTAAGGCTACTCTCACATTTGCGTTCCCCTCTGCAGCGTTCTGCGGAGGGGAGCCACAATGTGACCGCAGCACCGCAAGCCCCTATCTTTATAATGGGAGCGCACGGTGCTGCGCTTGACTGCGCATGACCGTGCGCACCCATTCACTGCCATATGTGATCTGTGCGCAGGCGGATGCCTGTGCACAAATCACCCAGCCTCGTCCGCACCAGAAATGCAACATGTTTTTGATGGCCCCCTTATTGTATGATAGCTCTCACATTAGGTCCCGCAATGTATGATGCCTTCCTCAGTAGCCCTCACACTGTTTCATAGCTCCCTAAGTAGCCCCCACTTTATCTCATGGCCTTTCAGTAACACCCACAATGTTATGGTCTCCTTAGTAGCCCTCACACTGTATTATGGCCTACTCTGTAGCTCCAACTCTGTACGATGAACCCTCAGTAGCCCCTACACTGTATGATGACCCCCTCAGTAGCTCCCACTCTGTATTATCGCCTCATTAGTAGCCCCTACAGTGTAATTGCAATCTTAGTAGCCCCAACACTGTTACATCCCATCCAGAGCCTGCTCCTGCAACATCTTCTGTCACCAGGCACCAGCATATTTACATTGCTGGAAATGCTGGTGATAGAGAAGTCAGAGCCAGAAACTCTTGAGAGCGCAGGTTCTGCTTATCCACTCAGGTTACAGTGGCTGGGACGTGCAGTACTTCACAAAGAGGAAGTGTGTGCTGTCCAGCTGAAGTCATAACGCCTAACTTCAGCCTATTAGAAAGCACCACACCCTACTAATACCTTCAGCTATCTGCTGGAAACTGCCAGAAATTGCTAGTAGCTTCCCTGGCTAGTCTCCTGCCTTGTACTTGTTTGTTTTTTTTGAGAGGAGGGCAGAAATAATATGAAGACTTTCCTAAGCTACAGGCTCAAAAAAGACTATCTTGATCAGACTAGGCATATGTTGCTCTGTTAGGCAGAATCATGAAAAACCTGACATGCCTTAACCCCTATACATATAACTCCTGTAGCTATGTTTATATACCAGTGTACAATTTAACCAAGATTGATTCTCCTTTTAAAGGAAGAATCACAGTTTGTCTTTGCCTGGTGCCATAATGGGAGGTTGGGGCTTATAAAGAGGATGTAACTGTCTTATCTCTCTTTTTCACTCTGTCTCTCACCAGAAGAACTGGAGGAAGCATTACAAGCCGTCTCACCCTGGTATAATCTCTATTCCACAACTCTGTATTTTATCATTAGTTGTATAGTTATGAATGCCTTATTATAATTGTTGAATTAGCATTTGTATATTGTGCACCATGTCAAATTCTATCATGGCTATAAAGAGTTTACGTTAGCATTCATCTTCTATGCCCAATGGAAGAGCAATGCTTCAGTTAAGGGCAATCCTTCAGTCAGATGGAATTCGCCGACAATAAAGTGGAGTAATTGTAACTAATCAACGATGTAACACCTCATAGAGGTGAACAGGCTCACTTTGTGGCCAGCTTGAAGGATGATGTAATGGTAATGTCAATCAGAGATGGGATAATAGGGTCATTGGTGTCCTAAAGAAAATTATGTCAAGTCACCTGCTGTCAGCTTATTCTGCAGCTTATGCTGTGCTACAAGGCTTATTAGAAGCCATCTCTGCTCGGATCCAGCTAGAGAGTCGTTTACAATGACCGGCCCCAGGGCCGTGGGGTAACCGGTCCCGGGCGTTTAGTTCACGGGAGATGTCACTGGGGCCTGTTGCCCGGTCCCGTGGCCCTGGAGGTTGTTTAAAAAGGGGAAAAACAGTCAATAAAAATAAAATAAAAGTGTTTCATGATGCCACCTACGGTTCCGTTAATGTTACCGGGGCTGCAGGACAGTCCTCCAGAGTTTTGGTGGAGCAGCAAGATGGTTACGCTCCCCCCAGGTGGAGAGGGATACTCCGGGCAGTTGTAGTGGTTGTTTTACACAGGGAGACAGCTTACTACACAGCCTTGTTACTAGTCTTTTCAGTGCAGCAAGTGTGCCACTCCTCAGGCGCAGGCAAATAAAGTACGACACACAGTCTTTAACTCAGCACGGGTTTACTGGTAGTTCTTCAGACAGGTCACAGATGGTACAGTCTTTCAGATCTGGCCTGGGTAGTCACCAGGAAACTGGGATGACTCACTTTGGACCCTCGGAGGTGTGCCTGCATTCCTTTCCAGTCCCTCACTGCGCTCTCTCCTGTCTCCATTGAAGCGCTCCCGCGTGCAGAGCCTCAAACCGGCTCCCACAGGGGCTCTCTATAGAGGACTCTTCTCCAGGTCCCCCTGACCCTATTCGGTGCCTTTTTAAGGATGCATCGGGTGTTCGGCCATGACTTCCTTTAGAAGCTAGGGCCTCGGTTTAACAGCTCAGGGATAAACACCCACACTGTGTTCAGAGCTGGTCCTCTATTCTGGGGTGCCACAAATACATCATCAGTTAGGAGATAATAATCCAGCAGATGTTCCAGTTAAAATGTATTAAACTCCGGAAATCTTTATTTGTCCATAATTAAGAGGCATACAGTACATATGTGAGCGAAAATTATACATAAAGCCGCTTGGAAATAGCGTAGGGGTACCAACGCATTTCAACCATTCAGTCTTAATCATGGTTTAACAATGGTGTCCTGAAAGTTTACTGGCTTTGCTTGGATGGCAAGCCAATATGAGCTGCTCCATTTACAGTGCGTTGTGAAAGTATTTGGCCCCCTTGAACTATTCAACCTCTTGCCACATTTCAGGCTTCAAACATAAAGATATAAATTCTAATTTTTTTGTGAAGAATCAACAACAAGTGGGACACAATCGTGAAGTGGAGCGAAATTTATTGTGTATTTTAAACTTTTTTTAACAAATAAAAAACTGAAAAGTGGAGCTTGCAATATTATTCGGCCCCTTTACTTTCAGTGCAGAAAACTCACTCCAGAAAATCAGTGAGGATATCTGAATGATCCAATGTTGTCCTAAATGACTGATAATGATACATAGAATCGACCTATGTGTAATCAAGTCTCTTTAAAAATGCACCTGCTCTGTGATAGTGTCAGGGTTTTGTTTCAAGTGCAGCATGAAGACCAAGGAACACACCAGGCAGGTCCGAGATACTGTTGTGGCGAAGTTTAAAGCCGGAGTTGGATAAATACAAAAAGATTTCCCAAGTTTTAAACATCTCAGGGAGCACTGTGCAAGCGAAACATGTGGAATAAGGTGCTCTGGTCAAATAAAAATCAAAATTGAACTTTTTGCCTACAATGCAAAACAATATGTTTGGCATAAAAGAACAGCTCATCACCCTCTAAACACCATCCCCACTGTCAAACATGGTGGTGGCAGCATCATGGTTTGGGCCTGCTTTTCTTCAGCAGGGATAGGGAAGATGGTTTAAATTGATGGGAAGATGGACGGAGCCAAATACAGGACCATTCTGGAAGAAAATCTGTTGGAGTCTGCAAAAGACCTGTGACTGGGACCGAGATTTATCTTCCAACAAGACAATGATCCAAACATAAAGCAAAATCTACAATGGAATGGTTCAAAAATAAACGTATCCAGCGTTAGAATGGCCAAGTCAAAGTCCAGACCTGAATCCAATCAGAATCTGAGGAAAGAGCTGAAAACTGCTGTTCACAAACGCTCTCCATCCAACCTCACTGAGCTCCAGCTGTTTTGCAAGTAAGAATGGGCAAGAATTTCAGTCTCTCGATGTGCAAAACTGATAGAGACATACCCCAAGCAACTTCAGCTGTAATCGCAGCAAAAGGTGGCGCTACAAAGTATTAACTCAAGGGGCCGAATAATATTGCACGCCCAACTTTTCAGTTCTTTATTTGTTAAAAAAGTTTAAAATATGCAATAAATTTGGTCCACTTCCGATTGTGTCCCACTTGTTGTTGATTCTTCACAAAAATATTAGAATTTATATCTTTATGTTTGAAGCCTAGGGAAAGTGGCAAAAGGCTGAAAAGTTCAAGGGGGCCAAATACTTTCACAGGCACTGTATGGCTGTCTGGTCTGATGCTGTATGTCAGACAGCTTGTGAATCCCAATATACTAGCACTTCACTTCACTCAACTGTGAATGTTAATAATAAATAATAATAATTTTTTTTATATAGCGCCAACATATTACGCAGCACTTTATAATTCAGAGGGGACATATACAAACAATATGAGACAATACAAAGTAACAAAAATTCAAAAAACATGAGGAGTGAGGTCCCTGCTCACAAGCTTACAATCTATGAGGAAATAGGGGAGGCACAAAAGGTAAATGGTAAAAAGTGACTTCATATAGGGTTCCAGTCATCAATATAATTATTAGAGGGTTCACGTAACAATGCATGAACCAGTCACCAGTAGGGATCTGTACAAGTACAGATAAAGTGCTATATTATGCATAGGGGACAGACAGACAGACAGTCTGCAGGTGCAGCAGATGACACAAGATGCCAGATTTGGAAAAAGGAAGAAAGTTAGACAAGTGAGTTGAGGTGATATGCCAGTCTAAAGAGATGCGTTTTTAATACTCGCTTAAAACTACTGGTATTGGGAATTAAATTAATTGCTTTTGGTAACCCGTTCCAGAGAATTGGTGCAGCTCGTGAGAAGTCTTGGAGATGGGAGTGGGAGGTTCGGATTGTAGCTGATGTCAGTCTTAGGTATAAAAGGTTTAGTTTGTAGCTCTGGTTATATGGGGTGTTGAATACAACAACCAAGTGTGCCATAATGTATATATTTATTTCTTATTTTACCCGTGCACAAATGTATTCAACCTACGCAAAGCATATTTATTTATTGTATCTGTGCACAAAACAGTTTACAGCCTGTTTAGTCATTTACTCCATCTACACACAACAGATTTATTTGCTTGATTATATTATTCAAATTCAATAGAACCTTCATATTCCTGAAATCAATATGCTCATTATAAGAGGGGAAAAAACTTTGTCTTTAAAATTTCTGTCAGAAAGCAAAAAGTGGATCTTTGCAATAAAATACCGTAATAAAGAATAAAATTAATCTAAAAAATTAAAAACTGATAAATGTCACCCAATAAATTATACTTTATCCTGTTCTGCCATGAAAGTGGAATACTGAATACATTCCAGCAAATTAACATTAAATGAAAAGAACAATATTGATTTGATTTGGTATACAGTAAACTAAAAAAAAAAGATACCTCATTTATGAAAATTATGAGTTTTGTCCTCCACAAAGGACAACTGTAGAACTTTATGGTACCTTTACACGCCGCTACAGAAGGTTAGAAACAACCGGGTATCTCACGTGCACGAGCACGTTCCAACGGTTCCTAACGGTACCTGATACCGCCTTTACACGCTGCTACAAGGTGCTCTACAGAAGGTTTTTTCTATCCCTGGAGGCACCAACGGGTGCCCCAGGTTACCTTCTGTAGAACACCTTCCGTCATTTACATGCCGCTATCACAAGGTAATATGGGAGGACCTGAGGCAGCAGGGAAAACACATAGGCGTGTCAGAGTTGTGGATTACGAGACACTTGTACGTAGGGCTGGGCGATTAATCGAATTAATTCGATTAATTCGCCCCTGATGTGGCCACGATTCTGATTTTTTCAAAATCGTGTAATTCGATTTAAAATGGCGCCCCCCCATGGGTATACAGGGCGGCGGCAGCGGGGATAAGTACAATGACATAGTGCGCCTCCACACTTCCGCCTTGTAGATGCCGCAAACAATGTGACTTTGGCGGGAGGCGGGGGACTTGTGGCGCTGCAGCCGGGAGCCGTGTGACCTGCGGCAGACATGGGGAGCGTCTCCCTGGATCGGGGGCTCGCAGGGCAGCAGCCGTAATCCGGTGCACGGCCGGCGGATGGGGCTGCAATGTCGGTGTTTCCACATGAGCATGGCTGCTCAGTCCAGAGATGGGGGAGATCGCAGCAGCCTGCAGCACTGTGCGGGAGTGATCGGCACCATCCCCGGCTCCAGGTCAGTGTGTGCACCGCTGAGGCTCCATAGACAGTGCAGGGAGCAATCACTGCAGTCTGGGGCTGGTGCACTCACCAGTGTCCTCCATACACCACTGGGGCTGCTACTGTGTACACCACTGGGGCTGCTGTTATATACACCACTGGGGGCTGCTGCTGTATACACCACTGGGGCTGCTGCTGTATACACCACTGGGGCTGCTGCTATATACACCACTGGAGCTGCTGCTATATACACCACTGGGTTTGCTGCTGTATACACCACTGGGGCTGCTGCTATATACACCACTGGGGCTGCTGCTATATACACCACTGGGGCTGCTGCTATATACACCACTGGGGCTGCTGCTATATACACCACTGGGGCTGCTGCTGTATACTACCACTGGGGCTGCTGCTATATACACCACTGGGGCTGCTGCTGTATACTACCACTGGGGCTGCTGCTATATACACCGCTGGGGCTGCTGCATACTACCACTGGGGCTGCTACTGTATACACCGCTGGGGCTGCTGCTCTATACACCGCTGGGGCTGCTTCTGTAACACTGCTGGGGCCTATATACTACACTGCTGGGGGCTGTATACCTGTGCTGGGGTCCACCCTCGGCTTATACAAGAGTCAATAGGTTTTCCCAGGTTTTGGGGGCAAAAGTAGGGGGGGGTCGGCTTATACAAGAGTATATACGGTACCTCTTAGTTTTTCTCTTTATTCATCAAAGAAAAGCAAAAAAAAAAAATAAAAAAAAAAATCGAGATTTAAATCGAAAATCGTCCATAGGTTTAAATAAAATCGAGATTTTGATTTTTTTCAAAATCGCCCAGCCCTACTTGTACGGTGATTAGACAAAACAATAGCATCATGATTGGCCAGCCAGCGCAGGAAGGCTGGCTAATACATGATGCTATTGCAATTGTGTAGTGTGACTGGTCAGCTCCTTAAATATGCTGCCCTATGCAGCGACAACCAATCATAACGCAGGAGCTTCCACCAATGATCGCTGATGGGGCGCGGTATCCTGGAGGCTGTGTCACGCCCCAGGGAGTTAACTAGGTGTCGCAAAAACCTTCCTGTTCCTCATTTAGACGCCGCTACCACCGGGTTGAAACCAACCTGTTTTTGAGCACTGCTCAAAGACAGGTGTCGACAGTGACGTGACGGGTGGCAACAACCTGATTTACACGCCGCTACCTCGCGGTGTTTTGACGGTGCAAGATACAATTGTCTCCGACACCCGGTTGTTTCTAACCTTCTGTAGCGGCGTGTAAAGGTACCATTAGGTACAGTGTTGGCCAAAAGTATTGACACCCTTGCAATTCTGTCAGATAATACTCAGTTTCTTCCTGAAAATGATTGCAATCACAAATTCTTTGGTATTATTATCTTCATTTAATTTGTCGTCAATGAAAAATACACAAAAAGAATTGCCCTAAAGCCAAATTGGATATAATTCCACACCAAAGATAAAAAAGGGGGCGGACAAAAGTATTGGCACCCTTAGAAAAATCATGTGATGCTTCTCTAATTTGTGTAATTAACAGCACCTGTAACTTACCTGTGGCATCTAACAGGTGTTGGCAATAACTAAATCACACTTGCAGCCAGTTGACATGGATTAAAGTTGACTCAACCTCTGTCCTGTGTCCTTATGTGTACCACATTGAGCATGGAGAAAAGAAAGATCAAAGAACTGTCTGAGGACTTGAGAAACCAAATTGTGAGGAAGCATGAGCAATCTCAAGGCTACAAGTCCATCTCCAAAGACTTGAATGTTCCTGTGCCTACCGTGAACAGTGTCATCAAGAAGTTTAAAGCCCATGGCACTGTGGCTAACCTCCCTAGATGAGGATGGAAAAGAAAAATTGACGAGAGATTTCAACGCAAAATTAGTAGTAGATTAGTAGTAGATAGTGGATTCAGAACCTCAACTAACATCTAAACAAGTTCAAGCTGCCCTGGAGTCCGAGGGTACAAAAGTGTCAACCCGTACTATCCGTCGGCGTCTGAATGAAAAGGGACTGTATGGTAAGAGACCCAGGAAGACCCCACTTTTTACCCCAAGACACAAAAAAGCCAGGCTGGAGTTTGCCAAAACCTACCTGAGAAAGCCTAAAACGTTTTGGAAGAATGTTCTCTCTTTTTGGGCAAAGGCATCAACATAGCGTTTACAGGAGAAAAAAGAGGCATTCAAAGAAAAGAACGCGGTCCCTACAGTCAAACATAGCGGAGGTTCCCTGATATTTTGGGGTTGCTTTGCTGCCTCTGGCACTGGACTGCTTGACCGTATGCATGGCATTATGAAGTCTGAAGACTACCAACAAATTTTGCAGCATAACGTAGGACCCAGTGTGAGAAAGCTGGGTCTCCCTCAGAGGTCATGGGTTTTCCAGCAGGACAATGACCCAAAACACACTTCCAAAAGCACAAGAAAATGGTTTGAGAGAAAGCACTGGAGACTTCTAAGGTGGCCAGCAATGAGTCCAGACCTGAATACCATAGAACACCTGTGGAGAGGTCTAAAAATGGCAGTTTGGAGAAGGCACCCATCAAATATCAGGGACCTGGAGCATTTTGCCAAAGAAGAATGGTCTAAAATTCCAGCAGAGCCTTGTAAGAAACTCATTGATGGTTACTGGAAGCGGTTGATCACAGTTATTTTGGCTAAAGGTTGTGCAACCAAGTATTAGGCTGAGGGTGCCAATACTTTTGTCGACCCATTTTTGGAGTTTTGTGTGAAATGATTACCGTATATACTCGCGTATAAGCCGAGTTTTTCAGCCCAAAAATTGGGCTGAAAATCCCCCCTCGGCTTATACGCGAGTCACTGTATACTGTATACAATGTATACAGTATACAGTGCCCCCATCTATATACAGGCCCCCGCCGCAATCCTGTAAGGAATAGATTAGTATACTTATCCATCCGCTGCAGCTGTCCCGCCGCCATCGCGATCCAGCATCTTCCGTCTTCCAGCGGCTCGCGTCTTCTTCCGATGGTCGCAGGCAATGACGTCATTGCCTGTGCGACCGAGGAGGAAACCGGAAGAAGATGCGAGACGCTGGAAGACGGAAGATGCTGGATCGCGGATGGCGGCGGGACAGCTGCAGCGGATGGATAAGTATACTAATCTATTCCTTTACAGGATTGCGGCGGGGGGCATGTATATAGATTATAGTTGGGGGGGCCTGTATAGACTCTGGGGCATATATACTTGGGGCTGCGTATATACCATGGCTGATTCCTGTGGGGCTGCTGTATACTACCACTGGGGCTGTATTTACCTGTGGGGCTGCTGTATACTAACTCACTGTGGCTGTATCTATGGTGTATTACCTGTGGGGCTGCTGTATACTACCACTGGGGCTGTATTTACCTGTGGGGCTGCTGTATACTACCACTGGGGCTGTATTTACCTGTGGGGCTGCTGTATACTACCACTGGGGCTGTATTTACCTGTGGGGCTGCTGTATACTACCACTGGGGCTGTATTACCTGTGGGGCTGCTGTATACTACCACTGGGGCTCTATATACCTCTGGGGCTGCTGTATACTACCACTGGGGCTGACTGGTTATACTACCACTGGGGCTGCTGTATATACCTCTGGGGCTGCTGTATACCACACTGTTGAGGGCTGTATACCTGTGCTGGGGTCCACCCTCGGCTTATACACGAGTCAATAGATTTTTCCAGATTTTTGGGGCAAAAGTAGGGGGGTCGGCTTATACACGGGTCGGCTTATACACAAGTATATACGGTAATGTTTTGCTTTTTGCTTTATTCTCTTTTGTGTTTTTTCATTGAAGACAAATTGAATGAAGATAATAATACCAAAGAATTTGTGATTGCAATCATTTTCAGGAAGAAACTGAATAATATCTAACAGAATTCTGGGGTGTCAATACTTTTGGCCAACACTGTATATGTAGAAGACATAACACAATGGGCATGCTCTACTTGTTTTTTTTTGGTATTCAAAGTACACTTTAATACATTAGATTTTCAATTGCTATGGTTTGCCTGTTAAAGTGGATTTTCTGAGCCATAGGTCAGTCTGAGCAGCAAGTGTGCAAGTAGTTAGATACATTGGTACAGCAAAGCCAAATGTGTGGATAGCATTTTGGAATAGCATAGCTATGAAGACAGATGGGTACCTTGATACAGCAGAGCTAAGAGTACAGACAGCACCTAGGACCAGTAGAGGCACATTGATGTAGCGGAGCCAAGTGTATAGACAGCACCTCGGAATTAGAATAGTTGTATAGACAGACAGGCACCTTTATGCAAAATAGCAGAACGAGTAGACAGTCTAATAGTCTAATAAGACTACTGAATACAGTAACGAGTAGAAAAAATATTTTTGGAAATATGAAAAAAAAAACACAAAAGTTCAAATCACCCTCTTTTTCCCCATAAAAGGGACCTGTCACCCCTATGGATGTGAATCTAAGTGCAGCACTGAATGCAGCATGTCTGCTGCATTCAGGCAAGCAGTCCCCCATGTGTCTGTGCGGCTGGTACCCCAAGATATAGGCTTAGAAAAACTTACAGTTACAAGGCATGGAGGCTGGCCCTTGTGCTGCAGCCACCTCGTAGCATGGGGGCATTTCACGCCCCCTGCGTCTCTGTGCCACCTTTCACCGCCTCCCTCCTGCCAGTCATTTGACTCATGTATTCTCCTCGCCTGCGTTCTGCGCTTCCTTGTGCTGGTGACGCAGGCACAGAGCGAGGTATTGCTACTCTGTGTTCCCGGCCACCTGTCCCGCCTCCTGCTGTGATGTCAGAGTCTTTGCCCGCCCTGCTCCGTGTTATGCTATGGAGCAGGGTGGGGAAAGGGGCAAACATCAGAGCGCCTGTCTTGCCTCCTGCGGTGACGTCCTCTCCTTTTCCCGCCCTGCTCCGTGTTATGCTATGGAGCAGCGCGGAGAAAGAAGCCGATGTCAGAGCACCTGTCCAGCCTCCTGCTGTAATGTCAAAGCCTTTCCCCGCCCTGCTCCGTGTTATGCTATGGAGCAGGGTGGGGAAAGGTTCTGACGTCACTGCAGGAGGCTGGACAGGTGGTTTGACGTCGGCTCCTTTCCCCACCCTGCTCCATAGCATAACACGGCGCAGGGCGGGCAAAGACTCTGACGTAACCAGAGGAGGTGGGAGAGGCGTCCGGGAGCACAGAGAAGCAATACCTCGTTCTGCGCCTGTGTCACCAGCACACGAACGCGCAGAGCGCAGGCGAGGAAATACATGAGTGAAATGACTGGCAGGAGGGAGGCGGCAGTAGGCGGCACAGAGATGCAGGGGGCATAAAATGCCCCCGTGCTATGAGGTGGCTGCAGCACAAGGCCAGCCTCCATGGCTTTTAACTAAGTTTTTCTAAGCCTATATCTCGGGGGTACCAGCCGCACAGACACATGGGGGACCCCTTGCCTGAATGCAGCAGACATGCTGCATTCAGTGCTGCACTTAGAGTCACATCCATGGGGGTATGACAGGTCCTCTTTAAAATGAAAATAACAAATATATACATATTTGGTGTTGCTGCTTTCACAAAATTGTGATATAGCAAAATATGAAATAAATTAACCTGATCAGTGAACAATGTAATGAGAAAAAAAATGAAACGCCAGAATTAATTTTTCTTGGCAGCTGCAGTGATGCAATAAAATGCAATAAGTGATGAAAGCATGGTATCTACCTCAAAATGGTATCAATAAATACACCAGCTCAGGACACAAAACATCAGCCCTCATGCAGACCCCTATCCTAGAAATTGAAAGAGATACGGGTCTCAGAAAATACTGACACAGACAAATTACTGTATATTTTTTTTTTTACAAGTTTTCAAATTTATTTTCACCATTTGAATAAAATAAAATAAACTATGAATGTTTGCCATCTATGCAATTGTACTGATCTGAAGAATCATTTTGTCAGGTCAGTTTTACCATGTAATGAATATAGGAAATAAAAAACCCTAATGGTACCTTTACACGCCGCTACTGGATGGTGGCAACAACCGGGTACTTCACGTGCACGAGCACGCACAAACGGTTGCAAACGGTAATCGCACCACCTTTACACGCCGCAACAAGGTGCGCTACAGTAGGTTACATCTATCTCTAGATACACCGCCGGGGGTCTCAAGTTACCTTCTGCCGAGCACCTTACCTCATTTACACACCGCTACAACAAGCTAATATGGGCGGACCTGGTGCAGCAGGGACAACACATAGGCGTGCCACAATTGTGGATTACGAGACGTCCGTACGCTGATAGGACAAAGCAATAACATCATGATTGGCCAGGCAGCGCAGGAGGCTGATTAATACATGACGCTCGAGCAATTGTGTAGTGTGACTGGTCAGCTCCTTAAATATGCCGCCCTATGCAGCAACAACCAATCGTAACGCAGGAGCTTCCTCCAATGATCGCTGAAGGGGGGTGGTTTCCCGGAGGCTGTGTCACGCCCCAGGTACATACCAGGTACATAGCATGGTGTAGTAACAACCCTTCTGTTCCTTCTTTACACGCCGATACAGGTCGCTACCATCGCCTGGGTAGCCACCTGTTTCAGGGCAGTGCTCGGAAACAGGTGCCGCTACTGGCGGGTGGCTACAACCGTCTTCACACGCCGCTACCACGGGTTGAATTGGCGGTGCAAGATACATTTCTCTCATGTACCCGGTTGTTGCCACCATCCAGTAGCGGCGTGTAAAGGTACCTTAAAGGCCACTTTACACGCGGCTACATTTCTAGCTTATCCACAGGTAACTTACTGGCTGCAGTGAAATCATGGAGACATGGTTCTATCTTGTTGCTGTGTACAAATGGTATAATGTCTCCATGATTTCACTGCAGCCAGTAAGTTACCTGTGGATAAGCTAGAAATGTAGCCGCGTGTAAAGTGGCCATTTGGGTGCGTGCACACGATCAGTGTACGCAGCGTTTTGGACGCAGCGTCTTGCTTCTGCGTCCAAAACGCTGCGTCATACAGTACTAGCATAGTGGATAGGATTTCAAGAAATCCCATCCTCACTATGCGTAATCCGCCCGCAGCGGCAGTCCGCTCCACCGCAGCATGTTCATTTCATGCTGCGGAGTCGGAAGCGGCTCCCATTGGGTGACTGCAGGGAGAAGTCGCCCCGCCGCACATGGTGAGTACAGGGCGGCTGCAGTTTCCCTGCGGCCACCCGCAGCTTCCCTTAAGTTCGGAGGAGCTGCGTCCAACACGCAGCTCCTCTGGACCATGTGCACGCACCCTAAAATAAGATTGGGAAATTGCACTTTTTTTGCAGATTCAAGTGCACTTGGAATTATTTTCCCATTTTCCTCTATATCATGAGAAAATAAATGGTGTAATTCAATGGTGTCACTTGTCCCACAAAAAATAAGCCCTGATACAGTTTCATGGTCAGAAAAATATATGGTAAAAGTTATAGTTCTTGGGAGAAAGGGAGGATAAAATTAAAAAAAAATATAAGAAAACCTACAAAATGTTTGGGGCATTAAGTGGTTAAAGTAACCTGCTTATAGACGATAAATACACTGGTGTAAATTTACTAAAATGTTCTTAAAATTAGACATCTAAGGCTGCTTCCACATCAGTGTTTTTCGCTGATCGCGGCAGATGCAGCGGATTTACCGCATCTGCCACCTAACCGTCACACTTGCGGTTCACCTGCGGCAAGCCCAATGCAATGTCTATGGGGCTTGTGGCAGGTGCGGCAAATGCAGTATAGTTGCAGTTTCGGCACTTGCAGCAGTTGCGGCCGCAAAAAAAGCTGCTTACCGTGTTTTTTTTCGCAGCCGAAACTGCCGCAAGTGCCGAAACCGCACTTGCCGCAAGCCCCATAGACATTGCATGGGGCTTGCCGCAGGTGAACCGCAACTCAGCCATTAGGCGGCAGATGCGGTAAATACGCTGAATCTGCCGTGATCCGCGAAAAACGCTGATCTGAAAGAGGCCTTAGAATTATTCTACATGTGAGAAATTAATTACAGTGGCCTCACCCTCGATGATAAATTTGGCATCAAAAACAAAAACGAGAAGATTGGCATGTGCGGCACAATTCTGGCTCAATTAAAGTCCAAATTTTAGTGCATTTTGAGCTAGAAATCTGTCCCACAATGTTATACCTAGTGCAGGGCTTGATGGGGAAATAATTGACTTTATCGTTGGTTTTCTTTGGATCAATGTCATGAAAGATCTCCAGCTCTGCAATATGCACATTACAGTTTTTACTGGAGTTTTACATTTACCCAATATCCTATAGCTACATTGTACACTATGGATAACTCTTGGGACACCTAAACGTTGCATATGCAGCAGCTTTTATGGCATGACTCCCTCATACTGCCCTTCTCTCTTAAAGTGAAAATGTAATTACATTGAAAAAAAAAATACTTCACTAGTTTTTAATGATGGGTCACATAGCAGCTACGATAATGCTTTTTTGTACCATATGACTTATTTTCTAACATTTTTCTGTGGTCTTTAAAAACAGCATTTTATTGCTGTGTGGGCATGGCCAGCATCCCTCAGTGTCAGCCAGCACTGAGTGAGCACAGCGTTTCCTGTGCGGTGCTGTAAAGCGCACTCCCAGCAGCTGCCTGTGTGACAGGTTGGGAAGGTAAATATCGGGTTACTAGGGGCAGCGTTATGCAGCACCGCATAGTGGTAACTGTGCTGTAATCTGAAATATTGTCTCCTCATCAGCTGCAGTCAGCAGTGTGAACATTCTGTAGGCCACACCTCATTTACCCTTATATGGTTACATGCCCATATTCAGTGTGAGAAGCTTGAAGACGGATCTGACTGATAATGAACATATGTCTGCTTCACACACAGTGAAGTGGGGACACCTTGTGGAAGGTTTATAAATGATTTTCAACCAGATTTCTCTAATAAACTGTATTTGAAAGTTTATTAAAATCACTTGCTCTACATTACAAAATGCAGCCAAAGTGCCTAAAGCTATGTTCACACACAGCATTTAGGCTGCGTTTTGTGAGGATCTATTTTTGGTGCAGAAACTGTGCCAAGAACAGATCCTCACAAAATGCAGCCTTGTGTGTGTGAATGCTCCTGCACTTTTACTCACCTCCCTGCACTCCCATGGTGACCTTAGCAATAACCTCTCATTCTGGGAGGCCGCAGTGATTGGTGCCTCTAGGACCCTTCACATGTGACGTCGCTCAGTAACATGGTGCAGTGCCAGGTCCTCCGGCAGGTCCTGCAGCCTCCCGGTATGAGAACATCACTAGAGAACACTGTGGGAGCACGAGAAGGTGAGTAGAAGCGCAGTAGATAAACACAAAAATAATTGACATGCTCATTCTTGCTACAAATCCGTTTTTGAGCCCAAGAATGGATACGTAAAAAAGTAAATTGTGTGAATGCAAAATTGTGAAATGCATTGACTTGGCTGGGACAGCCAACATCACTGCATTTCACTGCAATAGCGGATACTTAAGGAGCCCAAAAAGGTGCAATAGCGCACAGTGTGAACGTAGCCTAAAACACACAATTCAATCATCTCAATAGAGCTACCCATTCTTTCTGAATGTTAGTAAAAGGAGACAGCACTTGTGGCAATGAAACTGAATTAAAAACCAGTATTCAAAGAGATGTGTACTAATAATTTTGTTCATATGACATAATGCCTAATTTAAGATTCATTGACTGATAGAAACCTTCACTGCAACACAAGGCGAGGAGCCATTGCAGACACTCTATATTTCTCAAAGGCACCTATACCATAAAGAGTACATTTTATAGACTATATCACCACTTTCCTTTCCATTTCTAATTACAGAAATCTTGTCATTTGTCCTTATATATCTATGTTAGGCTGTGGTCACAGTTGCCATGCGTTTTTTTAAGTGATTTAACAAAACTCATGCTTTTTTTCATGTCAGCATGAGTTTTGTAAGGTGTGTGATGGCTCCCTGCGTTTTTGGGTGCGTTTTTGAATCTGCACCTAAAAATAGTGCTTGTAGTATTTTTTTGAGCGTTTTGAAAAACGCACGCGTTTTTGTAGAAAACGCATGCATTTTTATAACATGGGTTCCTATAGAAAACGCATGCAAAAACGCATGTACAGTTAGTACCTTTTAGTGTCATTCAAAAACGCATGCGTTTCTCATAGGAGCCCATGTTAAAAAAAACGCATGCGTTTCCGGAAACGCATGCGTTTTTGGATATGCTCCAAAAACGCATGGGACGGTCACACATGCTTTTTGGCTATTAGGGCATGCGTTTTTTAACATGGGGGCCTATGGGTGCGTTTTTTACATGCGTTTTTGAAAACGCAGGTCTCCAAAAATGCATGTGAAAAATGGTACTGTGACCACAGCCTTAGTTAATATTCATTGTAAAAAAAAAGTATTTAGCATCTTAGAACTTTTCCTTTTGCTTTTTCTGCCTCATTACTTTTTAAATTTTATTGTCCTGGATTCAAGCGGTATGAGCAGTACGTTCTGCCCGAGGAGACTGATAATTTAGATGAGGTAAATGGATATTTTATTAAAATGAAGGTTAAAACTCTGCTTTGGAGTTGATACAATTGTTCCTTCAGGTTTGATAAACATAACGATCACTCCCTAAGTTACGATATACAGTATAGGAAATGGGTGTATGTGTTTTGCTCAGGATTAGGCCACTGCACAGCACAATCCACTTGAGGAAGACGCCCTGAGCGTCGAAACATGTTGTGGGAGAGGACCTAGTGTGATTTGAACAATAAACTTACAGGTAAAATACTTGTTGAAGTGTAGCTGTCTTCATATCCCAGCGCTCACCCAAACATCACTTTATTCCATTAACTGCACAGCACAAGGCACAAAGGACTAAATTACTGTAACCTAGCAAACAAAAATTCTTGGATTTCCCTTGATTCAAATTTCTTTAACAAATTTCGCAATTTTTGTGTAAAGTGACAATAATTTTGGGGATGAAGTTTCCCAGTAGAACAATGTGAGGTTTGGACATCTGCTGTATTTGGACATCTGCCCATTTTACATGCAAAAGGATCAAGTGGAATGGGAAGGAAGCAGGTGGATGTTGAGGGGAACATTGTTCTGGCTCAGGCAGGATATGAGTTTAATAGAGTGAAATTAATTAAGATAATAACGATGCTGGCCATGACATGCAACCCTCACTGCACATTGTGAAAAGTGGTGTCCTCAGTCGTGCTAGCAAGAATGGTAAGCTATAAATTGAACTCATAGCCATATTGTGTCCTTCCCTGTCCATTCTCCACTGAATGCTCTTAACTCTGATCCTATTCACTTCTGGCTTAGTAGATTGGACCAGTGGCAAGAACTGTCCCAGTGTGCTATTGGCATATTGTCATGTGTCATTGCCTCCAGTGTACTGTCTAAGGCTAGGGTCACACTGGCATCTGAGCACCTTTTGACGGTGCTGCGCTAAACACTTAGAACTTTTCTGCTGAAGCGCATAGCATTAACGCTATGCACTTCAGCAGAACGCTGCCCCATAGCAACCCTTTATTTACCTTAGTAGCGGCCGCACACAGAGCTGCTGGGTCGGCCACTTTTCCTCAGCGCACAGGAAAACGCTGCACGCAGCTCTGTGTGCGGCCGCTACTAAGGTAAATAAAGAGTTGCTATGGGGCAGCGTGCTGCTGAAGTGCATAGCGTTAATGCTATGCGCTTCAGCAGAATATTTCTAAGTCTTTAGCGCAGCACCAATAAAAGGTGCTCAGATGCCAGTGTGACCCTAGCCTAAGGCTAGGGTCACACTTGAGTCCAGGATCCGTTAAAACCATCAGTTTTTCCAAGTTGAAATGTTGAAAAACTGATCCATTAACGGATCCGTAGGCTCCCATGCAAAAAACAGAGTGTCAAAATGCACTGCTAAAAAACGCTATGTGTTTTTTTACTGCACCCATACTGCTAGCATAGAATTTTTTTAACATGGGGCCCCATGGGAAACTCATATATGTATACATATAGGTACCATGCGTTAACAGATCTATTAACACATAGCGTTTCTTGGATGCAAAAATGGCAATTTCCAAAAACGGAATCATGTTTTGAAAAAAGCTGAAAAACTGCATGCCAAGTGTGACCCTTGCCTTAGAGGGTATTCGGCATGGCAAGAGACTTTGTCACACCCAAGTCGACCAGGATCTTCTCTGTAAGAATGGAAAACCTCACATTTGTCAAAATGAATTAGGCATAGATTAATGCTGACTTTCATTCATCTATGACGGATGCCAGTGATTACATTGGTTGTACCATCTGCCTACCTGCCTGTCCATTTTCTGTCTTCTACACTGTTCTGCTGCTGTCAGTATCAATGGCCAACACTCGTCTGGGCATCTACTCCCTGTCTGTTATGTCATCTACTGTACAGTATGCTGCTGATGCTGCGGGGGGTGTCATTGACTCCCATGACTTGGAGACTTGTGACACTACACTTCTGGACATCTTTCTTAAATAGTCATATTTTTATGAAGTGTAACTTCTGCTGCTGCCACTGCCTGCACAGGCATGCCAGCCACTCCTGGCTTCATATACTCTGGGTAGGGTCACATTGGAAAGCTAAATTGCATTCACCGCATCCGGATCCGGATGCGGTGAACGCAATGCCGGGCACACACAGTTTTTGTCAAAACTGTGTGCAGAATACCGCACTGCGGTCACCGGATGGCTCAGGATGTGTAATCCTGAGCCATCCGGTAACTGCAGAGTGTGCGGTTCCCGATCTGCGAAGTTAATAAAGAGTTAACTAGCTGCCCTAAATGACTTGTTGAGGTCTGTAGGGGGGCTTAGACCCCCCTACAGACCGTCCGGCGACTTCTATAGTGTTCTGCAACAATGTGTTACTGTGCACGGGCGAGGAGCCCGTGCATGTCATCCAAAGGTGCCCCTAACCCCCCGTATCACTATACTGGGGTGCATAGACCCCTCTATTCCAAATAAGCTGTATTGGTGTATAGTACATGCTAAATGTGGCCATTCGCAATGTAAGTATATACTTACATTCTTTCGTAGGCAGAGAAGAGGAAATCCATGGGCGGGGCTGTGTGCAGTAGCCTCCGCCCGCTCCTTCTTGATGCCCGCCCCCTCTGGTCGTAATCCAGTCTTGTGGGGGCGGGGACGTTGTTAAAGGGGCGTGGCTAACTAATGTGCCGCGGTTAGCCACGCCCCTTTAACGACGTCCCCGCCCTCAAAACACTGGATTACGGCCAGAGGGGGCGGGCATCAAGAAGGAGCGGGCGGAGGCTACTGCACACAGCCCCGCCCATGGATTTCCTCATCTCTGCCTACGAAAGAATGTAAGTATATACTTACATTGCGAATGGCCACATTTAGCATGTACTATACACCAATACAGCTTATTTGGAATAGAGGGGTCTATGCACCCCAGTATAGTGATACGGGGGGGGGGGGGGGGCACCTTTGGATGACATGCACGGGCTCCTCGCCCGTGCACAGTAACACATTGTTGTAGAACACTATAGAAGTCGCCGGACGGTCTGTAGGGGGGTCTAAGCCCCCCTACAGACCTCAACAAGTCATTTAGGGCAGCTAGTTAACTCTTTATTAACTTCGCAGATCGGGAACCGCACACTCTGCAGTTACCGGATGGCTCAGGATTACACATCCTGAGCCATCCGGTGACCGCAGTGCGGTCCCAGAAACGCTGCGAAAACTGCTGCCTGCATGATTTTAAACGCAGGCAGCAGTGCCGGATCCGGCCACCGGATGGCTTGTGAAGCCATCCGGTGTTTTGCATAGGCTCCTATGAGGAGCGTTTCCTGGTCCGGTTTTGAGCTTTTTTAAAGCTCAAAACCGGATCAGGATTTTGCAACAAAAACGGAAATGTGACCCTGGCCTCTGAGAAACATTGTATTGCCTCCTGTCACATATTTATACTGTACACCTTCTGACACTGCCACGAATAGCCACACATTTTCTGGTTGGGTGGCCACTGTGTTTATTAGTGGTACATTGTACTACTGCTGCCAGGGCTACTGTTACTGGCTTGCCGCTTTACACTCCCAGACATCTCCTTGCCTCATATTTTATATGCTTTTTATGTGCTTGTCCAGTGTGTTCTACAGCTGTACTGTACTGCAGCTAGTAAATGTTCTCTGTGTTACTGCAGTGTTATTAAATGGTCTGTTGGAAACCTCTAGTTACCATCTGTCTTCTTTTAACTAGATATGTTGAGCTCACATGAACAGTTACTTAGACTATATTAGACTAGGGTCACATTAGCGCTATGCCTGAGTTCAGGGGAATTCCGTCAAAGAGATACATGGAAACGCGCGTCATGTTATGCGCTTGGAAATCATGCAAGGTTTCAAACTCCGGCACTTAGATTCCGGCGTTTGACCTGCGCTCAGGGTTCTGTCACCCATAGGATTGAATTGGCAGCGTTAAGGTAGCGTTACCATTACGATAACACTGCGTTAATGCTGCCGAATTCTATCTTTTTAACGTAACCCCCCCTGAGCACAGGCATAGCACTAATGTGACCCTAGCCTTAGCGTACAAGAACTCAAAAGGGGTCCAATACATTCATAAGAGACTTCAGAGTGGTATACATGTCTTTTCAGAGCACTAATGGCCACTTTACACGTCCCGATATTGTCATCCAACTTCGACAAAAAGTGGTACGTGCGTTGGCGCCGATATTGTTCATGCGTTGTATGGTGTAAATGTGCAATGCGACGCAAGAACGATGCCAAACCGATATCGGGGAAGAATTGTGCAGGCTCTCCAACTGGACGATATTGGATGGACGATCTGGCAGGATCGTGCTGTGTGACAGCCCAACACCAACTTGGAGAGCAACTTCCCCTATTCTCTCCCATGTTAAATGGTCATTCCCAGGTTCGCTCGTACAAGGGGGCGTAGACATCGCAGTTGTGTTGCCTGCCGATATCGCCCTGTGTGACAGCTCCTATGCGATCTTGGATTTCAGCCAAAAATGTGCGCGCTCCCGTGCCATTGTATCCAATATCGAAACGATGTTGGGTCGTGTAAAGTGGCCATTAGAGTGTTTGCATTATTGAAGAAGGGGGAAAATGTATTTGCCAGAAACCACGCTTTTGCGGAAAATTTGACCAAGTTGGCAAATTTGAATTTTAATATTTAAGCTTATCTTTTATTTTAAATACAGGTGCATCTCAATGAATTAGGATATCATCAAAAAGCTAATTTATTTCAGTAATTCAATACATAAAGTGAAGCCCATTATTAATTTCAGTAATTCAATACGTATAAGTGAAACGCTCATATTATATAGAGTCATTACAGAGTGATCTATTTCAACTGTTTATTTATGTTAATGTTGATGATTGTGGCTTACAACCAATGTAAACCCAAGTTTTCATTATCTCAGAAAATTAAAGTAGGGAGGATGAAGGGTCTGATAAATAAAACATTACCTAAATGGGTATCAGAGGCTTCACTTTGTGTGGTTGTGAGTCAAAACCACTATAAAAGCAGATCACGGCTGCTGCAGTCCCCAGCATGGTACCTATAGAGTAGGAAGGATGAAGGGTTAAAAAACATGCTGCCGAATTCCACGAAACATCAAAGGTTGAATATAATATTGATTATTAGTCAATTAACATTTCAGGGCTCCCTTCCTCAGGACAAGTCATTATCATATTGCCATGTTTCAAGGCGATCTTGTGAGCCCTGAAACACATTGACTAATAAATCAATAATATATTCACCCTGTGATGTCTTGTGGAATATGACAGCGTGGTTTTTTACCCTTCATCCTCCCTACTTTAATTTTCTGAGATAATGAACTTTGGGTTTTCATTGGCTGTAAGCCATAATCATCAACATTAACAGAAATAAACACTTGAAATAGATCACTCTGCTTGTAATGCCTCTATCTACTAAATAATCGTCTAATTCTGTCTGAAACAGAAATCCCGCGTTGCTGATTTGTCGCGTCAGCCGCTCGCGACCAATCAGCGACAGGCGCACAGGATTTGAACCACGCACGCCACCGCTACCGTCGAGTGATCAGTGGCACTAACTGCTGATCTCCCGACGGTAGCCGCGGGTCATATCCTGCCGCACGGAGGTCAGCGGTGAAGCAGCCGGGAGATGACCGGCGCCAGCCGGTTATCTCCGGCTGCTCGCAGCGGGAGTACCCGACCGCCATTTTGGAACACCCAAGTTATGGGTATTCCGATATGGCGGCCGGGTTTCAAATCCCCTGCCAAGCCGCGCAGGACAACGATCAACGACCTCAATACTACGACCTGGAGTGACAGGGTCCCAACGACCGCCATATTGTCGCTGCATCGCTGGTGAGATCTGACTGTTTGACATCTCACTAGCGACCACGTAGTGATGCTCCAGCGATCCCTACCAGGTCGCATCATTGTCGGGATCGCTGGAGCGTCGCCAATTGTGACGTTATCTTACTGATCGCTCATTGCATTATTCTTAAATCTTCATACATAAACTACATACATATTCTAGAATACCCGATGCGTTAGAATCGGGCCACCATCTAGTATAATATATGTGTTTAACTTTGGAATTACTGAAAAAATTAAAGAGATCCTGTCACCTCCAAAACGCCTCCTAAGCTAGCAAAACATGTCCCTGCACCATCCTATCACTAATCTCACACTTCTTTTGTCTCCTAAAAGCATCCTGTGAAAGTGCATTAAAACGTTTTAATACTCACTCATTAGGGATTATAATTAGCAGGGGCCATATTCTTTAGTCATCAGAGGGTGTTGTTTTGCAGTTCCAGGATCCAGCCCTCTCTCTGTCTGTGCTTAAGTGAAACTGAAACTGAAGGCAGGACTAATGATTTGCATTCTGTGAGTGATAGAGAGAGGGGAGGGCAATGCCTGCACATCACAGTAGAACACACAGAGACAGGGTGGATCCCTGGAGCTGCAAAATAGCCCGCCTTGGTACCTAAAGAATATGGCCCTGCTAATTATAATCACTAATGAGTGAGTATTAAAAGGTTTTTATGCAATTTCACAGGATGCTTTTAGGAGACAAAAGGAGTGTGAGATTAGTGATAGGATGGTGCAGGGACATGTTTTGATAGCTTAGGAGGCGTTTTGGAGGTGACAGGATCCCTTTAACTTTTTGATTATATTGTAATTCATTGAGCTGCACCTGTAATACATTTAATAACAACTGTTTTAAGTTTTATGTATTGTTTATATTTTATTAAGAAAATGTTAACATTATTTTGTTAACACTATTCATATCATTATTAGGTAAACTAAAAAAAGAGTGTTGAATTTTTTTTACCTTGCTCACCCTTGTGGTGTCCTTTCCTGTCCGTGGGGTCCTACAAAAAGTAGGATCCCACGGACAGGAAATAAATCGTTATGTGAAAGCAGCCTTAGCCCGTGTAATAGGATGACACCTCTTGTTTTGCAGAGATCACTACAACAATTTTCGAGATTAGCAAGGTAATTAAATCTAGATAAGATGATTACCCACTTGCATCTGCCTTATTGAGGCATGCGTCAATGTTCCAGAATGTTCTGTGCTGACATTGAGAAGGAAATACTTGAATTCATCTATAAAAAATGCCAATACCGTGCAGGAAGTATTGTACCGCAGAAGAACAAAGGAAGCTGAGCTCCGAGACCTGTCTTATTGCTCAGAGTATTGATTAGATGAAAGTACTATAATTCTAACTGGAAACAGGTGGTCATTTTTCACAGATAGCAATTTCTGATCCAACATTTGCTTACTAATTCCAAATAATTTATATTGTTCAAATTAGATTCAGAGTCAAAGCAGCCTAATGTTCCCTTGCCTCTTCATTTACAATCAGTACAGGGAAAAGCTAGAACCTTTGTAATATACTTTCTTTACTATTCTGTTTTCCTTTATTTTTTCACTTTGATTTTATTTTTGTACAAAAAAAATGGTTTTGAAGAGATTTTGGAATTTTTTTTAACTGAAGCATTTTTTTGGTTTTGCAACCTTTTGATTGTATAGTATCTATTTTAGATAGGCTGCCTTCCGGACCTGCATCAAAGAGATAAACACAATATTTTTGAAAGCCTCTTCAGAAACAAAAGAGCAAACTCCTCATATGAACATCAAAATGGATTTCTCTTAAGGCCACGTTACACACACAGATATTTTAGTCACAGATCTCTGGTTGCAGTGAAATCCAGGACACATTGTTCCAATGTCACAGCCACAAAATGGAGCAATGTATCCATGATTTTATTGCAACCAGAGATCTGTGACCAATATCTGAACAGATATCTGTGTGTGTAACGTGGCCTTTAGAATTAGGAAGAGTTTTCCAAGCATTTTTGAAGCTTTTTTTTCAGTGGAGGTTTAGGGTTAGGTCTTTTCCAAAATCCTCTATGTAGTCTTAAGGGCCCCTTTACACGCCACCACTGAAAGGTAGCAACTGCCCGGCATTGGGGATATTTATGCCTGTTGCCATGAAATTGCTACGAAATGGGGCATGTACATAGGGAAATTCCTTCCTGTGTCCTGCAGTTGTCTCAGATACCTGTTGCTGAGCCGTGCTCAAAAACCGAAGGCAACATAAAGGCACAATTGCCATGGTATTGGCGTCTAAATGGGGCACAGGCATAGATATTGCGTCGCCTAGTGAACTCCTAGGGGCGTGCCACAGCGTCATGGTTATCAGGCCCCATCAGCGATCATTGGTGGGGGCTACTGTGTAACCATTGGCTGTCCCTTCACAGGGCACCATATTTAAAGAGTTATCCATTCACAGTCCACAATTGGAATGGCGTCATGCATTTGCCAGCCTTCCTGCACAGGCTGGCCAATCACGATGCTATTGCGTTGTCCAATTAACGCTTTTGAGTTACGGAATACACAACTCTGTCACGCCTATGTACCTGCGTCACAAAAGATGTACGCCCATATTCCTTTGTGGTAGAGGCGTGTAACGCGGGGAAGGTATTCAACAGGAAGTAAGCCGCAGGATCTGTCGAAAGTTTCGGGGAACAAAGATACCTTCAGTTGACAACGCAATGGCGGCGTGTATATGCGGCATCGGCGATCGGTATCCGTTAAAAACGTGTGCGTACACGTGCGGTGGATACCTGTGGTAGGCACAGTGGCGGCGTGTAAAGGTACCTTAAGGCTGCTTTACACGTCACGATATCGCAACGCAACTACGATAAAAAGTCACGTGGTAGGGGCGTTGCAGTTGTTATTGTTGGTGAGTTGTGTCGTGTAAATAGGCAATGCGATGCGAAAACAACGCAACAACTATATCATTTTTGAATTGTGCATGCTGTTCAACCGTGCAATATTGGCTGTGCGATCTGCCATGATCGTGCTGTGTGACAGCGCAACTACGATTTGTAGCGCAACTTCCCCTATTCACTCCCATGTTAAATGGTCGTTCCCTGGGTCGCTCATGGACAGCGCTAAGGAGGGGCGTAGACATTGCAGTTGCGTTGCCTAACAAAATCTCCCTGTGTTAAAGCTCCTATGCGATCTAGGACAAGTGCCAAAAAAGTGCGCGCTCCCATGAAATCATATGCAATATCGGAACGATATTGTGACGTGCCCACCTTTAGGCTATGTGGAGTCAATTAGCCAAACATTCCACTCCGACTCTTCTATTTCCCTGAGGGTGATGACACACTGGCGTGAAACCTGCGAGAGTGCAATGCAAGAAAAACTCGCATTGCTCTCGGACCAATGTTAAACAATCTGTCTGGTCAGATTGTTGCCTTTTTCCTCCGCTGAACTTGCATTGTGAGTTAAATGCAAGTCAAATCGCAGCATGCTGCGATTGTATGCGAGTGCATGAGGCCAATGAAAGTCTATGGATGTGAGAAAAACTCGCACCCAGACAGCACACTATGAGTTTGTAGCATGGGCTTTCCCATGCTGGTAAAAGTTAGAATGGCTAGAATAGCTAGATTGGGTTTATTAGTCTCCTGCTGTTACTTCCGGGCTGCCTAATAAGCTTGCATATTCACTGCACTGTCAGACAAACAGCCAATCACAGTTGCTCACATTCTGGGAGAGCCTCTGTGATTGGCTGTTGTAGTCAGACTGGATTTCCACAATCTGGACAATGATTCTGCTTGGTTGCCATACACATTAGTGTATGAGTCGGCTCATTCATAAGCCGTCCTGATTTCGCTGCTGCTCATCATTGCTATAGAAACGCGCTTATTTGATTCGGTTTGATTCGTCTAATTAGTGATTTGTTCGTTGAATGTTCGTTGAATGTTCATTGAATCAGTCGAACCCCATTGAAATCAATGGCAAACTACAGCAAACACATAGAAAATACCTTCAAAGGTCTCCAAAAGCTGCCAAACTACTCAGAATGGACAAACTCCAGGAAAAGTGACAACAATCCAAACACAGTACAAATAGTCAGAGGCAAAGTGGCATTAGTTTTCTACATTAAGTAAAAAGAGGTGGAAAAGTAAAAGGAGAATGAGACACAGGTATGGGCATGTCACACCCTTCTTAAATCATGTAAAACATAGCAAGGGGACTCCAACAAGAATCCTCACTCTTTCCAAAGTGTCACTCCTACAGCAAAATGGCATCAATTGCCCAGACCAAAAATTGCTGAATGGCACAGCCTGCATGCAAGGCACAGGGTCTGGAACAGGACCTGGGCTAGCATTTCAAGATTAAACATTGCTCAGCAACTATTAGTTTTGAGGAGTATTACAGTAAAAACTAGAGAGGTAGGTCAGTGACCTAAATAGGCCTAGTGGGCCGGATCTCCTCGAAGCTCATGCCAGCGCTCCCATCAATCTTAAGCCCCGCCACACACAGGTGGGACCACTATTAGTTTCGTAGAATATTACAGGAAATAATAGGGAGGTCAGATACTTGTTTGGGCCTAGTAGGTCAGATAAACTCAAAGCCCATGCAAGCACTCCCATAAATGATATACCCCACCACATACAGGTGTAACCACTATCAGTTTCGTGGATTACTACAGGAAAAAAGAGAGGTAGATAAGTGACCTGTTTGGGCCTAGGAGGCCACATGAACTCAAACTTATGCAACGTTCCATCAATGATATGCACCACACACACGGTGGGACCACCATTAGTTTTGTGGAGTACTATATGAAAAAATGGAGAGGTAGGTCAGAGACCTGTTTGGGCCTAGAGGGCCACATAAACTCAAAGCTCATGCAAGCATTACCATCAATGATATGCACTGCCACACACAGGTGGGACAACCATTAGTTTCCTGGAGTACTACATGAAATAATGGAGAGGTAGGTCAGAGGCCAGTTTGGGTCTAGAGGGCCACATAAAGTCAAAGCTCATGCAAGCGTTCCCATCAATGATATGCACCACCATACACAGGTGGGAACACCATTAGTTTTGTGGAGTACTACATGAAAAAATGGAGAGGTAGGTCAGAGACCTGTTTGAGCCTAGAGGGCGACATAAACTCAAAGCTCATGCAAGCATTCCCATTAATGATATGCACTGCTACACACAGGTAGGACCACCATTAGTTTTGTGGAGTACTACATGAAACAATGGAGAGGTAGGTCAGAGACCTGTTAGGCCTAGAGGGCAACATAAAGTCAAAGTTAATGCAAGCGTTCCCATCAATGATATACCCGCAATACACAGGTGGGACCACCATTAGTTTTGTGGAGTATTAGAGGAAATAATGGAGAGGTAGGTCAGAGACCTGTATGGGCCTAGAGGGCCACATAAACTCAAAGCTCATGCAAGCGTTCCCATCAATGATATGCACTGCCACAAACAGGTGGGACCACCATTAGTTTTGTGGAGCACTATATGAAATAATGGAGAGGTAGGTCAGAGACCTGTTTGGGTCTAGAGGGCCACATGAAGTGAAAGCTCATGCAAGCGTTCCCATCAATGATATGCACCACCATACACAGGTGGGAACACCATTAGTTTTGTGGAGTACTACATGAAAAAATGGAGAGGTAGGTCAGAGACCTGTTTGGGTCTAGAGGGCCACATGAAGTGAAAGCTCATGCAAGCGTTCCCATCAATGATATGCACCACCATACACAGGTGGGAACACCATTAGTTTTGTGGAGTACTACATGAAAAAATGGAGAGGTAGGTCAGAGACCTGTTTGAGCCTAGAGGGCGACATAAACTCAAAGCTCATGCAAGCATTCCCATTAATGATATGCCCCGCTATACAGAGGTGGGACCACCATTAGATTAGTGGAATACAACAGGAAATAATGGAGAGGTTGGTCAGAGACCTGTTTGGGCATAGAGGGTCACATAAAGTCAGAGCTCATGCCAGCGTTCCCATTAATGATGTGCACTGCTACACACAGGTAGGACCACCATTAGTTTTGTGGAGTACTACATGAAATAATGGAGAGGTAGGTCAGAGACCTGTTTGGGTATAGAGGACCACATAAACTCAAAGCTCATGCAAGCGTTCCCATCAATGATATGCACCACCATACACAGGTGGGACAACCATTAGTTTCCTGGAGTACTACATGAAATAATGGAGAGGTAGGTCAGAGGCCAGTTTGGGTCTAGAGGGCCACATAAAGTCAAAGCTCATGCAAGCGTTCCCATCAATGATATGCACCACCATACACAGGTGGGAACACCATTAGTTTTGTGGAGTACTACATGAAAAAATGGAGAGGTAGGTCAGAGACCTGTTTGAGCCTAGAGGGCGACATAAACTCAAAGCTCATGCAAGCATTCCCATTAATGATATGCACTGCTACACACAGGTAGGACCACCATTAGTTTTGTGGAGTACTACATGAAACAATGGAGAGGTAGGTCAGAGACCTGTTAGGCCTAGAGGGCAACATAAAGTCAAAGTTAATGCAAGCGTTCCCATCAATGATATACCCCGCTATACACAGGTGGGACCACCATTAGTTTTGTGGAGTATTAGAGGAAATAATGGAGAGGTAGGTCAGAGACCTGTTTGGGCCTAGAGGGCCACATAAACTCAAAGCTCATGCAAGCGTTCCCATCAATGATATGCATTGCCACACACAGGTGGGACCACCATTAGCTTTGTGGAGTACTAGAGGAAATAATGGAGAGGTAGGTCAGAGACCTGTTTGGGCCTAGAGGGCCAGATGAACTCAAAACTCATGCAAGCGTTCCCATCAATGATATGCACTGCCACAAACAGGTGGGACCACCATTAGTTTTGTGGAGCACTATATGAAATAATGGAGAGGTAGGTCAGAGACCTGTTTGGGTCTAGAGGGCCACATGAAGTGAAAGCTCATGCAAGCGTTCCCATCAATGATATGCACCACCATACACAGGTGGGAACACCATTAGTTTTGTGGAGTACTACATGAAAAAATGGAGAGGTAGGTCAGAGACCTGTTTGGGTCTAGAGGGCCACATGAAGTGAAAGCTCATGCAAGCGTTCCCATCAATGATATGCACCACCATACACAGGTGGGAACACCATTAGTTTTGTGGAGTACTACATGAAAAAATGGAGAGGTAGGTCAGAGACCTGTTTGAGCCTAGAGGGCGACATAAACTCAAAGCTCATGCAAGCATTCCCATTAATGATATGCACTGCTACACACAGGTAGGACCACCATTAGTTTTGTGGAGTACTACATGAAACAATGGAGAGGTAGGTCAGAGACCTGTTAGGCCTAGAGGGCAACATAAAGTCAAAGTTAATGCAAGCGTTCCCATCAATGATATACCCCGCTATACACAGGTGGGACCACCATTAGTTTTGTGGAGTATTAGAGGAAATAATGGAGAGGTAGGTCAGAGACCTGTTTGGGCCTAGAGGGCCACATAAACTCAAAGCTCATGCAAGCGTTCCCATCAATGATATGCATTGCCACACACAGGTGGGACCACCATTAGCTTTGTGGAGTACTAGAGGAAATAATGGAGAGGTAGGTCAGAGACCTGTTTGGGCCTAGAGGGCCAGATGAACTCAAAACTCATGCAAGCGTTCCCATCAATGATATGCACTGCCACAAACAGGTGGGACCACCATTAGTTTTGTGGAGCACTATATGAAATAATGGAGAGGTAGGTCAGAGACCTGTTTGGGTCTAGAGGGCCACATGAAGTGAAAGCTCATGCAAGCGTTCCCATCAATGATATGCACCACCATACACAGGTGGGAACACCATTAGTTTTGTGGAGTACTACATGAAAAAATGGAGAGGTAGGTCAGAGACCTGTTTGGGTCTAGAGGGCCACATGAAGTGAAAGCTCATGCAAGCGTTCCCATCAATGATATGCACCACCATACACAGGTGGGAACACCATTAGTTTTGTGGAGTACTACATGAAAAAATGGAGAGGTAGGTCAGAGACCTGTTTGAGCCTAGAGGGCGACATAAACTCAAAGCTCATGCAAGCATTCCCATTAATGATATGCCCCGCTATACAGAGGTGGGACCACCATTAGATTAGTGGAATACAACAGGAAATAATGGAGAGGTTGGTCAGAGACCTGTTTGGGCATAGAGGGTCACATAAAGTCAGAGCTCATGCCAGCGTTCCCATTAATGATGTGCACTGCTACACACAGGTAGGACCACCATTAGTTTTGTGGAGTACTACATGAAATAATGGAGAGGTAGGTCAGAGACCTGTTTGGGTATAGAGGGCCACATAAACTCAAAGCTCATGCAAGCGTTCCCATCAATGATATGCACCACCACACACAGGTGGGACCACCATTAGTTTTGTGGAGTACTACATGAAATAATCGAGAGGTAGGTCAGAGATCTGTTTGGGCCTAGAGGGCCACATAAACTCAAACTTCATGCAAGCGTTCCCATCAATGATATGCACTGCCACATACAGGTGGGACCACCATTAGTTTTGTGGAATACAACAGGAAATAATGGAGAGGTAGGTCAGAGACCTGCTTGGGCCTAGAGGGCCACATAAAGTCAAAGCTCATGCAAGCGTTCCCATTAATGATATGCCCCGCAACACACAGGTGGGACCACTATCAGTTTCGTGGATTACTACAGGAAGAACTAGTGAGGTAGGTCAGGGACTTGATTAGGCCTTGTGGATGGTGTAGTAGCCCTCTGTAGTAGTACTATCAAGCAATGGCCGCTACGTCACTTGCGGCGCATTATGGGCCGCTCATGTGATCTCCCCTAGTGCATTATGGGCCTGATAACGTGATCGGCCCGGCTTCAATAAGCGCATTGCGCATGCGCGGAGCCAGGCTGATCACGTGATCAGGCCCATAATGAACTGGGGCGATCATATGATCGACCCATAATGCACTGGGGGAGGTCACGTGAGCGGCCCATAATGTACCACGCCAGAAGTGACGTAGCGGCCAGTGCTTGATAGTACTACAGAGAGGTGGGAGATTACAAATTAAAGAAGCGGCTTGCAAGAAAGAATATCGCCGCCCAGCGGGGCGTGCACTGCACTATCGAGGAGTGCACAATGGAGCCTGGGGCCGCCTTTCCAGTCCCCAAGCCTGAGGGACTCCTGTAAGTTATAACTTATTTTTCTGAAGCTTTATAGGGTGGATTTAGCTCAGAGAGGGATAGATAGGGAGCAGCTAGGAAGTTTTAGGGACAGGAAGTGATGGTGTAGGGGCTTAGATCCAGGTGACAGGTTCCCTTTAAGTAAAAGTTTCTGTTGATACTCCTGCATGCGTGAATCCCTTTTCAGGGCAGGAATCATTTGGTCAAATTTACTCTTGTACCGGGGATCTAAGGGTGTGGCAACCCAGTAGTCGGCATTACTTCGGATTCTAAAAATCCGAGGATCATGTTGCAGGTAGTGCAGCAAGAAGGTGCTCATGTGTGTTGCTCAACCAGGAGGACCAAGTCCTTGTTGTGTTGGTGGCGGTGAGGTAATATTGATGCTTCCCTCCTTTGCCCTCTCCCCCCAACTTCACACAACAGAAATTTGATCCAGATCTCCCTCATCTGCTGAGTCTTCCATGCCCATCGCCTCTTCATACTCCATTACTTCCTCGGCTCCTGCACCTTCATCAACAGTTTGGCTGCTACCATGCGCCCTCTTTAATCCCTCTCGCCCACCCTCCCTTGCCAGCCACCTTGGTGCTGCCGACCGTCTGGACCTTTGAGATCTTGTTATTCCTTCTGTATACACCTCCTCCTATACTTCCTCCCCTTCCTCTTGGCCCACCACCTGACTCCGAATACTGGTTAAAGTATGCCCCAGCATGTAGATGACCAGAATTGTCATGCTGATAATGGCATCGTCAGCGCTAAACATCTTAGTAGCCATTTCAAAACTCTGCAGAAGAGTGCAGAGGTCCTTGATCTGAGACCACTCAAGCAGCGTGATTTGCCCCACCTGTGGATCGCGTTGGCCAAGGTTATATGTCATAACACACTGCATCAGGGCTCATCGCTGCTGCCACAGGCGATGCAACATGTGCTGAGTGGAATTCCATCATGTCGGCACATCGCATTTCAGTCGGTGAACTGGCAGGCCGAACGACTTCTGTAGAGATGCAAGTCATTGAGCTGCGGGTGCGAACTGCGGAAGTGAGCACACTGTGCCCTCTGCAGAAGAGCATCTAGGCTGAAATACTGGGCTATAAACTGCTGGACCACTAGGTTAAAGACGTGAGCCATACAAGGCATGTGTGTCACCTTGCCCCTGCAAAGGGCTGCGCCCAGGTTTGCAGCATTGTCGCACAGGGCCTTCCCTGGCTGCAGGTTCAGTGGAGACAACCATTCATTAACTCTGTCTCCAGAGTTGCCCATAACTCCTCAGCTGTGTGACTTACATTTCCCAGACATTTTAATGTAAATACCGCCTGATGGTGTGGCACCCCACTATATAGGTGCTACAAAAGGGGTACTGCACCCATAAAAGCAGTGTAGTCACCCCACTGTAATTGGAACTATGGTCAGTAGGTGGAACCCTAGAGCTAACACCCACACACTGGGTTAATAGGTGGGAGGGACCCTGGGAGGAGAGATAGTGGCCTCTAGGGGGAACTAGTGAGTCGGTCGGAGGGAGTGAGGAGTAGCAGAAGGGAGTTGGAGCCAGGCTGCTGGCCTGGAGGGAGCAAGGAGGGTCTCCTTGGCTGAGGAGCCCAAGACAGAACAGATCCCAGAGAAAAGAGAAAGAGAGCAAGTAACCCAGCAAGGGAGTTCACTCTAGTGGGGAAGAGAGTAACCTGAAGGTTTGCCCCGAAGGAAGCAACCAGGTACCGGAGCCTGCACCTGTGAGTTCCTATACGGCTCACAGAGAATCCGATGACCGGGGATATTACAGATACAGCCCCCGACTCCCAAAGAACCCACAAGAGGGGAATCAGTTCTGCAGTAGAATCCTGCGAAGGACAGTAAAAGATTCACCCGACGGGTACAAGGGAGAGGAGACTAAGGGACGCAGCAGGAAGTTAGACTGTCTTTAAGAAGTCAGACTTTACTGCCACTGGGAGGCAAAAGGGAAAGAAAGGAATAAGAAAGGTACACAAGAAAGGAACCATCTAACGGACAGAAATTCCACTTGCAGCATCCGTAGCATTTGCCATTGAAACATTTTGCTGAACTGTAATGACTTTGAAGAAGTTTTCAGTAAAGTACCTGGTGAAGTGAAGTTCTGACTCTGCTGCATCCTTTCCTATATAAACTGTTTCTTTACAGAATCGCTGCCCCGGAGGTCCAGTCTCACCTGCGGGGGACTATACCAACCTGGTCGCAATACCATCGACCACCGGAGGACTGTAGCGGCGCTGGTGAGCATCACCAGACACTGCAGGTAGCGTCACGACAAAACCTTGTATATACCCTGCCCTGAGGTGCGTCAATTCCATTGAGCCCTGCTGCCAGCATAGAAAGGAGGTGTGCTGGATTCTGTCTGAGCAGTTTAAACGCAGGTCACTTTACCAGACAGGCTTTGGGCGCAGGTGGAGGACCTAGAAGAGGTGGTGGAGGCAGAAGCAGTGGAGCAACATCTAGATACATAGGTTTGACGCGCAACCCGTGGGGATAGCAAGACTTGTAGAGCCTGCTGTCACCATAGTCACCCAGTGCCCAGTCAGAGACATGTAATGCCCCTGTCAATGCTTATTTGTCCAAGTGTCAGTGGTGAAATACACCCTGTCACACACAGAGTCTCTCAAGGAAGCCGTGATATTGTGTGCGACATGCTGGTGTTGCGCAGGCACAGCTTTCTTTGAGAAGGGACTGCGACTTCCATAAGGTCTTGAAAATGCGCTGTTTCCACCAGACGGAAAGGCAGCATTTCCATACCCAACAGCTTGCAGATGGTGAAATTCAATCTCTTAGCTTTGGCAAGGGTAGGAGGAAATAGTCTTTTACTTGCCCACATCTGAGGCACCGAGGGCTGGCTGCTGTCGAGACAGGGTTGAGTAGGGTGTCCCAGACAAACTGCTGGTCTGTGAGGGAGGTGCAGGCGGACTTACACGTCACATTCATGAAAAGGTGGTGCTATCGATGTGTGACAGCGCTCAACACCACCAGGTGTTTCCACTTTCAAAACAGCTGATGACCTGTCAATCACACTGGCTGTTGCGGGTAAAGAGGTGGAAGTTCTGCATCCAAAAGCCTGTCTGACAGCTGTCTCCACAGTCACAGAGGATGAAGAACACTGAAGTACAGCTACATAGTCAAAGGTACTAACGTATATACTTTTGGTAAGTAGTTTTGGGCAGATGCTATACAAAAGTGTTGTCTGCACTGTGTGGCGGTACTTTTCAATACAACACTGAAGTACAGCTATGTTGTCAGAGAGTGGCACTAGCATATATAGTTTTGGTAACTAGTTGTGTGCAGATGCAATACAATAGTGTTGTCTGCGCTGTGTGGCGGTACTTTTCAAAAGAACACTGAAGTACAGCTACATAGTAAAACAGTAGTACAAGCGTATATAGTTTTGGTAACTAGTTTTGGGCAGATGCAATACAAAAGTGTTGTCTACATTGTGTGGCAGTACTTTTTAAAAGAACACTGAAGTACAGCTACGTAGTCAAAGAGTGATACTAGCGTATATAGTTTTGGTAAGTAGTTTTGGGTAGATTCAATACAAAAGTGTTTTCTGCACTGTGTGGCGGTACTTTTCAAAAGAACACTGAAGTACAGCTACCTAGTCAAAGAGTGGTACTAGCGTGAATCGTTTTGGTAACTAGTTATGGTTACATGCAATACAAAAGTGTTTTCTACACTGTGTGGTGGTACTTTTCAAAATAACACTGCAGTACAACTACCTAGTCAAACTGTGTTAGTAGCCTAAAAGGATTTGCTTCGCTACATGCACTAAAAAATGGTAATTACAGACAGGCGGTGTAGCTTTCTTCACAACAGTGCTACACTAATCCCTGCCACACACTGTCACTAGCCAATATGGATTGACTGAGCTAGATGCAGTAAAAAGTGGCTATTACAGACAGGCGGTGTAGCTTTCTTCACAACAATGCTACACCAATTCCTGTCACACTGCTACTAGCCAAAATGGATTTGCTTGACTAGATGCAGTAAAAAATGTCTATGGCTAGGGTCACATCTACGTTTTTTTTTTTTTAAAACCTGATCCGGTCTTGAGCTTTCAAAAAGTTCAAAACCGGATCAAGAAACGCTCCTCATAGGAGCCAATGCTAAAAACCGTATTGCTTCACAAGCAATCCGGTTTCCGTCTCCGGCTCTGCAGCCTGCAGTAAAAAGCATGCAGGATGCAGTTTTCGGAGCGGTTTTAGCATCCACAATGCGGGAACCGGATTGCTCAGGATGTGTAATCCTGAGCAATGCGGTTCCCGCATATACCTTGCTTATCCCGGCTACCACCGGGATAAGCAGGGTGTACTATGTTCAGAAAAACTATTTATTTAATAAATAAATGTTTGTTTAATGTCTCTAGGGGGTGCCCACTCGGGTGGGCTTATCCTGCTAAAATCTGTTATGTACAAAAGCGCCGGGCTCCTCAGAGCGGTGCGCGTGACCCCACAAACTGACCCCCCCCCCCGCATCTTTATACCTGTCCCTGCACCTCCTCTTATCATTTCTAGCCATCCCTTTTGCTGAAGAAAATGATGTTGTAAAGTAGAGGATAGAGGTTATAATCACCTCGTCCTGTGTGAGTTCTCTGTTCCTGTAAAAGTGTCCAAAGGCAGGCCTGTCTGCTGCTCCCTCCACCCGCTTTGTAATTATGCACCCCCCCTATCGGCTTGCTGCAGTGCTGAGAGCCTGGCCGTGTCATGAAAGGGGCGGGGCTACCGGTGTGACGTGATTTTAGCCCCATCCCTTTCATGACGCGGCCAGGCTCTCAGCACTGCAGCAAGCCGAGAGGGGGCGTGCATAATTACAAAGCGGATGGAGGTAGCAGCACACAGGCCCACCTTTGGACATTTTTACAGACACAGAGAACTCACACAGGTGATTATAACCTCTATTCTCTACTTTACAACATTGTTTTCTTCAGCAAAAGGGATGGCTAGAAATGATAAGAGGGGGTGCAGGGACAGGTATAAAGATGCGGGGGGGGGGTCAGTTTGTGGGGTCATGCGCGCCGCTCTGAGTAGCCTGGCGCTTTTGTACATAACAGATTATAGCAGGACAAGCCCACCTGAGTGGGTGTAAGGTCTCCAGGGGGACTGGGAACCCCCTAGAGACATTAAACAGCCAGAGACAGAAACAGGATTGCTTATGAAGCAAACCGGTCTTTAGCATTAACTCCTATGAGAAGCGTTTCTTGATCCGGTTTTGAGCTTTTTGAAAGCTCAAAACCGGATCAGGTTTTTAAAAAAAAAACGTAGATGTGACCCTAGCCTATTACTGACAGGCAGTGTAGCTTTCTTCACAACAGTGTTACACCAATGCCTGGCATACATTGCTACTAGCCTAAGTGGATTTGCTTGGCTAGATGCAGTAAAAAATGGCTATTATGGTACCTTTACACGCCGCAACAGGATGGTGGCAACAACCGGGTGCTTCACGTACACGAGCACGCACAAACGGTTGCCAACGGTAAACGCACCACCTTTACACGCCGCAACAAGGTGCGCTACGGTAGGTTACATCTATCTCTGGATACACCGCCGGGTGCCACAAGTTACCTTCTGTAGCTTACCTTACCACATTTACACGCCGCAATAACAAGGTAATATGGGCGGAACAAAGGCAGCAGGGACAACACATAGGCGTGCCACAATTGTGGATTATGAGAATTCCGTACGCTGATAGGACAAAGCAATAACATCATGATTGGGTAGCCAGCACAGGAGGCTGATTAATACATGACGCTCGAGCAATTGTGTAGTGTGAGTGGTCAGCTCCTTAAGTATGCAACCCTATGCAGCGACTACCAATCGTAACGCAGGAGCTTCCTCCAATGAGCGCTGAAGGGGGGTGGTTTCCCGGAGGCTGTGTCACGCCCCGGGGAGTTATCTAGGTGACGAATAAACCTTACCCTACCATATTTACACGCCGATACAACCCGCAACCATCGCTTTGAAATCCACCTGTTTTAGGGCTCTGCTCTGAAACAGGTGCCTCAAGTGACGGGTGGCAACAACCGTGTTCACACGCCGCAACAGCGGGTTGATTTGGCGGTGCAAGATACATTTCTCTCATGTTGCCACCATCCTGTTGCGGCCTGTAAAGGTACCATCACTGACAGGCGGTGTAGCTTTCTTCACAACATTGCTACACAAATGCTTGGCATACACTGCAACTAGCCAAAATGGATTTGCTTGGCTAGATTTCTCCAGATGCTGTAAAAAATGCTCGCACAGCACTGGAACAGACCTGCCGGGCAAAAACTACTTTTTAACTACTATCTATCTAACTTGCAATTTAATTGCTGTCTAACTAGCTTTCTCTGTAGAGACCTGCCTGGCAAAATCTGCTTTTTAAGCCCTCAAAAGGGCTGTTCTTCAAAGTAATCCCTAAACCTATCAACTATCTCTCTATCTAAATTGCAATTAAATCGCTATCTAACTACCGTATATACTCGCGTATAAGCCGAGTTTTTCAGCCCAAAAATTGGGCTGAAAAGTCTCCCCTCGGCTTATACGCGAGTATATATGGGACCCCCTCACTGTTTGGCGCCCCCACCTCAGGATGTTCCCCCCCCGCATGCAGCGCTGCGCTCATACATTACCAGCCTATCAGCTGTCATCCTCCGGTGGCGGATCGCGGCTCCCGGCTCCGGCTTCCATCTTCATCTGTGTCTTCCTGCATGTCACATGACCGGCCGGCGTCGCAATGACGTCATCGCGATGAGCCCCGGCCACAAAGCAGGAAGACACAGATGAAGATGGAAGCCGGAGCCGGGAGCCGCGATCCGCCACCGGAGGATGACAGCTGATAGGCTGGTAATGTATGAGCGCAGCGCTGCATGCGGGGGGGGGGGCATCCTGAGGTGGGGGTGCCAAACAGTGAGGGGGGCCTGGGGCTGCTGTGTACTACCCCTGGGGCTGCTGTGTACTACCCCTGGGGCTGCTGTGTACACCCCTGGGGCTGCTGTATATACCCCTGGGGCTGCTGTGTACTATCCCTGGGGCTGCTGTGTACTACCCCTGTGGCTGCTGTGTACTACCCCTGGGGCTGCTGTGTACTACCCCTGGGGATGCTGTGTACACCCCTGGGGCTGCTGTATATACCCCTGGGGCTGCTGTGTACTACCCCTGGGGCTGCTGTGTACTACCCCTGGGGCTTCTGTGTACTACCCCTGGGGCTGCTGTGTACACCCCTGGGGCTGCTGTATATACCCCTGGGGCTGCTGTGTACTATCCCTGGGGCTGCTGTGTACTACCCCTGGGGCTGCTGTGTACTACCCCTGTGGCTGCTGTGTACTACCCCTGGGGCTGCTGTGTACACCCCTGGGGCTGCTGTATATACCCCTGGGGCTGCTGTGTACTACCCCTGGGGCTGCTGTGTACTACCCCTGGGGCTGCTGTGTACACCCCTGGGGCTGCTGTATATAGCCCCGGGGCTGCTGTGTACTATCCCTGGGGCTGCTGTGTACTACCCCTGGGGCTGCTGTTTACTACCCATGGGGCTGCTGTGTACTACCCCTGGGGCTGCTGTGTACTACCCCTGGGGCTGCTGTGTACTACCCCTGGGGCTGCTGTGTACTACCCCTGGGGCTGCTGTGTACTACCCCTGGGGCTGCTGTGTATACCCCTGGGGCTGCTGTGTATACCATTGGGACTGCTGTGTATACCCCTGGGGCTGCTGTGTATACCCCTGGGGCTGCTGTGTATACCCCTGGGGCTGCTGTGTACACCCCTGGGGCTGCTGTGTACACCCCTGGGGCTGCTGTGTACACCCCTGGGGCTGCTGTATATACCTCTGGGGCTGCTGTGTACTACCTAAGGGCTGCTGTATACCACTGGGGCTGCTGTATATACTGCTGGGGCCTGCATACCACTGGGGAGGCTGCTGTATACTACCACTGGGGGGGCCTATATACCACACTGCTGGGGGCTGTATACCTGTGCTGGGGTCCACCCTCGGCTTATACACGAGTCAATAGGTTTTCCCAGGTTTTCCCAGTATTTCACACTGCAGCACCAGCGGCGGTGCTGTCTGACACTGAGCTGCAGCACTGAGAAAATGGCAAGCAGGGTAAAATGGCCAGGTTTTATATGGCAAGGGCATGTGACATGGCTAGTCAATGACACAGATCATTGTGTGAAAAAAGTGCTCTTTCCTCTATGCGTGCTGACACACCGGACCACCCACAGTAAGTAAGCGGCAAGGGAAAAAAATGGAGATCTGCCTTATGTCAGCATACACGTCTCCAAAGCCCACCTGCCGCCCACTATTCATTCCTAGACACTAAAACCCATAATTACGTTCACCAAAAGCATTACTGTGAAAAGTCAATAACGCTTTTGGAGAACGAAGCGTAAACAAACAGATACTCAAATTACCGGATTTTTAGCAAATTGTTCGAATTCATCGAATGACTCAAACATAGTCTAAAACAAGTCGAATTTGAAATTTGCAAACAATTCTAATTGAACATCGCTCATCTCTAGTCACCGCTTAACACCCACAGTCTCATTCACTGATCACACAGCATGGGGAGCGGACTTCTGCCCCCTGCTGTGTGATGTAGCAGAGATGCATCATTTGAAGGAGAAGACAGAAGAGAGAAGACAGAAGGCCAGGATCATTGGAGTGCTGTGTGGAGGTAATATAGATGGAGTCCCTAAGCGTGTCTGTCTCTTTATTTCTAATAAATATTTTTTACTCTGTGTGGTGTCTTTTTTTAACCTATTGAAGATTCTAAATGGCTGGGTCTAACTTGGCCTGACGTTAAGGGCACGAACACACTGGCATGAAAAATCGGTCCGTTTCTCATCCAGGAGAGTCTGACGAGTGACATCTGTTTTTTGAACCATGTGCCATGCAACTGTATGGCTAGACTTAAAAATGCTGTGAAGCCTTACAGATTTTTGATTTTTAAAAAAAATATATATTTAGTTATTTAACACTCTATAACGCCGGGTTGTTTGCAATATAGTAATGTGTATGGCCAGGGTCACATCTCCGCTTTGACCCTAGCCTGCCGGATTCCGGTTTTAACTTAGAACATTTTCCAGCACTGCATAGCGTTACCGCTATGCGGTGCTGGAAAACGCTGTCCTTAGTTACCCTATGTTTACCTTCACTACCTGTCACACAGGCAGCGGCTCGGAGTGCGCTTTACAGCGCCGCACAGGAAACGTTGCAGACAGCATTTCCTGTGCGGCACTGTAAAGCGCACTCCCAGCCGCTGCCTGTGTGACAGGTAGTGAAGGTAAACATAGGGTAACTAAGGGCAGCGTTTTTCAGCACCGCATAGCGGTAACGCTATGCGGTTCTGGAAAATGTTCTAAGTTAAAACCGGAATCCGGCAGGCTAGGGTCAAAACGGAGATGTGACCCTGGCCTATGACAACCAAGCAGAATCACTGTCCAGATAGAGGAAATCCAGTCTGACTAAAACAGCCAATTACAGAGTCTCTCACAGAATGTGAGCTCCTCTGATTGGATGTTTGTCTGACAGTGCAGTGAACATGCAAATAGCTTATTAAGCGGCCCCGCAAGTAGCAGCGGGAGTCTGGTAAGCCTGATATAGGTATTCTAGCATCTACAGTATCTATCCTATATTTTTTGGGTGTTGAAAAATGAGCACGCTTCCGCATGTGTATGCATGTGGATAAAGGCCAGGGTCACATCTACGGGTTTTTTTAAGAATCCTGATCCGGTTTTGAGCTTTCAAAAAGCTCAAAACCGGACCAGGAAACGCTCCTCATAGGAGCCAATGCAAAACACCGGATGGCTTCACAAGCCATCCGGTGGCCGTGTCCGGCACTGCTGCCTGCGTTAAAAATCATGCAAGCAGCAGTTTTCGCAGCGGTTCTCTGAACCGCTGTGCAGTAACCGGATGGCTCAGGAGGTGTAATCCTGAGCCATCCGGCAACTGCATAGTTTGCTGATCCCGGCTATTGCCGGGATCAGCAAACTGTCCTATCTCTAGTAAAGTGTTAAATTTACTAACTAAAGTAATGTTTGAGGTTTCTAGGGGGGGCTTAGACCCCCCTAGAGACCGGCCGCCCACTCCGGTGGGCTTCTACTATAATGTCCCCCATGGCACGGGCTCCTCCGAGCTCCGTGCAAGTCCCCAAAACTCCCGCCCCCCCGTATCACTATACAGGGGTGCCTGCACCCCTCTTGTATAGTGATTCCTGTATGTGCCCATAACGAATGAATACAGTATACATGTAAGCTCATACTTACATGTTCTCGTAGGCTGTGTTATTGTAAATGCATGGGCGGGGCTGTTTGCTGCAGCCTCCGCCCCCTCATTCATTATGGCCGCCCCCTCCGGCCTTCATCCAGTGTTGGGAGGGCGGCCGCGTCATGAAAGGGGCGGGGCTAACCGCGGCACACCGTTAGCCCCGCCCCTTTCATGACGCGGCCGCCCTCCCAACACTGGATGAAGGCCGGAAGGGGCGGCCATAATGAATGAGGGGGCGGAGGCTGCAGCAAACAGCCCCGCCCATGGATTTACAATAACACAGCCTACGAGAACATGTAAGTATGAGCTTACATGTATACTGTATTAATTCGTTATGGGCACATACAGGAATCACTATACAAGAGGGGTGCAGGCACCTCTGTATAGTGATACGGGGGGGCGGGAGTTTTGGGGACTTGCACGGAGCTCGGAGGAGCCCGTGCCATGGGGGACATTATAGTAGAAGCCCACCGGAGTGGGCGGCCGGTCTCTAGGGGGGTCTAAGCCCCCCCTAGAGACCTCAAACATTACTTTAGTTAGTAAATTTAACACTTTACTAGAGATAGGACAGTTTGCTGATCCCGGCAATAGCCGGGATCAGCAAACTATGCAGTTGCCGGATGGCTCAGGATTACACATCCTGAGGCATCCGGTTACTGCAGTGCGGTATTCAGCACACATTTTTGTAAAAAAATGTGTGTGACCGGTATTGCGTTCACCGCATCCGGATCTGGATGCGGTGAATGCAATTCTTGTTTTAAATGTGACCCTAGCCAAACAATGCATTATTCTCTATGCGTACACAATCGAACGCAAGGCCTTGCGGATGCCTGCGTTTGATACGCATGCGTATAAGCCAATGAGCATGCCCAGAAATAGATTTGCAGTACCTCCCATCGCCCGCCCATATCCCAGCCCACCAAACAAGCTGTATAAAGAGTGTTTCTGGCCTTCTCATGGCCTCTGTGAACAGCAGCAAAGAAAAGACTTTATATTGCCCTTAAGCTACTCCCTATGGGCAGGATCTGTCAAAAAACATGCTAGAACAGTGCGGATGCCGCAAAAGAATTAATGAACGAATGCACTTAAAAAATGTGTACGCATGCAAAAACGCAAACAAACGCATGCATACGCTACATTTTTATTAATGTTTGCGGATGACAAATGCAGACAAAATCTGCTGCATTTGCATGCGTATGCATGTTTTTACATGCGTATGCACGTGAGCAACATACGCTGCATTCGCAAACGCAAATGTGAAACCAGCCTTATTTGCACTTTATAACTATGCACTTCCCTGAAGCATGCCTAGGACTGTGTGGCTATATCTTTTGGCTAGTGTGGCTATTTGCTAACATGATTTGTACTTGAGGTATTTTGTATGTATCCACTGACTATTTTTTACACTGTGTTCCAAATTATTATGCAAATGTTCTTTTTCTCTGATTTTCCTAAATGGTAAGTGCAAATGACAGTCAGTGTAATAAAAGTCATCACCCGTTAGAGTATACATCGAATTTTATTGAAGAAACCTCCCAATGATAACAGTATAATCTTAAAAATTAAAAAAAACTCTGAATGCACTGTTCCAAATTATTAGGCACAGTAGAGTTTCTAAACATTTGAGATGTTTGAAAGAACTGAAAATGCTCATTTGTTGAATTTGCAGCATTAGGAGGTCACATTCACTGAAATAAAAAGCTATTTAACTCCAAAACATCCTAACAGGCCAAGTTACATGTTAACATAGGAACCCTTCTTTGATATCACCTTCACAATTCTTGCATCAATTGAACTTGTGAGTTTCTGGAGAGTTTCTGCTTGTATTTCTTTGCATGATGTCAGAATAGCCTCCGAGAGCTGCTGTTTTGATGTGACCTGCCTCCCACCCTCATAGATCTTTTGCTTGATTATACTCCAAAGGTTCTCTATAGGGTTGAGGTCAGGGGAAGATGGTGGCCACACCATGAGTTTATCTCCTTTTATGCCCATAGCAGCCAAAGACACAGAGGTATTCTTTGCAGCAAGAGATGGTGCATTGTCATGCATGAAGATGATTTTGCTCCTGAAGGCATGTTTCTGCTTTTTGTACCATGGAAGAAAGTTCTCAGTCAGAAACTCTATATACTTTGCAGAGGTCATTTTCACACCTTCAGGAACCTTAAAGGGGCCTACCAGCTGTTTCCCCATGATTCCAACCCAAAACATGACTCCTCCGCCTCCTTGCTGACGTCGCAGCCTTGTTGGGACATGGTGGCCATCCACCAACCATCCACTACTCCATCCATCTGGACCTTCCATGATTGCTCGGCACTCATCAGTAAACAAGACTGGTTGAAAATTAGTCTTCATGTATGTCTGGGCCCACTGCAACCGTTTCTGCTCATGAGCACTGTTTAGGGGTGGCCGAATAGTAGGTTTATGCACCACAGCAAGCCTTTGAAGGATCCTGCACCTTGAGGTTTGAGGGACTCCAGAGGCACCAGCAGCTTCAAATATCTGTTTGCTGGTTTGTAAGGCTTTTTTAGCAGCTGCTCTCTTAATATGATGAACTTGCCTGGCAGAAACCTTCCTCATTCTGCCTTTATCTGCACAAATACATCTGTGCTCAGAATCAGCCACAAATCTCTTCACAGTATGATGATCACGCTTACGTTTTTGTGAAATATCTAATGTTTTCATCTGTTGGTCAAGGCAGTGCACTATTTGTTGCTTTTTGGCAGCAGAGAGATCTTTTTTCTTTCCCATGTTACAAACTGTGGCCTGCGTAATATTGTGGAACACCCAGTTTTCCTTTTATTGGGCTCACCTGCCAAACTAATTATCACAGATATCTGAGATTGATTTCAATGATCCAAAGAACCCTGAGACACAATACCATCAATGAGTTTCATTTAAAAAAAAGACTAAAAAACAACCTTATGACACTTAAAATCAATTTGCATAATAATTTGGAACACAGTGTATGTATATACAGTGCCTTGTGAAAGTATTTGGCCCCCTTGAACTTTTTAACCTTTTGCCACATCTCAGGCTTCAAACAAACATATAAATTCTAATATTTTTGTGAAGAATCCAGAAGTGGGACATAATCGTAAAGTGGAACAAAATTTATTGGATATTTTCAACTTTTTTAACAAATAAAAAACTGAAAAGTAGGGCACGCAATATTATTTGGCCCCTTGAGTTAATACTTTGTAGCGCCACCTTTTGCTGCGATTACAGCTGCAAGTCGTTTGGGGTATGTCTATCAGTTTTGCACATCTAGAGACTGAAATTCTTGCCCATTCTTCCTTGCAAAACAGCTCGAGGTCAGTGAGGTTGGATGGAGAGCGTTTGTGAACAGCAGTTTTCAGCTCTTTCTTCAGATTCTTGATTGGATTCAGGTCTGGATTTTGACTTGGCCAGTCTACCACCTGGATATGTTTATTTTTGAAACATTCCAATGTAGATTTTGCTTTATGTCTGGGATCATTGTCTTGTTGGAAGATAAATCTCTGTCCCAGTCTCAGGTGTTTTGCAGACTCCAACAGGTTTTCTTCCATAATGGTCCTGTATTTGGCTCCGTCCATCTTCCCATCAATTTTAACCATCTTACCTGTCCCTGCTGAAGAAAAGCAGGCTCAAACCATGATACTGCCACCACCATGTTTGACAGTGGGGATGGTGTTTTGAGGGTAATGAGCTGTGTTGCTTTTACGCCAAACATGTTATTTTGCATTGTGGCCAAAAAAGTTCGATTTTGGTTTAATCTGACCAGAGCCCCTTATTCCTTATTATTTGGTGTGGTCTCCCAGGTGGCTTGTGGCAAACTTCAAACAAGATTTTTTATGCATATCTTTGAGAAATGGCTTTCTTCTTGCCACTCTTCCATAAAGGTCAAATTTGTGCAGTGTATGACTGATTGTTGTCCTATGGATAGACTCTCCCACCTCAGCTGTAGATCTCTGCAGTTCATCCAGAGTGATCATGGGCCTTTTGGCTGCATCTCTGATCAGTCTTCTCCTTGTTTGAGATGAAAGTTTAGAGGGTCTTGGTAGATTTGCAGTGGTCTGATACTCCTTGCATTTCAATATGATTGCTTACAGAGTGCTCCTTCAGATGTTTAAAATTTGGGAAATGTTTTTGTATCCAAATCCGGCTTTAAACTTCACCACAACAGTATCTCGGACCTACCTGGTGTGTTCTTGATGCTCTCTGCACTTGAAACTGAACCGTGAGACTATCACAGAGCAGGTGCATTTATACAGAGACTTAATTGCACACAGGTGGATTCTATTTATCATTACCAGTGATTTAGGACAACATTGGATCATTCAGAGATCCACACTGAACTTCAGGAGTGAGTTTGCTGCACTGAAAGTAAAGGGGTAAAGGGGCTGAATAATATTGCACGCCCCACTTTTCAATTTTTTATTAGTTTAAAATATCCAATAAATTTCGTTCCACTTCACGACTGTGTCCCACTTGTTGTTGATTCTTCACAAAAATATTAGAATTTATATCTGTATGTTTGAAGCCTGAAATGTTGCAAAAGGTTGTAAAGTTCAAGGGGGTCGAATACTTTCACAAGGCACTGTACTCCTGGCCCAGATACTACTACCTCCTATTAATGATATTTTGGCTGCTGTCTGATGTGCAACCTCTAATTGTGCTTTTCTTATAATGCTGTTACTTTTGACAATTGTATGACTATGTAATAATTTTTGAGCTATCTATGTCAATGTGGCCTGTGTCACCTAGCACCTCTACGTTTCCTGAACATCCCTAATGGTGTATGAAATAAATCAACACCTTATTGCAATATTTGAAGCCTTGACACCTGTTTCTTTCTGAATTATCCTATCTGTCTATAGTATTCAATCTATCCTGTCTACTCTTTTCTAACTTTATACAGCATGAGAAATGCCATGTTAAACACACATTACACTCTGACAGCACACTGATGTCACACGGACAGCACAACATGTTTCGACGCTCAGGGCGTCTTCCTCAAGTGGATATCCACTTGAGGAAGACGCCCTGAGCGTCGAAACATGTTGTGGGAGAGGACCTAGTGTGATTTGAACATTAAACTTACAGGTAAAATACTTGTTGAAGTGTATATTGTCTTCATATCCCAGCGCTCACCCAAACATTGCTTTATTCCATTGCCTGCATATCCATCTCCCTATGGGGAGAGCGGTGGAGCAGCTCCGGAGGAGAAGACAAATCTAACAGAGGAGAGGAAAACACGTGACGGATCACGTGCAATTACACAGACGGACACCGAGGAGAAAGGGAAAGAAATCCACACCGTCCAGAGAGAGACCCCGTGCACTCACTACGTGAGCCCCCTGTTGTGCGGACAGCACAACAGGAAAAGGTGAGTGTAACGGTGACTTAACAGAGGGTGTATATAAAACATAAAGCAGCGTGGCGCAACCAATTTCTATATCTCATAGCATGTGTCCTGAGACTGTCCAAGCTCATGGACACATGCTGAGGTCATAAATGGCCAAATGTGTGTTTTATGCCTATAAATCTGCAAAGCCGGTAATTGGCGGCTTTGCAGTGTCATTTTTAAACTCCTGCAGCTCCTGTCAGTGAACAGCGTTAATGTACGCTATCCAGCGTCCTGAACAGCTAAGTAATCAGCACAGGCAAACTACTGTGCTGATTACTCAGCTGTTCAGGACCCTGGACAGCATACATTAATGCTGTTCACTGACAGGAGCCGCAGGAGTTTAGAAATGACACTGCAAAGCCGAGAATTACCGGCTTTGCAGATTTATAGGCATAAGACACACATTTAGCCATTTATGACCTCAGCATGTGTCCAGGAGCTTGGACAGTCTTAGGACACATGCTGACATGAGTGTTAAAGCACATTATAATAATCATCTTGCATCGCTGTCACAGCGGGGCAGAATGATTATTACTGTATGCGCATGGTGGGAAATTGAAACTCGCCGGCTTTTGACAGCCGGCGAGTTTTAATTTCCCCACAAATGCTGTCCGCGGTCCTTCAGGACCACAGACAGCATCACAAACACACGCACCCCACACCACTCACACTCGCAGCACACTCACATCAATACATGCAGGTACACTCACACACCACACACTGCACCACACAAACGCTTACACATTGCACCAACACACACCACAAAAAATAATTACATGCAAGTGGCTTCAGCCTAAGTTGACTCTTCAATTATAACTACCTAAAAAAATTTTTGCCAAGCAAATGGAGCACAATAGGTTCTATTAAATCAATTATAAACTTACTGATAAAGAAATCTCTGTGCTCCAAAGACTTGCAAATATACCACAACTGAAATAAGTATTGAACATGCCACCTATGTTCTAAATAAATATATTTCTAAAGGTGCTATTGACATAAATTTCTCACCAAATATGGTAACAACTATCTAATCCACACAGACAAAGAAATCAAATCATAGAAGTCCATAAATTATGTGTAATAATGAGAAATTTATAGGTCAAAGGACTGAACATATGAAGAAAGAGAGGTACAAAAACCCATGGAAAGTCATGACATTAGCAGAAATCTATCAATAATTAGAAAGCAGTTCTACTACTAAAGGTACCGTCACATGGGGCAACATCGCCGGCAACTCAGGGGCGTGGCAAAGTTGCAGCAACATCGCCGGCAACTCAGGGGCTTGGCAAAGTTGCAGCAACATCGCTAGTGTGTTGCTACGTGTAACAGGGTGATTTTAACGGTGATAAGATGCTTGAGCGGAGTTGCCAGGTTTCCCAACATGTTGGGAAAGCAGGCGATGTTGCTCAGGTGATCTGCTAGCATCGCTCTGTCTGACACCGCAACAGCAAGGTTGAAAGCAACTTCCCCCATTGACTGCAATATTAAATGATCGCACCCTGGGTTAAGTTAAACCCTTGCAGCGATAGTTGCTTTCAACATCGCTGCTGCGTTGCCGATGATGTCTCCTCGTGTAACATCTCCACAGCGATCTTAGCAAAGTTCCCAAAATGTGCGCGCTCCCGTGACTTGCCAGCGATGTTGCCGACAATGTTGCCCGGTGTGACGGTACCTTTAGTGAAAAATAATATCATGTGGTTCAACTGATGGCCTATAAAAAGGTGTATCATTACCAAGGTTCCACACAAGAAACATCTCATGATGGGTAAAACCAGTGAGCTGTATCAAGACATGTATTCTGACAATAAGTAAGTACCGTATATACTCGCGTATAAGCCGAGTTTTTCAGGCCAAAAATTGGGCTGAAAAGTTACCCCCTCGGCTTATACGCGAGTCACTATACGGGCGCCCCCCCCCCCCATCAGTATACAGGCCCCCCATCAGTATACAGGCCCCCCCATGGTCCGGAAACCTGTAAAGGAAGATGATTATACTTATCGCTGTCCCGCTGCCGTCCCCGCTCTGCTTCGCGATCCTCCATCTGCATCGCGCTCCTCCATCTTCCGGCTTCCTGTCGGCGCCGACAATGACGTCATTCGGCGCAGAACACAGGAAGTCGGAAGCCGGTGAATGAAGATGGAGGATCGCGATGCAGATGGAGGATCGCGATGCAGAGCGGGGACGGCAGCCGGACAGCGATAAGTATAATCATCTTCCTTTACAGGTTTCCGGACCATGGGGGGGGGCCTGTATACTGATGGGGGGCCTGTATACTGATGGGGGCCTGTATATACCCTGGGGCTGCAGCTGTATGTACCCTGGGGCTGCTGCTGTATATACCCTGGGGCTGCTGCTGTATATACCATGGGGCTGCTGCTGTATATACCATGGGGGGGGCCTGTATACTGATGGGGGGCCTGTATACTGATGGGGGCCTGTATATACCCTGGGGCTGCTGCTGTATATACCATGGGCTGCTGCTGTATATACCATGGGGCTGCTGCTGTATATACCATGGGGGGGGGCCTGTATACTGATGGGGGGCCTGTATACTGATGGGGGCCTGTATATACTCTGGGGCTGCTGCTGTATATATTATGGGGCTGCTGCTGTATATACCATGGGGCTGCTGCTGTATATACCATGAGGCTGCTGCTGTATATACCATGGGGGGGCATGTATACTGATGGGGGGCCTGTATACTGATGGGGGCCTGTATATACCCTGGGGCTGCTGCTGTATATACCATGGGGCTGCTGCTGTATATACCATGGGGCTGCTGCTGTATATACCATGGGGCTGCTGCTGTATATACCATGGGGGGGGGCCTGTATACTGATGGGGGGCCTGTATACTGATGGGGGCCTGTATATACCCTGGGGCTGCTGCTGTACATACCATGGGGCTGCTGCTGTATATACCATGGGGCTGCTGCTGTATATACCCTGGGGCTGCTGCTGTATATACCATGGGGCTGCTGCTGTATATACCCTGGGGCTGCTGCTGTATATACCCTGGGAAGGCTGCTGTAACACTGCTGGGGCCTGTATATACCACTGGGAGGCTGCTGTATACCATACTGCTGGGGGCTGTATACTACCACTGGGGAGGCCTGTATACCATCGGGGGGGCCTGTATACCACACTGCTGGGGGCTGTATACCTGTGCTGGGGTCCACCCTCGGCTTATACACGAGTCAATAGTTTTTCCCAGATTTTGGGGGCAAAAGTAGGGGGTCGGCTTATACACGGGTCGGCTTATACACGAGTATATACGGTAGTTCTCATGCTATTCTCAGTGGCATGGTTGTATCAGTTAAGCATACGGCTTATTCATTTTAAGGTTATTAACAATCGATAAGGTAAAGACGTGAAAATAATAACAATGAGAACAGACTGAAGTTCCAAACGTTGACAAAATTTAAGATTTTTTTTCTAAATTATCGACAATTAATATTAGAAATAACAAAACAGAATTACTGTAGTAATCTGAACACAGAAGTATTACAACCAAACAGAAATTGTCGAGGCAGTGAAATATTTTTCACTTGGTTGTCCAAAAAATCCATAGTTGCTTCTCTCAGTATATACCGTAAACTAATCTATAATACAAACTAATCTAAAAGAATATTAAAAAGTTACCAATGTTAACCCATAAATGTTAATTGCACGTTTGTATTCATTTATTACACAGAGCCTCAGGCTCCATTCTATTAACATTCACAGCATTCTGCACCCTGTGTGTATAACGCTTGCCTTGCCTGCTGCAAATGTGTTATGGACCGTGTAACTATGAAAATTTATTACTTTTATATTGAAATTTTATCACATGCGTGCATTTCTTTGGGCAATCAACTTGACATCTTTCTTGTTTCTGGCTCTCCTCACATTAATTATTAGGCATAAAATGCTAGCAAGTCTTTGTGCTTTAGAGATAAAGGCTCTTTCTTGTATAAATATTATAAATGTGAAGAATTTATTATTTCAAAGAAAAAAATAATTATGAGAGCATATAGTCTATAATGTCTTAAAAAAAAACACTTTGAACAACAGACAAAGTCAGCTGTTACTGTGTATTACTCATATCACTCAAATATCCTAATGGAATGGACTAAGGGTTTTTTTTAAAGGTAAAGGAAAGGCCATCAATGCATTATCAGTGGTGGTCCAACACAAAAAAAACTTTTAAAAAGGAGAACGAAGTATAGTGGTATTTTCTTGAGCACCACAGCCCATTCATTAGGGTATGTGCACACGTATTTGCACTGTGTCAGTAATGCTGCGTTGTGCAGTCCAAGCAACCATGGATGGGATTTACAGAAATCCCATGCTCACTGTGCTTCTCGCCAGGGGCTGGTTGCAGTCCACTTTTCCCAGGCAGCGGCCAAGTGAGGAGCGGGGGGGCGGTGCTAGTGCTCCAAGGCAAGTGAGGAGCGGGGAAGGGGGGGGTGCTAGCTCTTCGGAGGCAAGTGAGGAGCAGGGGGGAGGGCGTGCTGGCGCTGCTTCACTTGCCTGCCAGCTGGCTGCTGCCGCCACTTCAGTCCCGAGTCACTGTCAGCCTCCACGCTGACACGTGAGTGTGCGGCCACTCTCACTGTGGAGGCGGCCCTAAACTAGGGCTAAACCACTGGCTCGGGGGGCTAATGCCTCCCTGTCACCTGGGCCAGTCCGCACCTGCTTCTCACCTCTGCAGCAATACTTCAGCTGTAGGGGTTGCCGCGCTTCTTCATCTCCACAGCATGTTAACGTATTGCTGCAGAATCGGTAGCGAACCCCAGGACGCAGTGCCTCCAGGTCAGTGATTCTTAACCTTGTTTGAGGTACCGAACCCACCAGTTTCATATGCACATTCACCGAACCCTTCTTTAGTGATAAATCAAATATGATGTTATTCCAAATTCAAGACATAGGTATTTGTTTTTTTACTGGTACAGAAAATGAACCGTGCATGACCCCTAGGGTTCGATCGACCCCGTTAAGAACCACTGCTCCAGGTTGTCTGCACATACCCTTACAATACCTGATACCGCATCCTCTCTCTGGAGTGCTCTGGAATGCCGCTCCATTTGTAAAAAAACTCCACTACATTCATGACTCTTTACCTCTCGCAGATTCTCCTTCCTGGACCTCACAGACACATGGCCTCCCCTGCTGCGCTGTGTTACGGTGGACTTCACTTCTCCCACACCTCGCACTGGCAAAAACACGGCGGAGGAGTGGGTCTTCTCCTCTCTAACAACTGCATCTTCATCCCAATTCCTCCTCTCTCCCTTATCCTCTCATCTTTTGAAGCGCACTCTGTCCGTATCTACTCTCCTTCCAACCTACAAGTGGCCGTCATTTATCGACCACCAGGTTTGACCACCACCTTCTTTGACCAATTCTCCATTTGGCTCCTATACTTTCTATCTGCTGACATTTCCACCATCATAATGGGCGACTTCAACATCCCCATTGACACCCACCAGTCAACAGCCTCCAAACTCCTGTCACTTGCCTCATCCTTTGGCCTCTCTCAATGGTCCTCCACAGCCACCAACACAGACAGACATACACTAGACCTCATCTTTACCCGCCTCTGCTCCCTAACTATACCCACAACCTCCCCTCTCCTCCTCTCTGACCACCATCTACATACCTTCTCATCCTTGTCCTCCTCATCTGCCACCTATGTCCCCCAACTCGTACACCCTCACAGAAACCTCACACATCTTGACACTCACACACTCTCCAACACCATTTTACCACTATCATCCATATCCTCACTCCATGACACAGATAATGCCACAGCTTTGTACAACTCTACACTCACATCAGCTATTGATGCAGTTGCCCCTCTCATTCATGGCAGAACACGACAAATCAACAGACAACCTTGGCACACAGATACCACTAAAAATCTGCGGTGAGCTGCTAGGGTTGCAGAGCAGCGCTGGAAGAAAACACACTCACAAGAAAACTACACAGTATTCAAACAAGCACTTCTCAAATTCAAGTCAGCACTCACCATCACTAAACAGAATTATTTAATTACCCTCATAGCCTCTTTGTCCCACAACCCCAGGCAGTTATTCAGCACATTTAACTCCCTCCTCCGCCCCCGACTGCCCCCTCCTACTTCTCGTATCTCTGCAGAAGACTTTGCTACATACTTCACCAACAAGATCGACCAGATCACACAAGTCTTTGCTACCCAACCACCGCAACCCCCATGTATACCGGATCAATCCTCTCCCCCACTAACCCTTCTCCCATCCATCACTGAAGGAGAACTTGCACACTTCCTCTCCAGATCGCACCTCACAACTTATGCACTGGACCCTATCCCATCCCACCTCTTCCCCAACCTCACCACAACACTTATCCCAGCCCTAGCCCACCTCTTCAACCTATCACTAACTTCTGGTACCTTTCCTTCTGTTTTCAAACACCAACAATTACACCTATCTCAAAAAAACCATCCATTGACCCCACTTCCACATCCAACTACCGGCCCATATCTCTGCACCCGTTCATTTCCAAACTTCTCGAAAAGCATGTCCACACTGTACTCTCATCCCACCTCTCATCCAACTTTCTCTTTGACGACCTTCAATCCAGCTTCTGCCCTCATCACTCCACTGAAACTTCCCTGACCAAAATTACTAACGACTTACTCACGGCCAAAGCTAACAGACAGTTCTCCGTCCTCCTCATTTTAGACCTGTCCTCTGCATTCGACACAGTCGACCACTGCCTCTTATTACAGATCCTCTCTTCTATTGGTATCACTGACCTTGCCCTCTCCTGGATCTCCTCCTACCATTCCAACCGCACATTTAGTGTCTCCCACTCCCACACGACCTCCTTGCCCCATCCCATCTCAGTTGGGGTCCCTCAAGGCTCTGTCCTTGGCCCTTCCTTTTCAATCTATACTGTTAGTCTGGGACAACTCATTAGTCCCATGGCTTCCAGTATCAGCGTAGCTGATGACACCCAGATCTATCTCTCTGGCTCAGACGTCACCTCTCTGCTGTCCAGAATCCCGGAGTGTCTATCAGCCATATCCTCCTTCTTCTCCTCACGCTTCCTAAGACTCAATATAGACAAAACCGAACTCCTCATCTTTCCTCCATCTCACACACCTTCCTTACCAGACTTATCTATCACAATAAATTACATCACACTTTGACCTGTACCTGAAGTCTGCTGCCTTGGAGTAACACTTAACTCTGCCTTGTCCTTCAAACCGCATATCCAAGCCCTTGCCACCTCCTGCTGCCACCAACTCAAAAATATTTCCAGAATCCGTCCCTTCCTCAATCCTCAATCTGCTAAACTACTAATGCATGCCCTCATCATCTCCTGCCTCGACTACTGCAACCTCCTACTCTGTAATCTTCCTGCTAACACTCTTGCACCACTTCAATCTGTCCTTAACTCTGCTGCCCGACTAATCCACCTCTCTCCTCGCTATTCCTCCACTTCTCCCCTCTGCAAATCCCTCCACTGGCTCCAAATTGACCAGCGTATCCAATTCAAACAACTAACATTGACTTACAAGGCCATCCACAATCTGTCCCCCCCATATATCTCTGAACTAATCTCCCAATATCATCCAACTCGTAATCTTTGATCCTCCCAAGACCTCCTTCTTTCCCCCACACTTGTACGATCCTCATCTAACCGCCTGCAAAACTTCGTCCGAGCATCCCCCAGCCTCTGGAACTCAGGACCCCATCACATCCGACTGTCTCCTACACTCAGAACCTTCAATCGGAACCTGAAAACCCATCTCTTCAGAAGAGCCTAGAACCTTCAATGACCACAGTGCTGCCTCAACACCACTGGACCCGGCGCTCCACCACCATCGGACCTGACACTCCAGCACCACCGAGCAGACCCAACCTACTCCCCATTGATCTGTAGAATATAAGCCTGCAAGGGCAGGGTCCTCTCTCCCCTCTGTATCAGTCTGTCACTTTGTTCATTGTATTTTTAACTTGTCTGTATGTAACCCTTTCTCATGTACAGCACCATGGAATGAATGGTGCTCTATAAATAAATAATAATAATTATAATAATAATAATAATAATACAGCTATAACCATTTTCATGTGTGTTACTTAGGAACTGGAGCACAGCTTGTTCACTTGAATTGCATTGTTAGGCCGGCTTCACACCACTGTTTTTTTGCTGTCAGGCTGTGTCCAGCGTTTTGCTGGATGCACCGGACACAGCCTGACGGCTCTGGGCAGAACAAAATTGGAGGGTTAATATGCCCTCTGATTCTGTTTTATGCCGGAATCATCAGTGCGCACTGATGCCGCGGTCCAGGTCCTGAAATTTCAAAATCGGGAGCTAGGCACGGTTCTGAAATTTCAGCCGGAAGCTCCCCACGGGGCTGAAGTTCAGCGCCAACCGGCGCTGAGCTTCAGCACTTGGATCCAGGAACTGGTTCTGGTTTTCTGTCGGATCCAGTGTGATCTGGCCCATAGACTCCCATGTTAGGGGGTGCCGGATCGCACTGGATCCGGGAGGATATGATTTTGTCAGATTTTGTCCCGAACACAAAAACGATGCAAGCTGTGACAAAAATCGAATGCAGCCTGATGCTGCCGGATAGGGAAAAAACCGGATAGCAAATTATTGCCATCTGGCCCCATCCGGCACCATAGGCATGCATTAGTTCAAAATTGGGTCCGGAGCTGTCTGGTTCACACCGGACAGCCCCGTACCTGAAAAAAACGTGGTGTGAAGCTGGCCTTAGACAAAATGAACCAAGTATAGATGTCACCATTTCATGCATTAGGGATCTCAAACCTGTGGCTCGCAAGCTACACAATGCTCATGAGCCCCTGGTTCCTGGCTGTATGTCAACTTGGTATATTGCCACCATGTCTATCAAACCACTATGAGTAGGTTTCCAAATAGTGAGTTTTCTGAGTAGCCTTGTACAGAACAACAGATTTGGATTAGCATATGTGGTATCCTAGAAAGTGGCCAGCTCCATGAGATACCACATACCGTATATTGTATTCCATGCAAATACTGTGATTTTTGTGTAAACTTTATGTTGTAACATATTGTGAGACTTGTTGGCAGGCAGCACACAAAGGGTTACACTTTCTCTGGCAGTCAGCCAATGACAGCAGCTGTATGAGGAACGTGCAAGTGGGTTAAACTGACGACAGCAAAACAGTGAACATTGAGTGAGTTAAAGGTATTGTGCTACAATTAATTGTACATTTTAATTCAAAGATCTTAGAATTATAATAAGTTGCACAATTTGATGTGTTAAAAAAAATGTTCCTGTTCCGAGATATTCTTATAAATGTGCCCATGTGTGATGTATGTGTCCGAGCATGAAGGAACAGGTCGGATATACTAGAGCTCCTGGGCAGCGGAGGAAGTAATAAGTATACAGACATTACAGCTGAGGTTCACAGCTGATTATTTCTGTAAGGAAAACCATTTCATTGCTTGTTTTACATCACAGAAAAAAATCAGCTGCAATCTCCAGTTGTAATGTCTATATACTCAGTTACATCTTTTCCTGCCCAGAAGCTGTGGTATATCTAACCTGTTCTTGCATGGTTGGACACATACATTACACAGGGACACATTTATAAAAATACTTTTTTTTAACACATCCAATTATGGAACTTATTATTATTCTAAGATCTATTAACTAAAAAGTACAATTGTTCATGGCACAACCCCCTTTATGTGTCAGCAATAGAGAGGGAGAGAAAGGAGTCAGAAGAAAGCCATGCCAAAGGGAGAGTTTACCTCCCTGCTGACTGCTGGGTCCATTAATATACCTCTCCATCTTTATTCTCCTCTCGCTGAGGAGGGACAGATAAAAGGAAAGGGATCTGACAGCCTCCATATTGAGAGGATTCCTACTGCACCTCTGGAAGTATAAACCGCTTGAGAGCAGAAACACAGCTCATCCTAAAGGAAGGATTACCAGAAGGACAGTTTGAGAATGAGTGATCTGATAATAAAAGTATCCCACAGAGATCTGCCTGTCTGCATGTACGGGTAACCTCCGACTATCAGTGTGCATATGTTGCGTTTATGTCGCAATTTGATGCATTTTTTCATTTCAAATATTTTCTCAAAACCTGAAGGGTTTCATGATGGCAACAAAGTCAATGAGAATCCTGAAGTCTCATGAACATATTGAATATTTTCTCCTTGTAGATTTGGTGCAGATTTAAATCTGCAGAAGGTCAACTCTAACAGCGTTTTTGCTGAAGATTTCACCCATACTAATGAATGGGAAACCACTGCACCAAGAACATATGGTAAAAACATATACAAAAAACACATTGAAACTGCATGTTTTTAATTCCAAGAGATGCAGAAATGGTCCAGAAATTATTGCATGTGGACATAATCCACATTTAAAGCTAACCCCTAAGTATCCACTATTTGTATATTTGAAGGTCTCACCCGACAACATACAAGGCCACCATGAGGCGAATTATAGGCCGCCAAAAGCACAAATCCTAAAACACTACACTGTGTGCAGAATTATTAGGCAAGTTGTATTTTAGAGGATCATTATTATTAATCAGCAACTATGTTCTCAATCAACCCAAAAGACTCAAATATCAAAGCTTAATATTTTTGGAAGTTGGAGTGTTTTTTTTTTAGATTTGGCTCTTAGGAGGATATCTGTTTGTGCAGGTGACTATTACTGTGCAGAATTATTAGGCAACTTAATAAAAAACAAATATATTCCCATCTCACTTGTTTATTTTCACCAGGTAAACTAATATAACTGCACAAAATTTAGAAATAAACATTTCTGACATGCAAAAACAAAACCCAAAAAATGAGTGACCAATATAGGCACATTTCTTTATGATGACACTAAACAGCCTTCCATCCATAGATTCTGTCAGTTGCTTGATCTGTTTACGATCAACATTGTGTGCAGCAGCCACCACAGCCTCCCAGACACTGTTCCCAGAGGTGTACTGTTTTCCCTCCCTGTAAAGCTCACATTTTATGAGGGACCACAGGTTCTCTATGGGGTTAAGATCAGGTGAACAAGGGGGCCATGTTATTATTTTTTCTTTTTTTAGACCTTTACTGGCTAGCCACGCTGTGGAGTAGTTGGATGCATGTGATGGAGCATTGTCCGACATGAAAATCATGTTCTTGAACGATACCGACTTCTTCCTGTACCACTGCTTGAAGAAGTTGCCTTCCAGAAATTGGCAGTAGGTCTGGGAGTTGAGCTTCACTCCATCCTCAACCCAAAAAGGTCCCACAAGTTCATCTTTGATGACAATAGCCCATACCAGTACCCCACCTCCAACTTGCTGGCATCTGAGTCAGAGTGGAGTTCTCTGCCCTTTTTGCCATGAAACGCTTGATTGTTCAATGATCACGCTTCAAAAGTTTGGCAATTTCAAGACTGCTGCATCCCTCTGCAAGACATCTCACAATTTTGGACTTTTCAGAGCCCGTCAAATTTCTTTTCTGACCCATTTTTCCAAAGGAAAGGCATTTGCCTAATAATTAATCACACCTTATATAGGGTGTTGATGTCATTACACTACACCCCTCCACATTACAGAGATGCATATCACCTGATTTACTTAATTGGTAGTTGGCTCTCAAGGCTATACAGCTTGGAGTAGGACAACATGTATAAAAAGTATCATGTGGTCAAAATACTCATTTGCCTAATAATTCTGCACACATTGTACATGAGGTTACCGCACATATACTAACTTTGATATATGCCAGTAAGAGGAGGTGCCTGAACCTGAATGCGATAGTGTTGTGGGAGTGCTTGATGCGAGAATGCCGAAGATAGGTATGGTGAAACCCCTGGATCTTAGTATACTGCCTTGGTGAAATTTCTATGGGGAAGCTGTGACTGTCATTATACCGGTAATGGTGGCTCTGGGTGTCACTACTGTAAGGAGGAGAAAGAGCAGGATGTGGATATCACTACTTGGCAGAAAGGCTGGATATTGCTCACGACCGTCTATCAGAACTAAATTTGGCTCTCAAGTAAACAAAGGTTCTTGACCGCTGTTGTACATTCTAGAAAAAGGATCCTGCATTCAATCAGGCAGTGCTAATTTTTCATTAAGCTAACCAACAGGGAGTAGGGGTAGGGGTTGGAGGAGGGTGGATTCAAATTGATCGTGGTCTATTTTTAGCCAATATAAAATCACAGAACACATTTTAATAAAGGATTTCCTTGTGAAAATATGTTGAACAAGTTGTAGAAACCATATGAAACATATGGGACAGACTAGCTGCAATTATACAAAATAAGCTTCATTGCAGCACAACACATTACATAAACATCAGAGCATTACATCAAAAATGAAAGCTTGGGATGCCATTAATAAATTAATTTAAAATAGATTTAAAGTAACTTATCACCTGTTAGGATTCTCAGGACTCTGTAATATGACATTGTTCCAAGGAACTAGTCTGATTGCCAAATGTGGAGCTTGGAAGGAATTTCACCCTAATATTGGGTACCGAATTTTTGTCTTTAAAAGACGTACCAGATTATAAGACGCACCTCAAATTTGGTGAAAAAAGAGACTTTTTTTTTAATGTTAAATGGGTCCGTCTTATAATGCCAGTGTCCATCTTACAATCAATATATTTAGCCCTAATCCATGTACATGACCCCCCCATCCTGGTATATATGTCCCACATCCTGGTATATAATATTCCTCATTCTCGTACATAGCCCCTTTCCTGGATATGGCCCCCTTATCTTGCATATGACCTCTTATTCTAGTACAATGCCTCCCATACTTCATATGAATGATAGAAGGAGCGGTGTTAGAATGCGGCGCTAGGTAACACAAGATCAAGCCTTCATAGAATTACCTTAAGTTTATTACACAAAGCTGCAGGGTGCAACCACAACGCGTTTCGACACACAAATCAGCGTCTTTCTCAAGTGGTCCACTTGAGAAAGACGCCGATTTGTGTGTCGAAACGCGTTGTGGTTGCACCCTGCAGCTTTGTGTAATAAACTTAAGGTAATTCTATGAAGGCTTGATCTTGTGTTACCTAGCGCCGCATTCTAACACCGCTCCTTCTATCATTCATACCTATTCTCCCTTCGGGGAGCGCGGTGTAGCGAGCAGCTTGGGCAAGTCCATAGGACCTGGCAGTGCATCATCCAAACTCCACCTGTGTTCATCACATGATCAGCCGGCTCTGAGGAGACAAGCAAGTGATTTCTACCAACTCAAGGAGTGTAAAATATCCTCTCTTCACACAGAGGTCTGATGATCATCAACTTTATGGACCCAATCTCCCTATACGCTTAATCTGGTTGTGCGGATTCTTGCACAACCTGGAAAGGTTAGTGTTCATTTAATAGAACCACATTGTGGTGAAATTTAGTGGTGTGGCGCAACAGTGCTGTTTTTTTCTGTCCCATACTTCATATGGCCCCCTTATCCTGAATATGGCCCCCTTATCCTGGTACACAGCCTCCTATCCTTCATATGGCTCCCTTATACTGGATATGGCCCACTTATCCTGGTACATGCCCCCCATCCTGCATATGGCCCCCCTGTCCTGGATATGGTCCCCTTGTCCTGGCACATAGCCGCCTTGTCCTTGATAGGCCCCCATCCTGCATATGGCCCCCCATCCTGGATAAATCCCCCCCGTCGTGGATATGGCCCCCTTGTCCTGGCACATAGTCCCCTTGTCCTGGCACATAGCTCCCTTGTCCTGATACATAGCTCCCTTGTCCTGACACATAGCTCCCTTGTCCTGGCACAAAGCCCCATGTCCTGGCACACAGCTTCCCCCATTCTGGACATGGACTCCCAATCCTTGTGTATGGCCCCCATGCTGCTGCACACACTAAAATAATAAAAGGTTTGAACTTACCCCCCAGCACATCCCTCTGTTGCTCCCTGCTCGCCGCACTTCCTGAGTCCTCCTGTGTCCACGGGGCATCCTGTCATGTGAAAGGCACAGCACAGTGATGTTATCACTGCGCGCCCCGATCAAATGATCGGATGCCCCTGGGACACAGGAAGACTCAGGATGTGTGGCAAGCAGAGAGCAACAGAGGGGGGCGCTGGAGGGTAAGTGCAAAGCTTTTATTATTTTAGTGTGTGCAGCAGCATGGGGGCCATACACAGTGATAGTGAGGCCATATCCAGGACGGGTGTGTGACAGTAGGCACATATAATACGCGCTGCTCCCTCTGCCCACATCTCAGCAATGGATTCAGCAATGAGTTGATGGAGAGTGGGATGAGTGGCATGAGTTGGGGTACGTGACCACAGGCTGAAACTGCAGCCTGCGCCAGCCTCCTCCAGCCCCCAGACACCACTCCAGAGTCACCCCACCACAGCACAATACTAGACTAGATTCAGATTATAAAACGCACCCCCACTTTCCCCCAAAATTTGGGGAACTAAAGTGCGTCTTATAATCCAAAAAATATGGTAATTAAATATGGCCTTATAGAGATTTTACTTCCATTGGATCAAAGGTCTTGCATCTTTTGTCAAACTTACAACTATGAAACTATGTACCTGTAATCTCAACAAATTCATCACATTTTTAATAATGCAACTGGAAATTAAAAAACATTAGTTCAATTTATGCTCTTATAATTATGGACCTACAGAAGTGGTGCTCCATGTGCCCTATACACTGGTACTTTAAAAAAAAAAAAAATTATCATTAAAAACTGCCTAGTCAGAATTAAATGGGTTGTTCATTATTTTTACATTATTAATTTATCTTTAGGAAAGGTCATCAGTATAAGATTGTTGGGAGTTGATCACTAGGCATGACTACTGATCAATTGTTATTCTCACCAAATGGAAGACCGATGTAAATAGTGCATAGATCAGATCACCACAGTTCTTCCTCTCTTTTTAGTGGCTTCTGCCAAGTACTGCAGATGAGTTCTTTTTCTCATCAATAGAAGCTGATCTTCAGAACCCATCAACAGTCACCAGAGTGAAGGAGCAGATAGTTGTCCACTCCTCCGTACATTGGAGTTGACAGCTAATTGGTGAGAGTGTCCATTGTCAGGCCACCACAATCTTACATTGAAGATCTATACTAGGGATATCATCAATATACACTGATGAGAAAGGGTAACAATGTTTTGTAATTTTGGTTCAGGCTCCATATTCCACCAATCACTCCAGCTTTGAGCGGGATACTACCTTCATTTTATATACAATCATCTTGGCTATCTCATGCATAAATTTGGCAGATGATTAGTTATGCAGATATCATTTAGCATGTGATTAGTTATTCAGATTCTTGTCATGTCACTGCATTGTTACTATTTTGCTCCTAAAAAACTAAATTTAAACTTTATTATTTTGTTAGTATTTTGTAAATCGACCTTTGGCTTTTAACACTACCTGAATCCTTCTGGGCATGATCTTGATCAGCATGTCTCGACTGAAATCTGATTAGAAGTCTCTTCTACATGTTCCCAATGTTGGTGCATACTGGTCGACTCGGGTATTTCTTTAACTCTACCCAGAGGTAGAGGCGTTCGGGGGCTGTGTCTTCTCTGGAATGCTGATTTTATCTTGTTGCATACAATAAACATTGGATTTTAAAGGATTAAGAAGAAAGCCTGGTGCCTGAATAATTCCTTTTTGTTCTATGGCTTTGTTGGATACAGCCACTAGATTCCTGGCACCTGTGTTTGTCCTGCAATCTGGTGAGGCCCTTCCCCCCTTTTCCTGTTTGCAACTCTTCCCACAAGTGTTTGATTGGGTTGAGGTCTGGGAATTGTGGGGGCCAAAACAACACCTGCACTTCATTGTCATTGGACCATTTCTTCACCACTCTTGACATATGCATTGGGTCGTTGTCATGCTGTAAAACTAGGTTATCCTTTTAACACCCATAGTACTCAGCTTTGAGCCTAACACCGATCCTGATCAAGTATCCAATACTTTTGACCAATTCTGTGATGCACTGAAGAAAGGAGAATGTAACTCATCCTCTTTGAAGTAATTCACTCCACTTCTGGGTCTAGCAAACGGTGCCTCAGCCAGGAGGCAAATTTAATAAAAGACTGGCAACACCAATAATTGTGAACAGGTGCTAGCTGACAAAAACAGGACTACAAAAAGATAAACAGCTATACACTAGAACACATAGAATTAAACAAATAAATGGACTATGGCCATGCATTACTGCAGTAGGAACGTTAAAGAAAACGGGAAAAATACAATTAGCTTATAATAAAATTGAAATACAGAAAATATGATATAGCATTACTGCTGTAGCTATATTTGAATAAAGGAGATTCTTAGCGAATGTATTGGCCAATGCATATGAGCCTGATAACCAACAACAAGGTGAACTCATCTATTGGGACTCTAACATAAAATGTCTCTATGTGCAATTAAAAATCTGCATGTGTGGGCAGATAGAATCCTAGCTATAGAGGAAGGTAAATCCAACATGGCTAAAGGGTGGGGGTGCTCAGCCAGAAAAATACTACAACTTTAACAAAATACTGGCCAGCAACACCAATTAATGTGAACACATGTAGCAGAAAAAACATGACTACAAAAAGATATTTGCATTGGCCAATACATTAGCTAAGAATCTCCTTTATTCAAATATACCTACAGCAGTAATGCTATGTCATATTTTCTAAATTTCAATTTAACAATAAGCTAAGGTTCCTACCACAGTAGTTCATGGCCATAGTGTCATTATTTATTTCTAAGTGTTCTAGTGTGCAGCTGTATATCTTTTTACAGTCAGGAGCCAGTGATAAAAAAAGGAGCCTGATCCCACATTGTGTGCATGCCGCTGACTCCTTCATGGACTGCATACATGCACAGGGCCATGCAGTTAGGGTTCAGAGAGAAGCACTTTCTTTGGCCGAGTGAGTGCTGTCAGAGTTAGGGCACTGCACTCTTTAAGCATTTCTGTGCTCTTGGTCATGCCAAGGGTGCACCAAAGCCCCCTCATTTGCATATAAAATAAAAATGTGTTTTAAAAGTAATTACAGCAAATATATACTGTTGTTAATATGTTTTTTATAATATGGGTTAAATTCCCAACATAACAGTATAATTTGCATTTTGGGGATGAAGGACCCCTTTAAAGAGTAGAAAATTGTGACACATATAGTGTCATAGAACATTTTGGTGCTACATAGTGTGTTGAAAAGGATAACTAGACAAATACTTCAGAAGACATAAACCTTGTATGTAGATACTACTGCTTGGGGTGTAGAAACTAGATGTCACTTTGTCACTGATTATGTATCTAAAATTCAGTAAAAATATGAATAGATAAACAGATTATAACTTTACAATATCATTGTGTGCTCTTAGACATGTCACATCTATGGTTGCCTTACAAACTGATCCAAGAAAAAAATACAAGAAACAAAGCACTTTTGATGTGCATAGTATTTCAAGCCAAAGCATTTAATTAGTGTGGAAACATCAATATCACACTTTTCAAGGCATGTTATTCTACCAGACACCTTCTGGCACTGGAAGATGTCTTATAATGCAACATTTGTAAGATGTCTCACTAGAGCTCGAAGATATTATTAATTAGTATGTCTTAATAGGTAAATAGACCAAAGGAAATAATGACCCTGTCACTGAATTGTGCTTGATTCTCTTGGGTATGACATGCCGGAGGACAAATTCAGTAATATTAAAAAACATAGCGGATTGTAAAATTAATTTAGACAATAACAAGTGTTGGGAATAATGGCACAATGGCTGCAGGGAGAAATAGAAGAATCTTGCCACTCTTCACAGAAGCAGGGTGAGAGGAGAGTTACTTTAATTTCTTCATTGAAAATCAGGGTATGGTGGGTTCAAAGGGTGGTCATCAGCAGTAAATGCTGGCAGAGAGAAAGGGACTTTTTTATGGGGGGTACAAAGGAGGGCGGAATTATTGTATGTGGGCTACCTAATTATTGATTGTGACCACAAAGGAAAACTTACCTATTTGGGGGCACAAAGGGGATCTAAGTACTGTATAGGGACCAAAATAATGTACGGTAATTATTTTATGGTACCACGTAGGGTAACCAAATGATTGTATGTTCTTCGTAGAAGTGATAAATTGATTTATTAATTATGTGTTTCGAAGCCCAACACTCTTTCCTAAGATACAAATCACAGATGCACATACAGATTACCATACAGAGGGGCTATGTACATATGTACACACATATAATGGTAATCTGTATGTTCATCTGTGATTTGTATCTGAAGAAGAAGCATTGGGTTCCGAAACACATAATTAAAAAATCACTTCGTTCGTTTAAATATATGAAATATTGTTATACTTCATATAAAGGATCCAAGCAGTGCGGAGATAACCCCTATTCAGTCTATTACTTCTACAAAAAACTTTAAACACCTGGGGACTGCTGCAGCCGAGGATCATTATTTCATGATCTATAAATTAGTTGTGGGTCTTTACAACTACAAAAAGTGAACATGTATATTGTTGCAAATGCACTAATCTATACCCGGATAGGACCCTATTCGTGCCATTATTTGCCTTCCAGCATTTTGCTGCAAATTATTGTATGGTGACATAAACAGTGATATAATGTAACATCTGTCAACGGTCATAGGCTCAAAAAGGCTACCTCGGGCCAGACGTGATGCTAGCCACCCAATCTAGAGTATTCCATAAACAGGCAAACAAAAATTAGATTACTGCAAGGATTCAAGAGTGTTCTATGAAGAGTAAAGAAATCCTTATGTTAAAATACATTTACTTTAATGGGTATACATTAAAAAGACACGATCAATTGTCATAATACCCAAGTAGTTTTATATTTTAAAAATATTGGGTATAGCACAGAGAAATGTAGAAGGATAGCATCCCTATTATGCCTCAATTGGCCCTGAAGAGGAAACTCTGCATATCCAAGGCAGACGGCTCCCTAGAAAACACACAAGAGAATGGTGCCCCCGCTAAAATAGGGGCCACAATTATGGACACCTATTAAGGGAAGGATATCCATCATCTCCATTTATTTGTTATTCAACTTAATATACAAATTTGAGTAGTAATTATGTGTGAATATTTTTCTGTATACACAATTATCATATTGAGATTAGCTGCACTTATGATACCATGTTGAATTATATGTTAAATGTATCTATGATATATACATACATATGTCTCTTAAAATTTTGCAACAGTATAAGACTGCCACTATTTTTACAGATATGCATCTATTATTGTGTTTATATTTGTCTCCACACCTCTTTTCAGGGCCTTCTGTTCCAGATATATATTAGTACTTCTTAGGCCAACATTTTAGATAACCACTGAGGGAAGAACGGGTCATTCAGGGCTAGACAATGATGAGCAGGGGTGCCATTCTGTTATGTGCTTTCTATGGTGCCAACGTCCACAGATAGGCAGGGTTTCCTATTCAGGGCCTAGTACTAGCATAATAGGGGCTTTAACCCCACTAACGTTTCCTGTCTTATACCCAATATTTTTATATACAAATCTTCTTGGATTTGTTTTTGACCATTATCTTTTTAATGTATAATGTATATGGTATTGTTAGTAGTATAGTTGTTATTACATGTAACTTTATTCAGTAACAATTTGGTTATATTTCTTACATATATGACTATGTTGTTAATATAATCTAGTGGTTGTGTGGGTTGGGCGCCCCAGGTTGCACAATGTGTTTAATTCAGAAAAGTGTCAGAAACATTAATACACTCTTTCCAATGACAAACAATAGAATGCAGGCCTGGAATATGATAGAACTCATGGAGGTGGACATATCATTAATGCTGCCTGTACAGTTGCACAGATGCCCAAGAGGAAAGGGGAAACACTAATACCTCCAAAGGTGTAAATATACCTCCAACCCCCGTCATGTTCCTAGTCAAGTGCCAACACAGGGGATAGGCAAAGGAACCTCTTTCCTGTGAATCAAAGCAAAAAAGGAGCTGGTTGGAAAGGGAATCCACAGTAAGATTAAAACATTCACAAATGTGTACTAGTAAGGCCCCTTTCACTTCAGCGGTAATCGTTGATCGCGGCAGTTGCAGTGAAAAAAACCAATGGCCGCAATTACCGCATAACGGCCGCACTTGTGGTTCACTTGCGGCAAGCCCCATGCTATGTTTATGGGGCTTGCGGCAGGTACGGCAAGTGCGGCATAGTTGCGGTTTCGGCACTTGCGGCAGATGCGGCCGCGAAAAAAACGAGTTCAGCCGCAGTTTTTTCGCGGCCGTATCTGCCGCAAGTGCCCAAACCACACTTGCCGCACCTGTCGCACACTTACCGCAAGCACCATAGACATTGCATGGGGCGTGCCACAAGTGAACCGCAAGTGAGGCCGTTATGCGGTAATCACAGCAGTTGCGTTTTTTCCACCGCAACTGCAGCGATCAGCGATTACCGCTGATGTGAAAGGGGCCTAAGTCCATCTAATTTCAGTTTGAAAAACATCCAAACTTTTTTTTGACTTAGCTAGACAACTCTTTTTAAGAAGTTTGCCTAAAGGTCCCTGTACGTATTAGACTAATGTTGGTCAAAACCTCCAGCATTGTCAGATCTACAAATGTAGTCTTATGTGTATAGGAGCCTTGAACAATTTACTGTTGGGGGAAATATTGATCTGGCATATCCAATTTCAGATTGCTGATTGCAGTGATTTCTCGAGATAAGGCACTGCCAGATATGTCTGGTGATGGCTCTCTCATAGAGAATACAGGAGCGCTCAGCCAAACAAACACTTGTGTGTGGGAGAGCCGACCGAACAATTGGCCGGCAGCCATCTTTTGTACATGGCAGATATAAGAAAAGCCTTTTGAGTCTAGCTCAAAATAAATAGTAAAATTTTATGAAGTTTCGACATGAATATTATTCATAATTCTTGTTTTTTGAGTTAAATATGATAGTACATTAAACATAACAATGTCAAAAAAATTATACAGTGTTTTGGTTATATACGGCAGAACTCCATCTGGTCAGTAATCACTCTGTTAAATAATCAGGTTTGTATTTTTTAATGTAGAATGACTATGCCATTATTCATAGTCAAGATTGACCTTCAAGGACAGAAGAAATACCCCTGAACAGGGTACATGAGTCACATGAATCAGAATGTTATTATTCTTAGTTGCAGCTGAATGAATGTGTTCTTTTATTTCTAAAGCATGGCAAACAATGACTCCACTGATTGTGATTGTAGGGTAATAAAGAATTTGATGTCATCTTTTTAACATTTATTTGCTTCACAGAATGTATTTTAAGGTTTCATCTATTTTCAGCAAGATTGCTGTTTCGGGCAAAGTTTAATTTAAGCATCTATATTGAAAAGAAAATATATATAATATATGAATATATAAATAATCAACAATAGTAACTAAAATATATTTTTAAATATCAAAAAAAATAATGTATGTTTAATATCCTTTGGGTTCCAAGTAGACCACAATTCAAATCAATTTTTCCTGTCTTAGTTTAAATGATTTTGTATTTCAACAGATTCGTTCATGTCTAGTAATGATGCCTTCATAGAAAATCAAATTCTTGGGTATACCTCTTCAGGAAAGAAATACGAGCAAAAATAGAAATATATATCTATATTTATACACATGCGCACAAACGTATAGTTACGTGCAAAACAACAGCAGTCTAACATCACTATTATGTTTAATTACTGATTTGTGAGAAAAATCATACAATATTGGAAAAAATGCATGATTTGGTGTAGGCGAGTAATGGGCAACAAACAGATCAACAGTCATGACATGCACACTGCTACTTTGGTATAATTGACTTAATTAAAAGAGGTGTTTAAATTAATAACAGTGCAGAGTTTAATTAGTGAGGTGATTCATTCTTTGAAGAAACAGGTGCAAATATAGCCATTATTTAAGGAGGGCAGCAAATGTTGTACCTGCTGGATTAGCCCTTGCTCAGTGAGTAAAATGTGTTGCTCAAAAGTTTGTATGAAGAGAGATTTTGATCAAGGAGTTGATTGGAGAAAGGAAAACATACGAGGCATACAAAATAATTAGCTGCTCAGCTTAATAATTTTCAATGCTTTAAAATGGCAAACAAAACCTGAAACACATGGTAGGAAAATAAATACTACCATCTGCATAGATCTGCATAGATCATAGAATAACAGGAATGGACACAAAGGAACCAATGTGAATACTGCAACCATCAGAAGACGCCTACGTGAAGCCAAACTATTTGCAAGAAACAGAAAAAAAGACGTGTTTAAAAGGTTACAGTTAGTGGTGGGCGAACTCAAACTGAAAAGTTCGGAGTCCGTAAGGAACACCTGGTGTTCGGGCACGGACCCCAAACATGAACTTCACTGAGAAGTCTGTGTTACTGTGTTAAACATCAGCATCATACTTATCAGGGAACACACGCTTGTAATTCTGAACTGCTCATTAACTTCCTGGCTCCAACAGCCAATCACAGATGCCCACTCTCTGTAACAGCATCTGTGCACACTCTGTGACAGCATCTGTGATTGGTTGTTACACACCCACCCATTGTGCCGGCATCTGCGATTGGTTGCCATTGGCAATGAAATCGCTGTCATAGGGTTGTGAAAATAAATTATTTAAAAACATTTACGTTTTTGATTCTCAGCCCAGATAAAATGGACAACTATGGTTGCAACTCCAAGCTGCCTGGCTTTACCTTGGCTGACAATCAAAAATACAGGTAAGCACATTATTTTTTTTTAATTATTTAAATAAATAATTAAAAATGCTAGCCAAGGTAGATCACAGGCAGCTGGTATACTCAGCGTGGTGAGGCCTATAGTTATTGAGTTCCACCGGACTAAAGAATAGCTGGCCACATCTGCCCCAGAAATTGGCGCATTCATTAGAAGCATCAATTTCTCACGCTTCACTCGACTCTTTCCGATGCCCTGGTGGGATGACACTGGGGTGAGAGAAGGGGTAAAGGACAGCTGGGTATTGACAACTTGTCATCTAGCCCAGACTGATAATGTCAGACCTCTACGAGACCCGCCCATTATCAATCCTGTGAGTAAATATTAAAAAAACACAGAAAAATCCTTTATTCGAAAAAAACACACACATAACTCTCATTTTCTCATTTATTAACCCAAACATATCCTCCGATGATAATCCACAATGATTTTCCCCAAAGCATATGATCCTGACTCTGCTTCATCCAACGACTGCAGTGATAGAACAAGTGTCCTCTTGCTGCAGTCTCTGGGATCACACTGACTGTGGCGGGGAGTGGTGACATCACTCACTAAGTCACTGGGGCTCCCTACGGCAATGAACTTAGGTGATACTGCTGCTAGATTGCTGGAAATGGTGGCACAGCTGTCCTACAATCCAGCAGCAGGTTCAAATGAGTTGACAGCATGGGAAACTAGTGCTGTGAAAAAAATAATAAAATATATTTTTAAAAATACTAAATAAAACACATATTTGGTATTGCCGTATTCAGAAAAGTCTGATCTATCAAACTATGAAAAAAAATAATCTGATCAGTAAACATCATAAGAAAAAAAAAAACAAGACACCAGAATTGCAGTTTTTTTGGCCACTACAACAACCAAAACAATGTAAAATTGTAACATGCGATAAAAGCAGAGGAGAGCAGGTCACAAGATGGTGGAAGGTCATGTAGGAGAGAATATGGGAGATCATACGGGAGGTCATGTTAGTACCCCAGCTACAAGGGTCACATATCAGTTTGACTTCTACACCATAGTAAACAGATGCACACGACACGAGATCTACAACAGCTATGGGTAATATGGGGGATATAGACAAATCCAGGTAGAAAAACGCAAAGATAAATGGGGTAGAAGCTTGCCAGACCACATGATCCTGACCAAGGGTAGATGGGAGCATAGCCAAAGCCCTAAAAGGACTCACAGACCTGTCAGAAGAATTAGCTCATAATTCTGGTGTTAAGGATCCATGGGACACTTGGTTTGGGTGGTGGGATGGATGGCAGAGATCACTTATCAAACTAGGTTTAATAATCCTTTGTGTTCTATTCATAGTGGCTCTAATTTCATGCTGTGTAATACCTTGCATCAAGAAGATGATGTCTCACGTCATGAAGGAGACAGTGACAACAATGTATGCAGATCTCAGAGGCCCTGATTATGAAGGAGAAATATACGCCTGAGAATGATGCCATTGCCATTGCCGCAAGATCCCTTGGAGAAATACGAGAACTTGAGACCCATCTTAGAAGATGGAGTAGGGACAGTTTAGGGTGCGGCTAAAGCCAACTGCAAAGGGATTCCAACGTTACGGTTTGTCTCAATGTTGGTGAAGTCTCCTTCCCTTACCTCTACCTTTTCCCCCTCCGCCGCCTAGGGCAAAGATTTAGGGTAAGATTTTGAATGTCTCCAAACGGGGGAATGTTATGGCAATAAATAGTTAATAATTTATATGAGTTTATAGAAGTCATTCAGAAATCTTCCAGTGTATTAACAAGCATGTTATGTTTAAACCTTTGCTCCTAGTCTTCCCCCTCCTTGCTTCCTCCTCAGGAAATTCTTCTGTCTCAAGACTATGTAGCAGCGCTGAAGCCGTTGTTATCAGCATGGATTGAATGAACGAATTCAAGGCTGAATTGGAATACTAACTCACGGAATATAATTGAATGTTTTTTCAGAATAAAATGTAGATTCAGCATAATATGATGTAATCATCTCTAGTAACACCCCTAAGTAATAAAACTGCTAACCCCTCCTAAAATAAAGGTCTTTGTCATTAAGCTCTACTTTGACATGGGTGTCAGCGTGGTTCTTTCGGTGGCGTGCATACACTCAGACAAAGCATCAATTCGGCGGTAGACAATTAAGATGGCAGCCCACCCAAAAGGTGTGGAGGGCATCCATTACGGTAGGCGCCCAACGTGGGGCTAGGACGAGACGTCCAGGGGACAACAGCCACAACTGAACCTCTATTCCCAGGATGGATCATACACAAGGGGTAGACCTGCAGGCTACAAAGAGGTAAGAAAATGATTTGTCTTACCTAAGACCCTCCTGTGTCTCCGTGCAGGGATGGAGGTAGCTGGCTGTCAGACTCGGACATAGATGACCGGAACTGAGAAGTCCTAGCCCTTGCACCCCGGTCCTGAGAATTCCTTAATTGTCTGCCTTATTTGTGTTCTTGCAACCTGATCCTGAGTTTATCTGTGTTTATGTCAGTGCTATCATTGCTGCAGTTTAAGTACATAGAAAGAGAGAAAGGCACGGAGAACGGAGAGATGGGGCTGAGTGGGGAGATTCTGTTTCCCTGGTTTTCCAGCTCTATTCCCAGGGGATAAGGCTGATGGTTGATGGTTTGTCGACCCCTAATAGGTTTGATGGTTTTCCGGCCCCTGAAAGGGGGGCCGATGGTTTATTTCACTACTGGTGTTCCAGCCTCTGATACAGCTGATGGTTTTCCGATCCCTAATAAGGGTTGATGGTTTTCCGACCCCTAAAAAGGGTTGATGGTTTTCTGACCCTAAAAAGGGTTGATGGTTTTCCGACCCTTAAAAAGGGTTGATGGTTTTCCGGCCCCTAATAAGGGCTGATGGTTTTCCCACCCCGTGTGCGCAAGCTAAGGACGGAGTGTAGTGTTAGTGGTCCTGGCTGCGGTGGTGGATGAGTACGTAATTTACGTAAATGATTGTAGTAATGATATTGTTCTATTGTTCCGTCTCTCCAGATAACTCCAGATAACGTTCCCCTTGTGTAGACAAGGTATAGAGCTAGCAATTACGCCTGCTGGCTGGATAATAAATCGTGTTACTGACGTGCCATATGAATGTGAAGAAACTGGTTATATAGCAATCCCTGGCACTTCTCCAGTACTCAAGGTGTTCAGACAAAATATACATGCCCAGCTAACGATAGTCAATCTGCAAGGGGTCTTGTTGCAAGAAGCATATGCAAGAAAGTTATATGACTCAGTTGTTGTCCCACTGAGGGACACAGTTTGATGTTCTATCTGTTTGGTGACAACCATTCCAGTCCCAGTCCTCAGACTGACTCTGACAAACTGATTCCAGTGATGCAACCAGTTCCAATCCTCTGACTAACTGCCTTCCTAACACCACTGACTAGTTTCCATAACGTGCCCACAGTGTAAGCAAGGTGTGAAGCTTGCTATTTCTGCTGACTTGGTTACAGACCCATTTCACCTCTCTTCCCCCCCCAAGGTTTAGAGTGTTCAGAATAAGCATTAATGCCCGGCTCACTGAAGGTATCCCAGTTGACTCCCCTTTATACAACCCTGCTGACAGTGGTGACCTTGAGGGGTGGACAGGCATAGCCAAGATAGAAGTACAGAGACTTGTGTTTAAGCTATAACACAGGTAGCATGTGAACTCCTGGTCAATGAACAGACCTCCTTATATACCTCTGAGCACTCATTAGAGGACATTGGGGCAGGGCCGGGACGACAGCTAGGCGAAACTAGGCGATCGCCTAGGGTGCCATCTTGTGCAGGGCGCATTCCCACCTGACCGGAGTCCGGACCATGACCCCGAGAGCAGTCATCAGGTGACCTGATGGGCCCCCCCCATTAATCACCGCTGCCGGGCCCTGGAGTTGCGGGGAGAAGCTGCGGCAGGGAGCGGTGGGCGCCGTATTGTTCTTTGTGGCTGGCGCCCACTAACTGTACAGCCGGTCAATAGAGGTTGAGACTTCTACACAATGGCCACGGTCTCCAATTAGCCGCGGTCATTTTGTTGAAGTCTCAACTTCCACCGACCGGCTGTACTGTTAGTGGGCGCCGCTGCGTCGGCCACAAAGAACATGGCGGCGCCCACTGCTAGCTGCCGCAGGCCCGCAGCTACTCCCCGCAGGCAGCTCCAGTCCTGCAGATGTGCCCTCCGGGCTCCGGCACCCCTGCTCCACATCCACAGCTCCCCCCAATGGTAAGTTATGCTGGGGTCCGGGGTAGGGATGGGGCAATGTACAGAATAGGGGGCCATATATAGGGAAGGAGGCTGTGGGGATAGAGACAAGGAGGCTGTGGGGGATAGAGTCAGGAGACTGTGGGGAGACAGGGAGGCTGTGGGGATAGAGACAAGGCTGTGGGGATAGAGAGAGGGAGGCTGTGGGGATAGAGACAAGGAGGCTGTGGGGGATAGAGACAGGGAGGCTGTGGGGAGACAGGGAGGCTGTCAGGATGGAGGGATGCAGTCAGGATGGAGGGAGGCTGTTGGTATGGAGGAAGGATGGAGGGAGGCTGTCAGGATGGAATAGGCTATTGGGATAGAGGGAGGCTGTCAGGATGGAGGACCGCTGTTGGGATGGAGGAAGTATGGAGGGAGGCTGTTAGGATGGAGGGACGTTGATGGGAAGAGGGAGGCTATTGCGATGGAGGAAGGATGTAGGGAGGCTGTCAGGATGGAGGAAGGATGAAGTGAGGCTGTTGGGATGGAGGAAGGATGAAGTGAGGCTGTCGGGATGGAGGAAGGATGAAGTGAGGTTTTCGGGATGGAGGAAGGATGAAGTGAGGCTGTCGGGATGGAGGAAGAATGAAGTGAGGCTGTCAGGATGGAGGAAGGAAGGAAGGAGTCTGTCAGGATGGAGGAAGGATGGAGGGAGACTATCAGGATGTAGGGAGGCTGTCGGAATGGAGGGAAGCTGTTGGGATGTTGTCTATATGGCTGGCAGCCATCTCTATTGCGTACGGCCAGCAGTAGTCTCTATTATGTATTCTCTATTGTGTATGGCCAGCAGCAGTTTCTATTGTGTATTCTCTATTGTATGTATAGCCAGCAGCAGTTTCCGTTGTGTATACGGTCCGCAGCCATCTCTATTGTGTATACAGGTAGCAGCTGTCTCTATTCTGTATTCTCTATTGTATATACAGCTATTGTGTTTAGTGTTATAGAAAAGAAGTTGCAACACACCATCAGCTGTGTTTATTCACTCTTCATGGGGTGGCGCTTCAACAGCCATATAGTCAACAGGCATATGGTGGACTATATGCCTGTTGAAGCGCCACTTGCGGTGTAAAACGGCCATCGCCTTTGAGAACCCCCCATCCTCCCACCCGCACCATGTAAGACCACACGAAGAGGGAATAAACACCGTTGATTTTACGATGTTGCAACTTCCTGTATGTTGACATTTTTATTCCTAGACATATTTCGGGGGGGGGGGGGGGGGGGCGCCGTTTGCCTCACCTGCCTAGGGCACCAAAATGCCTTGTCCCGACACTGCATTGGGGACTTCTTGATTGGTGGAATAAGACTGTGCTCATTGGCTAGATTTGAAACCACATACATAACATCCCTATGAGTCATGGGAGGAGGTGAGATGGACATGTAAATTCCATTAAATTAGCAAAATGCAATTATTGGAGAATGGGGCTCCAAGCCAGAACAATGGATTAGTAAACATGAGATAGCAAGCACAAGGTCACAACATCTGGCCATTTTAAGAAGTTTGTCCCATGCCCTACATTGACAAAGTCCATGTCGTCACATCCAACACATCCCCAAGACAGTATGATGACACCCACAATCCCCTACACTATATGATGCTCCTAAGGTCACCATCCCACAGTTTCCAAATGCAAGATGAAGACCCCCACAGTATTTTCCCGGCAAGCACAGTATGATGACCCCAGAATAGACCCCACAACCTACCGTACCAACTCAGTATGATGGCTCCCATGGTCTCCCCACACAGTATTACTCACCAACCCACAGTCCTCAAATGCAGTTTAATGAATTGCATAGTATGATCCTCACAGTCCCCAAACACAGTGATAGCCACACATATTTCCCAAACAAGTGAATGACACACTACTCACTTCACCCCCATTCTCCCAGAGGTCTGCTTGCTCTGGTCTTTGCTCTTCATACCAAAGCTTCACAGTAGGTATGATGTAACAGAGCATAGGATGAATGGTAGAAGACAGAGTCAATATTTCCCTCCTCCTCTATTGTATTAATTGATATCTGAATCCCAAGGATGCAGATACCAGTGAAATTGAGAGGAATGTGGGGAGGGTAGCTTACAGGCTCGATAGCAATACTCAAAGGGTCGAATCTGGTCTGCAGGTCATAGTTTGCCCAGTTCAGACTTCAATGTTTATATTTTCATTCTTAAGTGGTCACATGAATTGCTTATCAGGAAGACAAGCAAATCTTCAAAAAGGGAAAGTTGCTTTCTAATATCTAATATATAAAGCTGAATGTGTGTTTGTGTGTGTGTGTGTGTATGTCCGGGATTGGCATCTGCACCGTCGCAGCTACAGCCACAAAAGTTTGCACAGTCACACGTCTGGACCCCGAAAGCGTCATAGGCTATGTTGCGAGTTGAAATTTTAGCTCCGCGCGTTCCAATTCACCAAAAAATTTTGCCCTATCTATATAATGGGGAAAAAGTGAAAGGAAAAGTCTTGGAGGCAAATTGACAGCTGCCAGATGTGAACAAGGGGGACTTAAAGAATGAGAGCAATGGCACCAAAGATTATATACCATACAGTTGCTAAGGTGGGGCCCTGAAATATGGTACTCACCACACACGGGGATATGAACGCACACACAAAATGCACCACACACTACCACGTGCTTGAACACTTATACCACCCTCAGCACACATTTCACCAGACATACACCAACCTCGCCACATAATTGCCCTAAAACACACACAAATCTGGTATTATCCTTCAAAAATCAGAATCTAATAAGCAGCCAAACTACAAGAACAACAAATATACCATAAAGGAAATACGGCAGCTGTCGGTCACATGACCTGTCTATTATGTGTATGTGTGAGCTAATATATACTGTCAGGGGGGAGGGTTTCCTGTTGCCTGGGGATTTATCAGGCTGCCAATAGCAACCAATCACAGCTCAGCTTCTATTTTGCTACAGTTAATTAATCTGAGCTCTGATTGGTTAATATAGGCAACAAAGGACATTCTCAGTATAACAAAGCTTGTGTGAGGTAACATGATGTCAGTTAGGGGTGTTGGTGGAAAGGCTGATGTCAGTCACATTACCTCTATGTGAGAGGATATAGAAACTGCCAGTTACAGACTATTTTTACCACAATAATGCCTCATAAGAAAAGGAATTCCTTGGCACGCATGTCAGCTGATGCGAAAAGAAAAGCTGCATTACAGGCCAATGAAAAATGTGAAGACTGAGAAACAAGGCTGACACACATGAGAACAGCAGCCGCTTCCTCAAGACCCAATGAACATTCTGAGGAGAGGGAAGCAAGGCTTGCAGACATGAAAACAAGAGCTGCTTCTTCAAGAGCCAATGAACTTTCTGAGGAGAGGGAAGCGAGGCTTGCAGACATGAAAACAAGAACTGCTTCCTCATGGCCAATGAACTTTCTGAAGAGAGGGAAGTGAGGCCTGCAAACATGAAAACAAGAGCTGCATCCTCAACAGACAATGAACTTTTGTAGCGCCTCAATAAGAGCACGCTACAAAAGGGTACTGCACCCCTGACTGAAGGTACAGTATGTTTTGCTTTGGTAATGGAAAGATGAACCGCCAGGTTTATACTGTGCAAATGGCAAGATAAAACGTCCACCTCTCCTGTCACCACCAGATCCCCTAAAGTGTCTGATGACAGGTACCAGTACAATATCAAAGCATTTCTTGGACAACATTAAAACAAAATTAAACAACATTAAAACATTTGTTTTGTGGTTTTTGTGTGCAGAATAAATATTTGTTAACACATTCTATTTTGTTAACAGCAGTTATTAATTCAGGCGAAGCCAGGTAGTACAGCTAGTATGTATATGTGTCTTTAAAATTGAAAATGATCAAAAGTTTGGTCTTCCTGTCAGTCAATGCTGTCATTTTTCCCCTCTACCCTGATGGCACCACAGAGAGATATTCTCACTCCACAGTAAACATGGAAATATAAGTAAGCACCCCCTATCGCCTCTGTGCTTTTATGTCTCTGTGGGTGCCTGTTCTCGTGAGTGGCATTGAGAGGAACATGTCAGACATTGCTGATGACACCAGACTATGTAGGATAATTAAAACTGAGCTTGACAGTACAATATCTATAATATAAAAGCCGAAGGCCACTTCTGGTTACTTCCGTGATGGCCTCCGGACTATGCTGCTGACGTCATCCAGTGCAGGGTAGCCGCCCGCCGCCCGGCTACAGGGATCGGCAGAGGAACGTTCCGCTCTCGGACGTTCCGTCTGCCCTCCAGCCTCTCCCCTCCAGCCAGTAGCGTAGCCAGCAGGGGGGGCCCATTGCCCGCCACCTGGGGGGGCCCCGCACCCCCTGGGGCCCCCGTGCTGACAGCAGCCGCCCGCCAAGCTCCAGGAGAGGAGGGAGGACGGGATTTCCTGTCCTGCAGCTCTGCCCGCCCCTCCTCTCCTCCTACAGCACACGCACGGCAGCCGCGGTGAGTGTACACCCCCCACCCAGCTAAGCCTCTGCCCTCCAGCTTCCGCTCTGCCCCTCCAGCCTCTGCCTCTTCAGCCTTTCCAGCTTCCGCTCTGCCCCTCCAGCCTCTGCCCCTCCAGCCTCTGCCCCTGCAGCCTCTCTAGCTTCCCCTCTGCCCCTCCAGCCTCAGCCCCTCCAGCTTCCCCTCTGCCCCTCCACCCTCTGCTCCTCCAGCCTCTCCAGCTTCCCCTCTGCCCCTCCAGCCTCTGCCCCTCCAGCCTCTCCAGCTTCCCCTCTGCCCCTCCAGCCTCTGTCCCTCCAGCCTCTGCCCCTCCAGCCTCTTCCCCTCTGCCCCTCCAGCCTCTGCCCCTCCAGCCTCCGCTCTACCCTTCAGCCTCCGCTCTACCCTACAGCCTCCGCTCTCCCCTACAGCCTCCGCTTCTCCCTCCAGCCTCTCCCCTCCAGCCTCCGCTCTCCCCTCCAGCCTCTGCCCTCCAGCCTCTGCTCTCCCCTCCAGCCTCCGCTCTCCCCTCCAGCCTCTCCCCTCCAGCCTCTGCTCTCCCCTCCAGCCTTCGCTCTGCCCTCCAGGCTCCACTCTCCCCTCCAGCCTCTGCTCTCCCCTCCAGCCTCCCCTTTCCTCTGCCCTCCAGCCTCCCATGTCCTCTGCCCTCCAGCCTCTGCCCTCCAGCCTCCGCTCTGCCCTCCAGCCTCCGCTCTCCCCTCCAGCCTCTTCCCCTCTGCCCCTCCAGCCTCTGCCCCTCCAGCCTCTGCCCTCCAGCCTCCGCTCTGCCCTCCAGCCTCCGCTCTCCCCTCCAGCCTCTTCCCCTCTAGCCTCCGCTCTGCCTCCAGCCTCTGCCCTCCAGCCTCCGCTGTCCTCTGCCCTCCAGCCTCCCTCTCCTCTGCCCTCTAGCCTCTGCCCTCCAGCATCCGCTCTGCCCTCCAGCCTCTGCCCTCCAGCCTCCGCTGTCCTCTGCCTCCAGCCTCCCCTCTCCTCTGCCTCCAGCCTCCACTGTTCTCTGCCCTCCAGCCTCCCCTGTCCTCTGCCCTCCAGCCTCCCCTGTCCTCTGCCCTCCAGCCTCCCCTGTCCTCTGCCCTCCAGCCTCCCCTGTCCTCCGCCCTCCAGCCCCCCTGTCCTCTGCCCTCCTGCCTCCCCTGTCCTCTGCCCTCCAGCCTCCCTGTCCTCTGCCCTCCAGCCTCCCCTGTCCTTTGCCCTCCAACCTCCCCTGTCCTCTGCCCTCCAGCCTCCCCTGTCCTCTGCCCTCCTCACTCCTCCAGCCTCCGCTCTCCTCACCCTCCATATGCAATGTACAGTATGTGTATATATGTGTGTATGTAGTCACTTCTGTCACTTTGTCCGCACTTCCCTCACTTTGTCCGCACTTCCCTCACTTTGTCCGCACACATACACACACACACACTCCGCTATACTTACCACCGGCCCTGCATCAGCCGCCTGGATCCTCAGTCGACATGTCGCCACCCCGAACTACTGGATCCAATATAGCGTCCAAGAAGTCTCGCCAAACTTCCCGGACGCCATATTGGATCCAGTCGTCCGCGGGCGGCGACATGTCGACTCTGGATCCAAGCGGCGAAGACGCTGGGTCCGTGCTAACTATAGCGGAGTGTGTGTATGTGTGTGTGTGTATGTATGTATGTGTGTGCCGACCACTCTGCCCACGGCGCTGCGCTGACCACTCTGCCCACGCCGCTGTGCTGACCAATCTCACCGCACTCACTGCTAACCACTGAGCTACCGCACTCACTGCTAACCACTGAGCCACCGCACTCACTGCTAACCACTGAGCCACCGCACTCACTGCTAACCACTGAGCCACCGCACTCACTGCTAACCACTGAGCCACCGCACTCACTGCTAACCACTCAGCTACCGCACTCACTGCTAACCACTGAGCCACCGCACTCACTGCTAACCACTGAGCCACCGCACTCACTGCTAACCACTGAGCCACCGCACTCACTGCTAACCACTGAGCCACCGCACTCACTGCTAACCACTGAGCCACCGCACTCACTGCTAACCACTGAGCCCCGCACTCACTGCTAACCACTGAGCCACCGCACACACTGCTAACCACTGAGCCACCGCACTCACTGCTAACCACTGAGCCACCGCACTCACTGCTAACCACTGAGCCACCGCACTCACTGCTAACCACTGAGCCACCGCACTCACTGCTAACCACTGAGCCACCGCACTCACTGCTAACCACTGAGCCACCGCACTCACTGCTAACCACTGAGCCATCGCACTCACTGCTAACCACTGAGCCACCGCACTCACTGCTAACCACTGAGCCACCGCACTCACTGCTAACCACTGAGCCACCGCACTCACTGCTAACCATTGAGCCACCGCACTCACTGCTAACCACTGAGCCACCGCACTCACTGCTAACCACTGAGCCACCGCACTCACTGCTAACCACTGAGGCACCGCACTTACTGCTAACCACTCAGCCACCGCACTCACTGCTAACCACTCAGCCACCTGTATACACACAATTCATTTCACCACACTCCCCTAACTATTAGTAAATAAACTATATATGGATTCTAGACTACCCGATTCTTTAGAATCGGGCCGCCATCTAGTTACAGAATAATCTGGATATAATGTCTGCATGGACAAACAGATGAGGCTGTAGTAATCCTATTTCTGCATATACATTAAATGTAAATATACTCTGCACTACAGAACAAGAGAAGAACATGGGTGTTCTGGTTATAAGTAAACTGAGTAAAAGTACTCAATGTCAAGCTGCATCTGCTAAAGCAAACATGATTTTAGGGTGTTTAAAACGAAAGAGAAAATCTTGTGATTCCAATGTAATGCAGCTTTTCTTTTCGCATCAGCTGACAAGCGTGCCAAGGAATTCCTTTTCTTATGAGGCATTATTGTGGTAAAAATAGTCTGTAACTGGCAGTTTCTATATCCTCTCACATAGAGGTAATGTGACTGACATCAGCCTTTCCACCAACACCCCTAACTGACATCCTGTTACCTCACACAAGCTTTGTTATACTGAGAATGTCCTTTGATGCCTATATTAACCAATCAGAGCTCAGATTAATTAACTGTAGCAAAATAGAAGCTGAGCTGTGATTGGTTGCTATTGGCAGCCTTATAAATCCCCAGGCAACAGGAAGCCCTCCCCCCTCACAGTATATATTAGCTCACACATACACATAATAGACAGGTCATGCGACTGACAGCTGCCGTATTTCCTTTATGGTATATTTGTTGTACTTGTAGTTTGGCTGCTTATTAATCAGATTCTGATTTTTGAAGGATAATACCAGATTTGTGTGTGTTTTAGGGCGATTATGTGGCGAGCTTGCTGTATGCCTGGTGAAATGTGTGCTGAGGGTGGTATAAGTGTTCAAGCATGTGGTAGTGTGTGGCGCATTTTGTGTGTGCGTTCATATCCCCGTGTGTGGTGAGTACCATATTTCGGGGCCCCACCTTAGCAACTATATGGTATATACTCTTTGGCGCCATTGCTCTCATTCTTTAAGTCCCCTTGTTCACATCTGGCAGCTGTCAATTTGCCTCCAAGACTTTTCCTTTCACTTTTTCCCCATTATGTAGATAGGGGCAAAATTGTTTGGTCGTCCATTATATCTCAATGGGAAGTGAGGCGCTATTCTCATTGGTCGGTGTGTGCTGGCGCCGACCAATGGGAATAGCGCCTCACTTACAGCGGTAAATTTAAAACTCAAAGTCGTCCATTATATCTTAATGGGAAGTGAGGCGCTATTCTCATTGGTCGCTGTGTGCTGGCGCCGACCAATGAGAATAGCGCCTCACTTACAGCGGTAAATTTGAAACTCAAAGTCGTCCATTATATCTCAATGGGAAGTGAGGCGCTATTCTCATTGGTCGCTGTGTGCTGACAATGACAAAAGCGCCTCACTTCCCATTGAGATATAATGGACGACTTTGAGTTTCAAATTTACCGCTGTAAGTGAGGCGCTATTCTCATTGGTCGGCGCCAGCACACAGCGACCAATGAGAATAGCGCCTCACTTCCCACTGAGATATAATCACGCCACGCCGCCAAGTATGAAAAACAAATGGCGCTGTTACACGCCCCGCTATTTTGATTGCTCGCTCGCGGCGACCAATCAACATAGCGCAGCGCGGAATGGCGCCATGTTTAAAATCTAAATTTGAACTTTACACATTTCGCGCCTTGCCACACGCCGCGATGCTGATTGGTCGCCGCCTGCCCCGAGCGACCAATCAGCATCGCGGTGCACTGCGACACGTCCCGCCGCCATTTTTAGGCGCCTTTTTTTAAATTTTCACCTCAGAGCGAATTTCTACTCCGAGAAGGCGGTGCCAGTGACGTCGCACTCCAAGCTCCCCATGAATTTCTCCTCAAAAGAGACAAGACCCTTTATCAAAACTAAATTTATTTAGTTTTGAAGTGCTTCTGTTACTTTTTGACATTTATATTAACGTCCTATGTGGTTATTTAGCTCTATACTGGCAATTAATTACTGACTATTGTACTGAGAGACTCTGCCTGCTATTAACCCTTCATTTGCCACCTCATTACTCATTCACTATTGCACTCCGAGATTTTGCCTGCTATTAACCCTTCATTTGCCAGCTCAATACTCATTAACTATTGCACAGAAACCCTCTGTCTGCTATTAACCCCTTATTTGCCAGCTGCTTTTACACTGAGTATTGCACTGAGAGACTCTGTCTGCTATTAACCCCTCATTTGCCAGCTGATTACTGACTGAGTATTGCACTGAGAGACTCTGCCTGTTATTAACCCCTCATTTGCCAGCTCTTTTTTCACTGAGTATTGCACTGAGAGACTCTGCCTGTTAATAACCCCTCAATTGCCAGCTGATTAATCACTGGTAATTGCACTCAGATACTCTGCCTGTTATTAACCCCTCATTTGCCACCAACACAGCTATAGCTATAGCTATAATAAACAACATGAGCTCTGACAACACGTGTACTTACGACACTGGGCGAACACCTGCCAATGCCGCATGTAAGATTAGGAGAGATACCAAGTATACTAATGACACTGAACGAAAAGCTGCCAAAGCCGCATCTATGCGTCAACAGCGTGCTAACGAGACTCAAGAAGAGAGACGCCAGCGCCTGGACAAAAACAGCGAAAATAGGAAAAAACGCATTACTAATGAGTCTGCTGAGCAAAAAAGCACTTCGGTTAAGTAATCAGGCTGCTGCTGCTCGCCGTCAACGTTCCAAAAATATTAATGCCATCTCTCCAGTCTTTGATTCTAAGCACAATATACCTTCTGTGTCTACTGCCATACAATGTCCTGACCCTCAGCCTACTGTATTTGTGTCTAATTCTGAACGTAAGCGGAAACAGTCTGCTACCCACAATTTTGAACACAAACGTCGTCGCCTCAACACCGTGGAGTCTGCTGTCACAAAATCCTTCACACATGAGTCTTCTATGCCAATAATTAATCCAGTAATAAATGCTGCTGCTGCATGCAAGAGCGCAACAATACTCCTTTCACCTCTGCACTCATAGACTCTGTTGACGATACACCTTCCACTCTTCCGTCATTGCATCTGTGGACAGTAAGATCCTCTACCAGGTCCACGCTTTATATATCTTGGCTTCCAGCGCCAGTCTAATCGTCCATTACCATAATCTTTAGCTATACTTCCTAAAGGTTTCACTGATGATGACAGTTCCGTTGTACAACACTCCTGTGGTCCTATGAACTATGTTTGTAAGATTGTCAAGCATTGCATTTTAATGCTGAGATACCATCAGATAAAAAGTTCACTCTATGTTGTCACAAGGGTAAGGTCCATGTACGTATACCCCAATATCCCTACCTCTTCACACGTTTGCTCACAGGACAAAGTGAGTTCAGTAAAAATCTGATGGAAAACATCCGTAGCATCAACAGTTCCTTTGCATTTGCCTCCATGGGTGCCAATATTTCTCCACCTCCTGGATATGGCCCATATTGCTTCCGGATACATGGGCAAATATATCATCGTACTGGAACCTTACATCCATCTCATGAAGAAGTTCCAGTGTATGCCCAGCTTTACATCTTAGATACCCAGACTGCTAATCAACAACGTTTGCAATGTCAACACAATCAAAATTGTCATCCTACTTTGATGAGTATGATTGCTCTTCAATTAGATAACATCAATCCATTTGTAGCTGCGTACAAAATGTTAAGGGATGTAGAACAGGAGGAACATCTTAAAGCTCTTGCAAATGGTACTGTCATGCCTAATATAATCATGGCCCTAAAACAGGATCGCACACAAGACCCTCGACGCTACAATAACCCTACTGTCAATGAGGTTGCCGTTGTTTTTGAAAATGACAATGGCGAGCCACCATTCAATCGTGATATCTTAATTCACCTAAAACCTGACCCAAACAACCCTTTGGCACCAAACCTTTCAGCATTCTACACAGTAACTTAGATGCCCTCCTGTATCCATTGCTTTTTCCGTACGGAGAACAAGGTTGGCATGATGACATGCAACAACAAGCTCCAGGTACGCGCAGAATAACACAACTGCAATATTATTGCTACATGCTATCTGTAAGAGATTACTTTAATCCGGTACTGAATGGTGGCAAACTCACCCAACAGTACATTGTTGACGCGTATGTGAAAATTGAGGCCAATCGCCTACATTTTATCCGCAAACATCAAAAGGATTGAAAGTAGAGGACTACTGTCTATTGCAAGAGCATTTATTACAAAACTCCATCCAAAAAGGCATCCCCATTGGCAAGACCGTAATTTTACCTTCCTCCTTTGAGGTAGTCCGACGAACATGCAGCAACGCTATCAGGATGCTATGGCTATTGTCACCAGTACGTCGCCCTGATTTGTTCATCACTATGACCTGCAATCCTAAATGGAGCGAGATTACAACTAATTTGCAGCCATGGCAGCGTGTGGAACACAGACCTGATTTAGTAGCACGTGTGTTCAAAATCAAGTTAGAAGCTCTATTACAAGACATTAGAAAAGAATTGTTTGGAAAAGTTTGTGCTATGGTGCATGTAATAGAATTTCAAAAACGTGGTCTACCACACGCACACATTTTGATCATTTTGGATACCAACTCTAAATTAAGAACTAAGGAGGATGTTGATAACATTGTCTGGGCCGAAATTCCTGATGCTAACTCCTACCCTCTACTTCATGGCATTGTTTTGCAACATATGATTCATGGGCCCTGTGGAGAACACAACCTCAATTCGCCCTGTATGGATCTCGGGAAATGTACAAAAGGTTTCCCTAAAGATTGTCAAACCTCTACCATTATAGCTAAAGATGCCTATCCCATTTATCGTAGAAGCTTTGGCCCTTCTATTTAACACCACTCTAAAACAATTGACAATTCTTGGGTAGTTCCGTACAATCCATTCCTACTGTTGAAATACAGGTGCCATATCAATGTGGAAGTTTGTGGTTCAATACAAAGTGTCAAATATTTGTTTAAATATGTCTACAAAGGCCATGATAAAGCAAACCTTGACATCTGCCAAACTCACATTGACCATGATGAAACACATCAATTTATGGATTCCAGATATGTCAGTGCACCAGAGGCAGCTTGGCGCATTTTTGCTTATCCTATGCATAAGCAATCGCATAGCATCATTCGCCTTGCCGTACATCTGCCTCATTCTCAGTCACTCTATTTTCATGAGGATGACTCCATTGCTAACATCCAACAAAAACTTCATCGGAATTCTACTCTTATGGCCTACTTTGAGCTTAATATGAAAGACCAACATGCTCATAACTTTTTATACCGCCAAATTCCAGAGTACTATGTTTGGCAGGAAGGCTCTTGGGAACTTAGAAAGCGAGGAGGTGCCTCTGTTATTGGAAGGATGTACACTGTCAGTGTCAAAGATCAAGAATGCTACTACTTGCGATTGTTGCTATTACAAGTCAAAGGTGCAACAAGTTTTGACAGTATTAAAACGGTCAACGGAGTAACGTATGAAACCTTCAAAGAGGCAGCATTAGCCCTCGGCTTTCTATTTGATGATAGTCTATGGAAAAATACGCTACAAAATGCCTGTATTCTTAACATGCCAGCACAGCTTCGGGACATGTTTGCCTATATCTGCATTTTTGGCCTTCCAGCTAATCCTCTGCAGTTATGGGATGAATTCAAGGAACACTTTGTACAGGACTATTGCCATGCATACCACTCCAATACTGAGGCCAGTATAAATTGTGAAGGCTATGCTATGACTGATGTTCAAGATCTTCTAAAAAGTCATGGCAAAAGTTATATGGATTTTCATTTACCACGACCTGTAAATAAACCACATCTTCTTCCACTGTATGATAAGGATGTTGATCTACAAATATCTGCGGACATGAAAGCTACTCTAAATGACGAACAACTCTTGGCCTATAATACTATCAGTCAAGCTTTACAAGACTCTACTGATAGCACAAAGTGCTTTTTCATTGACGGTCCTGGTGGGAGTGGTAAGACCTACTTATATCATCTACTGCTACATCAGCTAAGGGGAGAAGGACACATTGTCTCAGCAGATGCCACAACAGGAATCGCAGCTAACTTACTCGAAGGAGGACGCACAATCTATTCTCTTTATGGCATTCCAATTCCTGTCAATGAAACTTCGGTTTCAAGGATTAAAACTGATACAGACCCAGTCAAACAGTTGAAGAATACTAAACTATGTATCATTGATGAGTGCACAATGCTCTCTAAATATGCATTGCATGTCATTGATAGACTTTTACGGGATGTCATGACAACACATGTCTCTAAGAAACAGCAAACACCGTTTGGAAGTAAAGTTATTGTTCTGGGAGGAGACTTTAGACAATGACTTCCTGTCATCGCTCACGGAACCAGAACTGATATTGTAGAGAGCTGCATTAAGTATTCCAAACACTGGCAAAATTTTGTTAGACTACCACTTATTAACAACATGCGCTCCATTGACCAACAATACAGTACTTGGTTGCTTCAACTGGGAAATGGTGAACTTTCCAATGATTTCAACCTTGGAGATGATGTCATCGAAATACCTTCAGACATGCTTTCCACTGGCTGCTTAATACGTGATATCTTTGGAGACAACATTTCTATTGATATTAACAACAATGAGAGCATCAATATTGCTGCATCACATGCAATTCTATGCCCTAAAAATGAGGATGTGGATAATGTTAACTCCAATATCATGGATCGTCTAAATGGTGACTACACAGAATATATCAGTCATGATTCCATAGATGCTGATGAATGTGATGACCCTGACCAATATCCAGTAGAATTCTTACATTCGCTTACACCAACTGGAATGCCTTCACATCGGCTAAAACTGAAAAGTGGTACTATTATCATGCTGTTACGCAACCTCAACACCAAAAAAGGTCTGTGCAACGGTACTCGCTTGATTGTTACTGCTTTGCTTCCTAACATCATAGAAGCCAAAGTAATTACTGGGTCAGCTGCTGGAAATGTTGTTTTTATTCCACGTATTGACTTATGTCCATCTGACACAGGATTACCTTTTAAATTGAGACGTCGCCAGTTTCCTGTGAAGCCAGCATTTGCCATGACCATTAACAAATCGCAAGGCCAAACACTTCATCGAGTTGGTTATTTTTCTACCTGAACCAGCATTTGGCCATGGTCAACTCTACGTGGCTTTTTCTAGAGTGAGGCAACGCTGTAATGTGAAAGTTCAAGTCGTTGATACACCAGTTCAAGGGAAAATAGTGGAAAATTGTGACAAAGTTTTCACTAAAAATATAGTCTATAAAAATATTTTATTTTTAATTCTTTAGATACATATTAGATTTAGATACATAGTTACTTTCTAATTAAACACAAATATTACAATAAATTAGTTTAACCATAGATGTATAGGAATAAAAAAAAAAATACAATAGAAAAAAACAAAAATACCAAAAAATTAGTTTAGTTATAGATAAACACATTATAATTAGTTATTAGATATAAAATAGTCATTTAGGATATATAGTCGTTAGTTTTTTAGCTTAGATACTTTATTTTTATATTTCATAGTATATGTATATAAACACACATTTTGTAGTAGATTGTAGATGTGTATCATCTAAATGCTTGTATTTAGTGATAAGAACCTGAAGCTTCAGCAGTATAGCTGCTGAAAGATTTCATTTTCTTTTTACACAGGGTAAGGTTTTTGTAAACAGCTAAGAGACGGGTGGGATGGCTGTTCACACACATCTCTATCTTGAAGTGTGCTCTGTACATATAAGTACATACATACATATAGGTACATATTTAGACACATAGGTACATATTTAGACACATAGGGAAAGAATAGACATTTTGATTTTAAATCTGAATTCTTCTGCTATTTGTGGAATTTATAGTGGAAACAAGGCAATTTTGCCTCTTGCTGCCTAATGGTGACCTACAGCACTCTTGCTGTAAGTTGCATGAAATGTATATAGAATTTGTGGTTTACTTGCGGCAGTTGCGGCACATGTGGTTTCGACAGTTTCAACCGCCAAAATCGCAGTTACCTCTGATTTTTAGTGGTTGCATTTAGTGAACCTGTCGAAGCTGTGCTTGCCGTATTTACTACAAGCTAACTGCAAGTTCCATATACATTACATGTTACTTGCTGAAAGTGAGCTGTAGGTAGGCCCTTTGGTGCCAAGTGCAAAAATTGTATTTTGTTATTCCACACCTTCTGCAAATAGCCGAAAAATATCTGATTTAAAACGAGTCTAACTATTAATAATTAGGGATAGAGTAGAGTAGGTCCCACCAGCTGTAAGGCTACCTTCCCGTGGTTGGTGGGGAAACATGTACTGGCTAAATCATAGATTATTAACATTCATATATAAATTGAATATACGTAATCTGTACAAAAAATCGGTGCCAGTATCTGTACGAAAAGCCTTGCCTTAGAATCATGACATGTACTACACTGACATATACCATACAAACATTGGTAGTTGATAGATAGATATCATGTCTTATGTGCATTATTGTCAAATTTGAATGAATAATGTATATATGCATGCTAGACTCCCGATTATTTAGAATCGGGCCGCCATCTAGTTCTCCAATAATTGCATTTTGCTTTTGTAAAGTCAACACCTAATATATGGAGTCCAATTTTGAGACCCAAAAGTATGTTTGGAAGTTATAGTAAATTCAATGGTGGGGAAACAGATTATTACAAGGGATGGAAAAGTTGGGCTTGATAAGGTTAGATGAAAGATCCCTCAGAGGATATCTCATTTTTATGTGTAGATAGATGTGTTGTCAATACAAAAGACTGGCAGGATAGACTATTCCAGCAGCTAAATAGGAAAGAGTTATTTACAGTTAGAAAAGTCTGTGGAATGCCTACCACCAGAGGTAGTAATGGCAGACACTAGAACAGCTCTATAAAAAAGGCTGAATGTTTTTCTCATAACAAATAGCATTGAGTGTTATAAAGAATGTAACAGTAGAGAAGGTAAAACTGGTGGAGAAGGATGAACTAGATAGACCTAAATCTTTTGTCAATCTATATAACTATGTACTTATATGTAAGTTCTTAAAATGCTAGAGCTCTTTGCTATCTGAGGCCTGATCTGTTGGACCCCCATTAAAGTGAGGGTGTTGGTTCATGGGTATGGATTCCTCCAACACACAAGCAGGAATTTCTGCCATTACGCTCTTGCTACTGTGCTGCTAAAGCAATTGCCACTTCCACAGTGTAACTACTACCGTAGTAGTAGAAATTGTTGTTCAAGGTTATGACGCACTTTTGGTTGCTTTTGACGTGTACAGGAAATGCGGAATGAAAAATAAGGTAGCAGATGGGCAGTTACAGTGTCTCTCTCTTGGGGAGATCGAAGTAAGAGATACATAAAAATACGGTTGTGCTCAAAAGTTTACATACCCCAGCAGATTTTTTGCATTCTTGCCTTTTTCCAGAAAATATAAATGATAACAGAAAAACTTTTTTCCCACTCATGGTTAGTGGTTGGGTGAAGCCATTTATTGTCAAACTACTGTGTTTTCTCTTTTTAAATCATAATGACAACCAAAAACATCCAAATGACTCTAATCAAAATTTCACATACTCTGGTGATTTTGACCTAGTAACATGCACAGAAGTTGACACAAATAGGTATGAATGCTAATAAAGGTAGCACCCTCATCTGTAACGTGTTTGCTTTTAAGCAGTGTGTGCGCATAAAAGCTGAGTGAGTTTCTCGGATCCAGGCAGACTCTTGCGTATTTCATTAAGCCATTGACATTATTGGATTGTGAATCATGGGAAAAGCAATAGAATTGTCAATGGATCTATGAGAAAAGATAGTTGAACTGTATAAAACAGGAAAGGGATACAAAAAGATATCCAAGGAATTGATAATTCCAGTCAGCAGTGTTCAAACTGTGATTAACAAATGGAAAATCAGGGGCTCTGTGAAAAGAAAACCACGATCAGGTAGACCAACAAAAATTTCATCCACAACTGCCAGGAAAATTGTTCTGGCTTGAATGAAAAACCCACAAATAAAATCAGCTGAAATACAGGACTCACTGAAAGTTAGCGGTGTGGCTGTTTTGAGATGCAAAATAATGAGGTAATTGAAGAAAAATCGGCTATATGGCTGAGTCACCCGAAGAAAACCATTACTACGCAAATGCCACAAAGTATCTTGCCTACAATACGCCAAACAGCACAGAGACAAGCCTCCAAACTACTGGAACATGTTAATTTGGAATGATGAGACCAAAATCAAACTTTTTGCCAACAACCATAAACATTACATTTGGAAAGGTGTCAGCAAGGCTTATGATGAAAGGAACACCATTCCTGCTGTAAAGCATGGAGGTGGATCGCTGATGATGTGGGGATGTGTGAGCTAAAAAAGGCACAGGAAACTTGGTCAAAGTTGAAAGAAAAAATGAATGCAGCATGGCATTAGCAAATACTGGAGGCAAATTTGCTTTCATCAGCCTGAAAGCTGCACATGGGATGTACTTGGATGTTCCAACATGATAACGATCCAAAGCACAAGGCCAAGTCGACCTGTCATTGGCCATAGCAGAAGAAAATGAAGGTTTCTGGAGTGGCCATCTCAGTTTCCTGACCTCAATATCATTGAGCCACTCTGAGGAGACCTCAAGCACGCAGTTCATACAGGAAAGCCAGGAATTTACAGGAACTGGAGGCTTTTTACAAGAATGGGCAGCTTTACCATCTGAGTAAATAAAGAGCCTCATCCACAACTACCACAGAAGACTTTAAGCTGTCATTGATGTTCAAGGGGGCAATACAAAGTATTAAGAACTGGGGTATGTGAACTTTTGATTAGGGTAATTTGGATGGTTTTGGTTGTCATTATGATTTAAGAAGATAAAACATAGTAGTTTGATAATACATTGCTTCACACAATCAATAACCATGAGTGGAAAAAAACGTTTTTGTGTAATCATTCATAATGTTTCACAGGATTCTTGTGTTCAGCCTCTTTAAACTCTACACTTTCACTGTATGTCAGTTGTTTCATTTCAAATAAAAAATAGTGGCATGCGGAGCCCAAATCACAAAGGGTTCGGTCACTGTCCAAATATTTCAGGACCTAACTTTAGATCTATATTAGTATGGCTGAATCAATAAAAAACTCTTATCCAGAGTAAAACTTGTAGGGACATCTTACTTTATTCTGACCTGTTACTTAAAAAAGCAGTGACTTTCTGGCACATGAATCCTCAGATGCATTAAGATGTTCAGCTGGATCAGCACTCCTATCTAACTTACGGTAGCTTGACGGGCATTATGGTTGAATAATTGGCTAGAAGACTCAGGTACTGAGAATTGTGTGTGTAATATTCCATGTGTAGGAGGTTTCCTCTTCAGATCAGTGCTAGACTATTTCTTAGCCAAAGCTGCGTATAGGAAAAAAGGGTCTCCTCTATATTTCCCACTGAAAATAGTTTTTGTGCTCTAAAAATTCTGTATGGTCCTATCAAAAAGAGGGAAGGGAGGAAAATAGATGTAGATTGTCAAAAACAAACAATAGAGGATTCCTATTCTCTCCAAATGACGAGGAGAGATGAGTAGGAGGAAGACTGGCTCTCTTCTTGCCAACTTGGCAAAAAAATGAGTTGGTGGGTGTTACACATCATTTAATTGGGATAAAATTCTTTCTTTGGAGACAAGTAGCTAGTTATCTTAGGCTAGGGTCACACTTGAGCCTTGGATCTGTTAAAAGGTACCATTTTTCAAAGTTGAACATGTTGAAAAATGGATCAGTTAACAAATCCATAGGCTTCAATGCAAAAACGCAACGTCAAAGTGCACTGCTAAAAACGCTATGCGTTTTTGCATCAGCAACAAAAAACGCTGCTAGCAGCATTTTTGGGTGCTGTAGCAAAAATGCATTCATTTTTTTAACATGGGACCCTATGGGAAACGCATCCGTTAACAGTAGCGTTAAAAAGATGAAAAAATGGCAATTTTAAAAAATCTGAATCAGTTAAAAGAAAAAGCCAAAATTACTGCATACCCAGCCTTAACCCCTTCCCAACCTTTGACGTTATAGAGACGTCATGAAAGTCGGTGCGCTCCCGACCCATGACGTCTCTATTACATCATGGCTTCTTTGCTCTCCTGCAGCTCCTGTGACAGTGCCAGTGCCAAGTCACCGGAGCTGCAGGATCGCAAGGACCTATACTTTAGCCCGGGGGGGGGGGCGGCTTAGCCCCCCATGGCTAAAGTTGCTCTAATTGGCAGTTGAAAATGAAACTGCCATCAGTGCGAATCATAAGGATTCAGCCCTCTAGATCTGATTGGAGCTCTCTAATCAGATCTGGAGGGGCAGATTGGTGGGTGCCCTCCCCCTCCTCAGCCCCCTTTCCGCTCCAATAAAGATTAGGGACCCCCCGTCCCTCCAATCCACCCCCTCCTCCGGTTCTGTATGTATCTGCCGGCGGGCAGCAGTGCTGCACCCGCCGGTGCTGCGGGTGCAGCCCGCCGGCGGCTACATACAGAACAGCCGATCATGCTCCTCAGCCTCTCAGCCTCCCCCCTGATCCCTGTGTTCTGGGCCCCCCTCACCTCTCCCGGCTGGTGCCCTCCCCCTCCTCAGCCCCCCTCCCGCTCCAGTAGAGATTAAGGACCCCCCGTCCCTGCAATCCACCCCCCTCCTCCGGTTCTGTATGTATCCGCCGGCGGGCTGTAGTGCTGCACCCCCCAGTGCCGCGGGTGCAGCCCGCCGGCGGCTACATACAAAACCGCCGGTCATGCTCCTCAGCCCCTCAGCCTCCTCCCCGATCCCAGTGTTCTTGGCACCCCCCTCACCTCTCCCGCCGGTCAGCTTCCTGTGCTGCGTGTGGGCCCCTCTTCCTGTTCTGGGCTCCTGCTCCTCACCGGTGGATCGTGGGTGAGGTGAGTATGAATGAATGAATGCTTGCATGCATGCATTGATGGGTGCATGCATGGATGGTTGCATGCATGCAAGGATAAATGGATGGGTGCATGCATGGATGGATTGGTGGGTGCATGCATGAGTGTATGGGTGTATGGGTGCATGCATGGGTGGATGAATTGGTGCATGCATGGGTGGATGGATGCATGGGTGCATGCATGCATGTGTGGGTGGATATATGGGTGCATGCATGAAAGTGTGTGTGCATGGATATTACATGGATGGATGTGTGCGTCCATTGATGCGTGCATGTGGGCATGGATGGATGTGTGCATGCATGGATGTGTGCATGCATGGATGTGTGCGTGCATGGATGTGTGGATGTGTGCATGGATATTGCATGGATGGATGCGTGCGTGTGTGGATGTGTGCATGGATGGATGTGTGCGTGGATGCATGCTTGTGTGCATGTGTGCGTGCGTGGATGTGTACATGCGTGGATGTGTGCATGGATATTGCATGGATGGATGCGTGTGTGCGTGGATGTGTGCATGGATGGATGCTTGTATGCGTGGATGCGTGTGTGCATGGATGTGTGCATGCATGGATGTGTGCATGCATGGATGTGTGCATGGATGGATGTGTGCGTGCGTAGATGTGTGCATGGATGGATGTGTGTGTGCATGCGTGGATGATGGGTGCATGGATGTGTGCATGGATGGATGTGTGCGTGCATGCGTGAATGATGGGTACATGGGTGGATGAATGGATGCATGGGTGGATAGATGAGTGCAACAAGGGATTAAGTGTCCTCTTGTTGAAGTCTCTGGGATCATAGTCAAGGTGCACTGTATGACAGATTATTGCCATACAGTGCACCATAACTCTGACCCCAGAGACTGTAGGAAGAGGACACTTGATCCCTTGCTGCAGTCTTTGGATTGAGCAGAGGTGATTGAGCGTTGTGGGACCTTCGTTGTGGACTACGACAGAGGCAATCGAGTGTCGTGGGACCTTTGTTGTGGACTACGTCGGATCTTTATAATAAAGATTGAGTCAGAATTTTGTTTGTGTTTTTTTTTTTCAAATAAAAAGATTTTTCTCTTTGTATTTTTTAACTATTTACTAGAGATTCCTAATGGCCAGGTCTAACATTGGCCCGACATTATGAATCTTGGGCTTAGTGCCAGCTGCCAATAAAAAGCTGGTATTAACCCCTTTATTACCCAGTTTGCCACCAGCACCAGGGCAACTGGAAGAGCCTGGGTACAACGCCAGAAAATGGCGCTTCAATGAATGTGTCATTTTCTGGGTGGCTGAGGGCTGCAATTCGCAGCATGGGGGCCCAGAACGCTTGGGCCTCTCCATGCTGAGGATTCCAGCCCCCAGCTGCCAAGTTGTACCTGGCTGGGCCAAAAATATGGCGGAGCCCCAATGTCTTTTTTTTTTTCTACAATTAGTTCTAGAAGTAAAAAAAGTGCTTCGCTGTATTTTTGGTTGCCAGCCAGGTAGAACGAGGCAACTGGAGGTTGGTGGAAGTCCGTAGCTGCCAAGTTGTACCTGGCTGGACCAAAAATATGGCGGAGCCCTACGTCATTTTTTTTTTCTAGAATTAGTTCTAGAAATTAAAAAAAAATGGGCTTTGGTGTATTTTTGGTTGTGATGCTTCTCTAATTTGTGTAGTTAACAGCACCTGTAACTTACCTGTGGCACCTAACAGGTGTTGGCAATAACTAAATCACACTTGCAGCCAGTTGACATGGATTAAAGTTGACTCAACCTCTGTCCTGTGTCCTTGTGTGTACCACATTGAGCATGGAGAAAAGAAAGAAGACCAAAGAACTGTCTGAGGACTTGAGAAACCAAATTGTGAGGAAGCATGAGCAATCTCAAGGCTACAAGTCCATCTCCAAAGACCTGAATGTTCCTGGGTCTACCATGCGCAGTGTCATCAAGGAGTTTAAAGCCCATGGCACTGTGGCTCACTTCCCTAGATGTGGGCGGAAAAGAAAAATTGATAATAGATTTCAACGCAAGATTGTGCGGATGGTGGATAAAGAACCTCGACTAACATCCAAACAAGTTCAAGCTGCCCTGCAGTCCGAGGGTACAACAGTGTCAACCCGTACTATCCATCGGCGTCTGAATGAAAAAGGGACTGTATCGTAGGAGACTCACTAAGAACCCACTTCTTATCCCGAGGCATAAAAAAGCCAGGCTGGAGTTTGCCAAAACTTACCTGAGAAAGCCTAAAACGTCTTGGAAGAATATTCTCCGGTCAGATGAGACAAAAGTAGAGCTTTATGGGCAAAGGCATCAACATAGAGTTTACAGGAGAAAAAAAGAGGCATTCAAAGAAAAGAACACGGTTCCTACAGTCAAACATGGCGGAGGTTCCCTGATGTTTTGGGGTTGCTTTGCTGCCTCTGGCACTTGACTGCTTGACCGTGTGCATGGCATTATGAAGTCTGAAGACTACCAACAAATTTTGCAGCATAATGTAGGGCCCAGTGTGAGAAAGCTGGGTCTCCCTCAGAGGTCATGGGTCTTCCAGCAGAACAATGGCCAAAACACACTTCAAATAGCACTAGAAAATAGTTTGAGAGAAAGCACTGGAGACTTCTAAGGTGGCCAGCAATGAGTCCAGACCTGAATCCCATAGAACACCTGTGGAGAGATCTAAAAATGGCAGTTTGGAGAAGGCACCCTTCAAATATCAGGGACCTGGAGCAGTTTGCCAAAGAAGAATGGTCTAAAATTCCAGCAGAGCATTGTAAGAAACTCATTGATGGTTACTGGAAGCGGTTGATCGCAGTTATTTTGGCTAAAGGTTGTGCAACCAAGTATTAGGCTGAGGGTGCCAATGCTTTTGTCCGGCCCATTTTTGGAGTTTTGTGTGAAAAGATCAATGTTTTGCTTTTTGCTTCATTCTCTTTTGTGTTTTTTCATTGAAGACAAATTAAATGAAGATAATAATACCCAAGAATTTGTGATTGCAATCATTTTCAGGAAGAAACTGAGTATTATCTGACAGAATTGCAGGGGTGTCAATACTTTAGACCAACACTGTATATCTAAACATGGAAAAGCAGTTGTGAGAATCAACATCATCAATATCACTTAATATGACAGCTGTACCAAAGAGAAGTCGCTCCAGCTGTCACAGTAGGGGTGAGTTAATTAATTACTTATCTGACCAAATATACTAGGGTAGTTTTCAAGTTGATAATTATGTGCAGCCCGCGAATGATGGTTGAAATATTCAAATAGCCACTGGCAAATAAAAAAGGTTCCCCACCCCCTGTTTGAGACTCTGTGCACCACCACAAGAAATGTACTACAACCAAGTCTTTAGGGCAGTGTTCCTCAACTCCTATCTTCAATGACATATAATATATGTTTTCAGGATTCCCTCAGCATTGCATAAGTAATAGAATTCCTTCCTATGCAATGTGAAGCACCTGTACAATACAGGACATCCTAAAAACATGATACAATATGTTGGTAGGCCTTGAGCAGGGGCGTAAGTACAACAGGTGCAGGGGTTGCGATGGAGGCTAGGGGGTCCTAAAAGTCCATTTGGCCTATAGAAAAAAGACTATTGCTGTTAAAGATTTGTAATAATTGGCCCTGTTGGAGATTTTGCATCGGAGCCCCTGAGCTTCAAGTTACGCCACTGGCCTTGAGGACTCAAATTAAAGAACACCGGACTAGAGTATATTTTTGCCATATTTTTCACCACTTTTTTGTATAATTTGTCACTCAAGTTCAACAACGCCCCCTCCTTTTTAAGCTTTACCCCACCTTTAAAAAAGTTGATGAAACTAGCTGGAACTGACCTAAAGAGTCCAAAAATTGCAAAATGTTTGCGCAATTAGAAGTTACGGCCCTTTCACACTGGGGTGTTTTGAAAAATGCAACAGCCGCAACTGCAGCAACTACCGGAACCGCACTTGCCGCACACTTACCGCAAGCCCAATAGACAATGCATGGGGCTTGCCACAAGGTGTCGCAAGTGTGGCCGTTAGGCGGAAAATGCAACAGATGCGTTTTTTTTACCGCGACTGCCGCATTTTTCAATAAACCCCAGTGTGAAAGGGCCCTTACAAAAATATTTTGCAATATTTTAACCAGTTTATTGACAGACAATTGGCAAACCTACTTGATGAATTGGGTACACTTGGACTCTTGCCTCAGCTATTTTACTATCTTGATCTCTTGACCATGCCCAGATGCTTCAATTAGGTGAAGTCTATGTTAACCATTTCTGTTCTGTGTTTTGTTGCTCATTTGCTTTCTGGATGGCAATCTTCATGTTACCAAGGCCTGTAAATTAGGGTTCCCATTTCCACAATCTTGTGCCAGAACAGCAGATTACCTAGGTTGATGTGTTGGTGTGACATTGTTGTTGATTCATTAGGTATGCAGAGTTGCTAGTCTTCAGTGTTTTGTCATAAAGATTTGACTTGTCCCTGACTGATTTAGTACTACATATCTATATTAACTGATAACGTAAACTATTGCTCACAAAAATCTCAACATAATACTTTCCTCTAATCTTGACAACCAAGAGTATTTACTATCCATATGGCATCAAGTCACAAGCACAACAAATGTTTTCCAAGTACAAGTGAGCCCATGCTAGCCCATTGTTGTACCAATTGTAAACGTATATTCAAGTTTTGTTGCCTCTTATAAGAGTTTGTAACCACCAAGCATGTTGCATAATGAACGATTCTGTAGCTACCAAGACCCCTTGCCTTGTTAAATATTCAGTAACCATCAATCTTGTTGCCGATAGTAAAGTTGTTTAACTGTCACGGATACAAGCTTTCCTTTCTTACTCCATCCAAAGTGAGAAACCACTCAGGGCCTTTATATCCGCACTTTTTATGCAGCAAACCACCCAAACATCTTCATATAAGGGTTGCCATGCATTCCAAAATACTAAGGAATTTAACCCTTTAAAAGTACATTTAAATTTCATCAGATATCTGATACAATATCCATTGTTATATTTGAGCTGATTTTTTATTATTTTATTAGGCCTTGTACAGAACAAGTGTTATATATTGGGTATAGAACGTATTCAAAACCTTTACATTTTTCACTTTTTGTTTCATTGCAGCCATTTGGTAAATTCAAAAAGTTCATTTTTTTCTCATTCATGTACACTCTGCACCCCATCTTGTCTGAAAAAAAACAGAAATGTAGACATGTTTGCAAATTTATTAAAAAAGAAAAACTGAAAAATCACATGGTCATAAGTATTCAGACCGTTTGCTCAGACACTCATATTTAAGTCACATGCTGTCCATTTCCTTGTGACCCTCCTTCAGATGGTTCTACTCCTTCATTGGAGTCCCGCTGTGTTTAGTTGAACTGATAGGACTTGATTTGGAAAGGCATATGCCTGTCTACATAAGACCTCACAGCTCACAGTACCAAATGAGAAACATACGGTCAAAGAAACTGCCCAAGGAGCTCAGAGACAGAATTGTGGCAAGGCACAGATCTGGCCAAAGTTGCAAAAGAATTGATGCAGTACTCAAGGACCCTAAGAGCACAGTGGCCTCCGTAATGCGTAAATGGAAGAAGTTTGGGACCACCAGAGGTCTTCCTAGACCTGGCCATCCAGCCAAACTGAGCAATCATGGGAGAAGAGTCTTGGTGAGAGAGGTAAAGAAGAACTCCAAGATCACTGTGGCTGAGCTCCAGAGATGCAGTAGGGAGATGGGAGAAAGTTCCACAAAGTCAACTATCACTGCAGCCCTCCACCAGTTAGGCTTTTATGGCAGAGTGGCCCGACAGAAGCCTTTCATTAGTGCAAGATATATGAAAGCCTGCATACCGTGTTTCCCCGAAACTAAGACTCCCCCGAAAGTAAGGCAGGGTAGGGGGAACGGGGGGGGTCTGTTAATATAAGGCCCCCCCCGAAAGTAAGGCCGCCGGGGGGCGCTGGGGAAAATAAGGCCAGTACCTGTCCCCCTGTGTGTCCAGGCTCCTCCAGTGTCCTTGCAGCTGCAGCCGCGCTGGTGCAGATAGGGTTAATCACAGCCGAACATGCTGTGTGCCCAGCCTTAAGTCACAGCAGCCCGGCTCCAGCTCTGATTGGCTCCTAGGAAGCAGTGGGCGCGGCCAGATGACGTCGTGGGCTCGTCATCTAGCCACGCCCACTGGTTCCTGGGAGCCAATCAGAGCTCGAGCCGGGCTGTTGTGATGTCAGACTGGGCAGAATTCAGCAAGGGCACACAGCATGTTAGGCTGTGATTAACCCTATCTGCACCAGCGCGGCTGCAGCTGCAAGGACACTGGAGGAGCCTGGACACTCTGGGGGACAGCAAGGAGCCACACTGAAGGCCAGGGGAGCTGGTAAGAAGCAGTGTGTATGTGTATGTGTGTGTTTGTAAGTGTATGTTTGTGTGTAAATGTATGTGTATGTGTGTGTTTGTAAGTGTATGTTTGTGTGTAAGTGTATGTGTGTTTGTAAGTGTATGTGTGTGTGTATATTTGTAAGTGTGTGTGTATGTGTGTGTGTTTGTCAGTGTGTGCGTGTGTGTATGTGTGTGTGTGTGTTTGTAAGTGTGTGCGTGTGTGTGTATGTGTTTGTAAGTGTATGGGTGGGTGGGTGTGTGTGCATGGGAGGCTGGAGTGGCTGGAGCTGCAAATAAAAGACCCCACCCCGAAAGTAAGACAGGGGGCCACTTTTGGCCCCCAAAACAATATAAGACAGGGTCTTACTTTCGGGGAAACATGGTAGTTTTCAAAAGACACACGAAGGACACCCAGACTATGAGAAATAAGATTCTCTGGTCTGATGAGATGAAGATAGAACTTTTGGTGATAATTCTAAGCGGTATGTGTGGAGAAAACCAGGCACTGCTCATCACCTGCTCAATACAATCCCAACAGTGAAACATGGTGGTGGCATCATCATGCTATAGAGGTGTTTTTCAGCTGCAGGGACAGGACGACTGGTTGCAATTGAAGGAAACATGAATGTGGCCAAGTACAGAGATATCCTGGATGAAAACGTCTTCCAGCGTGCTCTGGACCTCAGATTTGGCCTAAGGTTCCCCTTCCAACAAGACAATGACCCTAAGCACACAGCTAAAATAACAAAGGAGTGGCTTCTGAACAACTCTGTGACCATTCTTGACTGGCCCAGTCGGAGCCCTGATCTGAACCCAATTGAACATCTCTGAAGAGACCTGAAAATGGCTGTCCACCAATGTTCACCATCCAACCTGATGGAACTGGAGAGGATCTGCAAGGAAGAATGACAGAAGATCCCCAAATCCAGGTGTGAAAAATGTGTTGCATCATTGCCAAGAGACTCCTGGCTGTACTAGCTCAAAAGGTGCTTCTACTTAATACTGAGTGAAAGGTGTGAATACTTATGACCATGGGATATTTCAGGTTTTCTTTTTTAATAAATTTGCCAAAATTTCTACATTTCTGCTTTTTTTCAGTCAAGATGGGGTGCAGAGTGTACATTAATGAGAAAGAATGAACTTTTTTGAATTTACCAAATAGTTGCAGTGAAACAAAGAGTGAAAAATTTAAAGGGGTCTGAACACTTTCCATACTCACTGGATTATAAAAGAAAATGTCATCTTTTTAACATCATCCCATTTTTAGGTTGAACTTTTCAAGCTGGTGAATTGTTTTTTCTCTGTCATGCAAAAGTCCAAATTTCTTGTATTGATTTAAAATTAATTGATTAATTGATCAATTATGACTTTAGTACATAGAGATGTATTACGTACTTCAATGTATGTGAAAGTAGCCTCTTTAGAGAGTAAGGCTGGCTTCACACTACGGCTGGGATCCGATCCATGGCTGTCCGCTTGAGCCAGACAGCCCCGGACCAGATCAGCACACAAAACTGGAGGGCTAATTTGCCCTCCGGTCCAGTGTGCAGCCACACGCAGCTGCCGCCGCTGATAATTCGGGACCGCAACTAGCTCCCCACGAGCCGCGGTCCCGGCCTATCAGCGGCGGCAGCTGCGTGCGGATGCACACCGGATCGGAGGGCAAATTAGCCCTCCAGTTTTGTGTGATGATCCGGTCTGGGGCGGTCTGGCTCAAGCGAACAGCCACAGATCGGATCCCAGCCATAGTGTGAAGCCTGCCTAAGAGGACATGAACTCCAGTGCCATTTATTGGAAGTAGCAATCCTAAATCCTTTAAACTGCCTTGGCCCATGATCTAGGATAAGAAGCAACATCAGAAATTCAATTTGCAGACACGTTTCAGGATGTTTGCTCCTCATTAGTGCAAAGCAGGAAAACGTATATGCTTTGGTCGCATTAGTGCCAAGTTGTGGTGCTTTGTAGCAATTGCCAAGTTGACATAATTAAACTTATAGGCCATGCAATTTTCCCCTGGGAATATGAATATGACTGCAATGTATAAACCCTATGCAGTCATCCCCTTTTAGGGTCTATGTGACTGCAAGAATGCCATAATTTAACTAGAGTCCTCAAAACTGAAATTGCGGGGGGCGTGGCCTGACTAGCAATGGCGGAGGCTGCATAACTTTGAGCTCCTGACTACCCGGGCACAGACACGGCCATAACCAGCTTTCAGAGCCTGCACCAGCGTCCTCCTCTGCTCCACAAAGAACCGGATCCCTCCCTGCACCGATGGGTAAGGTGAAAGCGGCTGCAGGACTAGCTCCCAGGCGGGTATCCGACTTCTTTACGGCCCCCCAGCCCTTCGCGCTCCAGGAATCCAACATGGCGCCCCCCTCCCCAGAGCGGCGCGAGCGGCCAAACGCGGTCCACAAGCGCAGGAGGCGGCAGGCGGGAATCGGGCTCCTGAGATCCCTCTAACTTATGCCGGCATGAGGGAGCTGTTTGAGGAGTTCAGAGTCACCCTCCATGCCGATATGATGAAAATGGTGGCGGAGGTGAGGGGTGAAGTAGCTGAACTGGGATCACGTACAGACTCACTAGAAAGAAAGCTCACAGAGCTTATCTCCTCTCATAATGCCTTGCTGGACACAAATGAACAGCTAGAGGAGCAGATTGCAAAGGTCCAAAGCAAAAATCTGGACCTAGAAGACAGATCACGCCGCAACAATGTAAGGCTGAGGGGGGTGGATGAGACTGTACAAGGCAAAGATCTGCGGAGCTTTCTACAAGAGTTCATGACTGCAGCTCTACCTGACACAGACCCCAGAGAGTTAAAAATTGACAGAATACATAGAATCCCAAAACCTTCTAACCTGGATTCTTCCCTGCCCAGGGATATTCTTGCAAGGGTGCATTATTTTGAAGTGAAAGAAGACTTTCTTAGGAACCTCAGATCTCGTCCTGAACTACCAGACAAATTTGCTCATATTGCAGTTTATCAGGACATTTCACCAGGAACTTTACTTCAACGCAAAGCATTCCAGCACTGCACCAAAGTCCTGAGGGATAATGACATCCCTTACAGATGGGGATTCCCCACAAAGCTAATCATCAAAAAAGAAGATAAACCCTATGTCTGTTTGCTTCCTGTTCATGCAGAAAGACTACTGAAACAATGGGGAATGACGAGCTCCCCCCCTGTGGGGGGTCCCGATAGACCCAGCTCTCAAACCCGCTTGGATGGTAAGAAAAAAAGAGGAGGAAGACCCAGAATTGACCCTGAATGGTCCACAGTTTGAAGCCATGACAGGCCCATGCAGCTTGATTGCCCGGAGGAGTTCAGGAACTCTTGTATTTTGTTGTTCCTGAAGCTGACTCGTTTTCTTTCAGTTTCATAGAACTGATCAATCCTGGTTAGATTCCTAAATTCTTATTCTTTTTCTTGCTCTTAATCACCCTCTCTTGCACACTTTCTAATCTCTACTACATTTTCTTTCTCTCTATACTACACACGCCATCTTCTGGCACATCTTCTCTCTACACTTTATTTTACTTCTCCCCTTTTTTTCTGAACTATTTCACTCTGCAAACACCTGCTATTTTCTCGCTCTCCCTTCATTCTTCACTCTCCCTTACTCTGACTTGCTTATTCCTACTTCTCTATCTAACCTGGGATTATACAGCCCCGTGAGTGCATTGTAGCTGGCACTCTTTTTTTTTATTATCTTTCTGTGGATTACCCCACAGGTTCATGATCAAGATGCTCACTTGGTTTACTTATTTGAGCATTCTGATTACTGTTGCTCTAGTTATTTCACTTTGTTCTATTATTTCCCCTAGTGTGTTTCCCTCCCTTCCCCCTTTTCCCCCACAGGTCGGCTGGTTGACCAATATTGATACCCGAACACTACAATGGACTAGATACGATCCACCATGAGTATCACATGTGGCTCAGTAAATGTTAACGGACTCAACAGTCCAGAGAAACGTTCCTTGACTTGGAGACAAATCGTAAAGCTCAGGTATGATGTTTTATTTCTACAGGAGACCCATCTGTTGGCGGCAGACACATTCAGAATGAAGTCACCCCACTACCCCCATAGCTTTTTCGCTGCTGCAGTCGCCAAAAAAGCGGGCGTGGCTATACTAATCAATAAGAGATTAGCGTTTGAACATGTATCTTCTACGATAGACCCAGCAGGACGATATATCCTTATTAATTGCAAATTAAATAATGTATTATACTCACTTATCTCACTATATTCCCCTAACACAGGTCAGAAAAAATTTCTATCCCAAACCCTGGATCTCCTGCTCCCCCAAACAATAGGAAGAAAAATTATAGCCGGAGATCTAAATGCTCCAGCTGACAAAACAATGGACTGCTCCAGACTTGGAATGTACAGGGCAGAATTAGGATCAACTTTTGTGCAATTTGGCCTTCACGATGTGTGGAGATGCTTTCACCCAGAGCTGAGAGACTATTCTTATATGTCACCTAAATATGGCTCTTGGTCAAGAATTGACTATATCCTGACTGATGATGTATTACTCCCATTGTGCCTTTCAGCTGATGTGGGTTCCATTTCCTGGACAGACCATGCACCTATTTCCATACAAATTGAGGATGCGTTAGCTATATCCCCTACTACACTATGGAAAATTAATGAGTATATTCTTTCCATACCTGCACACCTAGAAGAGATATCTGGTTTCATTACAGATTATTTCTCCTTAAATGATACAGGAGATGTCTCTCCAGAGACACTTTGGCAAGCGCACAAAGCTGTCCTAAGAGGCAAACTTATAAAATTGTCGGCTTGGGTGAAAAGACAGCATACCATTAAGGTTACTACTCTTACGACCCAAATCCAAAATCTGGAACACAAACAAAAATCTCACCCTTCCCCTACGCTAACGGCGGAATTATTAGAAACTCGCAGACAACTCCGTACCACCCTCTTGCTCAAAGTACAAAAAAACATGACCAGATCTAAAGCCCAATACTACTCAATGGGAGACAGAGCAGGCAAGTTGCTAGCTAGACGAGTTCGTAAACGTATGGCTGCCACCAAAATATCTCATTTGCTGGACTCTACTGGAACTAAAATAAGACACCCCCTAAAAATTGTAAACCAGTTCAGAACATACTATGAAACTTTATACAATTTAAAAAACGACTCAAGCACCCCTCAGCCAACCAAAACAACCATTAACAAATTCTTAGATAAGGCCACTTTACCATCCTTAAACCCCCAACAAATTGCTCGGTTTAAACATCCCCATATCTGAATTGGAAGTAAATAAAGCTATCCAAACCTCCAAAAAGCACTCAGCTCCAGGTCCTGATGGATATACATACAAATATTATACCTCCTTTTCCCAACTACTGACCCCTTATTTAACTAAATTGTTTCAGTTCTGGCAAGCCTCGGGTAAAATCAGGGAGGAAGGTCTTCAGGCTGTGATTACTACTCTCCCCAAACCGGGCAAACCCCCCACGGCCCCGAGCAACTTCCGTCCGATAGCATTATTAAACTGCGACATTAAATTGTATGCCAAGATCCTCGCCAGTCGTCTAATGGAGGTACTTCCAGACCTCGTGGGCAGGGACCAGGTGGGCTTCATTCCAGGTCGTCAAGCCAGGGACGCGACAAGAAGATTAATAAATCTCTTAGAAATCATGGAGAGAGGGGGTGCCCCCGGTGCACTACTCTCACTCGACGCGGAAAAAGCGTTTGACAGAGTGCACTGGGGGTTCCTTAGTGAAGTCCTAGATAGATTCCATATAGTTGGGAGATTTAAGGACTCTATAATGTCCCTATATTCGTCTCCCTCAGCCTTAGTACGTGCCTCTGGTTTTATTTCTCCAAAATTTGAGATTACTAATGGCACACGACAGGGCTGCCCTCTCTCTCCACTGATCTTTGCCCTGGTTATGGAGCCCTTGGCATCTATAGTGCGTAATTCGGCGGAGGTCTCGGGGGTATGGGTGGGACCCATAGAACACAAAATTAACCTTTATGCAGACGATGTGATTTTCACATGCTCGCATATTAAACAAACTATTCCGGCATTAATGTCTATATTGGAAGAATTCGCAGCAGCCTCATATTATAAACTCAACCTTTCCAAATCGTCTTTTTTCCCAGTAAATATCCCAGCAAACGAACAATCAGCTTTACGTCAAACAATGCCTTTTATTTGGATCTCCCGATGCTTCACTTATCTGGGCATCCAAATCTCGCACACCAAAAATATAGTAAAAATTAATTCTGATTTTCTAATTAAAGAACTACGATCTTTAATACAATCCTACTCCCCTTCGCTGCTGTCGTGGATTGCCAGAATCCAAATTTCCAAAATGATACTATTCCCAAAAATATTGTATTATCTCCGTTGTATTCCTATACATTTTCCCAGAAAGATCCTTAACCTCCTCCAATCAATCTTGGGCAAATTTATTTGGTCAAATAAACCGCATAGAGTTGGTTCTTCAACATTAACTACACCCACTTCCATGGGAGGGATGGGAGCCCCTGACATACAAGCTTATTATAGGGCAGTTAACCTGGAAATCTCACAACTGTGGTGGATCCCCAACTCAAAAATGAACTCCTTGCCTTTATGGCTACAAATAGAATCTTGGTATGCCCCTCAAAATTCAACTCGTCTTTTACTGGAGTCGCGTCTCCTCCGCCATAAGCCTGGAAATCTGCCCCTGAAATCCATGCAAGCAGTGCTTGAAGTCTGGTCTGGGGTCAGCCGATTACTCTTGAAAGGCCTGTACAGATACATAACGTTGAGGGCAGTGGAGTGCTGTGTAGACTCTCCAGCTTTCTCACTGGCGAATTGGCGGAGGGCAGGTGCTCAACAGTTATCAGACGTTTTGTGTAATGCCAAAATACAACCATTTGAAACTTTGAAAAATAAGTATAATCTTTCTAATACTGACGCCTTCTCTTATCTACAACTTAAAGACTTTCTCAGAAACATAATTATTCCAATGGAAGATACGCTGGATAATCTTCCCCAAATCGTATCTATTTTCAAAAATACAACAGCTGCCAGCAGAGGGATCTCCATTTTTTACAGAGCCATGTCAGAGGCTCGCGCAGGGTCTAAGCTTCCATTTATGATAAAATGGGAGGCCCTCTTGTCATTTTCCTCAGCTGTAGAGGAGTGGATGGAGGCTTCTTCCCATGCTCTTTCCTATACCTCCTGTCTGAATCATCATGAGCAGGCGAAAAAACTCCAATTTGGATGGTATTTGACCCCAGAAAAAATTGCTAACTTTAAAAAAAAAAATCCCCGATCAGGGGAAAATTTATGCTGGAAACACTGCGGAGAGATCGGAACCACTACACATGTTTGGTGGCACTGTCCGGGTGTTCGCTCCTTTTGGACGCAGGTCAACCATCTAATATGCACAACAACTGGTCTCAATCTCTCCTTGAATCCACAGATGGCCTTGTTAGGTCTGGAGATCCAGGACTTGCCTCGAGGGCTACGACCAATTATATCAAACATACTTATAGCAGCTCGATACTGCATATCCAGACACTGGAAAAAACCCACCTTCCCGACTATTCAAGAAGTAATCTCTCAACTTAATCTGCACCTCAACTACGAACTGATATTATCAGCAGAAACTTCTAAACGCACGAAAATCATTAATTGGTGGGATACATGGGTGAGCTCGCCGCATAATACTGTAGTAATAACGAGCTAAACCACTTGTAATGTGTTCCGTGATACAGTGAAATTATATATTGTTGTTGATTACGCCGCAACCTTCTGGTTTGGGGCTTCTAGCCGACCTGATTATTGCATTTCCCCCTTCTCCCTTTCCCCCTCCTTTTCCTTAGTTTATTCTCCCCACCCTGTTTGTCTTTTTTTATTTTACTCTGTTTTCATCAGTTATCTTTGTTGGAATATGTGAATATCTCAGTATTTACATGACTGCTTTGTACCTTTTTGTGCCTAATTGTCTGGGCAGAACCTTATATGTTTTAAATGTATTTTGTGTGATATGTCACATGTTTGAAAATTATTCTAATAAAAAACATAATGATTTAAAAAAAAAAACTGAAATTGCAACACTGAGAAGAAAAGTCTTGGAACTATGGATCACAGGATGGATAGACATGTCATTGATTTGCAAATGAAGAGAACATATAAACAAAATTCTTAAAACATTCCAAATTATTTAGTATCGAGCATGAGCACCATACTAACACCATGGCATGCTATCAATGAGGTTATTAATTGTCTGAGAAATATTCTGCCATGCTGAATGCACTTGGGCAGCAAATCATCAAGATCTGCAGCTGGCAGCGACAACCAATGATGATCAAGATCTGTTTAATGGAAGACAAGTCCAGAGATGCTGCAGGCCATGATAGAACATTTACTTGTTCTGGGAAAGCCAGTCGCCAGTATCCATTAATCACCAGTAATGGAGGCATGCACATATGCTAAACCTGTGAGCAGAAGAGTACACTTGAAGCACTTGGCCACACCAAAGATGCACGGAGCACCCTAACTAACATACAAAGTAAATTATTTTATTCACAATGGAGTCAGCAAAATATAAATATTAGGTAAGCTTTTAAAAGCGGCTAAGTCTTGTTTCAGGCTATGTGCTTATTTAATATGCCATTTGGCACGGACAGATTCCATTTCAAGTGGTATTACTCCATCAAAATGTAATATCTGTGCTCCTTGACAAACATGGTTCATCTATCCAGATGTTAACATTATAAATGCAGCAGCATAATACCAGAAACTTGTGCATGTTGTATTCTGAATATACAGCCGGCTTAGTGTGAATAAATTACAGACTGTCATGGGGATGTGGGAATGTGCTTCTAAGCATTGGAAGTCAAGTCACACGTACACAGGGAACCACTGAGGTTCAAAAACATTTGATTGAAAGTATGTTGTGGAATAAGTAAACTGTATTCAGATATCTTTCACATTAAACATTTATTATTGACTTTAATAATCAGATAGAACTATGAATATTTTTAGGGCATTTTAACATTTTTATAGTGATAATGTCAAGACCATGATAGGTAAATAGAATTGATTATGTACATAATAATCTCTCTATCATGTAACTTTATCAGATGCTTATTCTTATAAATCTAAAATTGCTGTGACTCGAGTCACTACAGTAATAACAGACTGCAATAATGAAAAGCAAATATAATTATAATACTACTTACTGGATAGTCAAGCGTTCTGAGGTGAGGTCCTGGAAATGGCGCAGTAACAGCAAGGGGTAGTCAAAGACGAAGGTCAACTCTAGCCGAAGTCAGGAAAACCAGAGGTACAAGACAGAATACAGGGAGCAGGCAAAAGAGTAGTCAGGTCACAGGAAAATGGTCAAAGTCCAGGTAAGGGAATAAAGTCAGACTGGGTCAGGTACAGAGCACATAGGGATCAGACCTACACAGGCAAAAGCAAGTGTACGATAGACACTGAATGGAGGAGCTAGCATGCTTAAGTAGTGGCCTAATTAAGGGAAGTGAAGACAGGTGATTGCAGCACAGACCCAGCACAGACTAACAGCTTGCATAACAATAGTGACATACAAGGGCAGAGTGGAGATCCTGACAATTGCATTTGGAATCTCTCATGTGCCCCACCATTATAAAGTTATGCTCTCAGGTAATACAGATGCAGATTTTACCATCATCCAACTGGACTACAAAATTTCTATGTGAACAATCAGTTTTTCTTTTTTGATGGAGGTAAAACACGTCTGCTCCCACAGATAGGTTCTCTGGTACAAATGTAATATCATTGGAAAGAGGAATGGGAAACACTCACCCTGCCTTCGAATGATCCGACACAGGTGCACGGCAACGGCTGGTATCCGCCTAGACTATGAACAATATGAAGAAAGGCCAGCACCAGATGCAATTCAAACGATGATTTCTTTATTCAATTTTCACATACAAATACCGTAGATTAAAATAGCATCTTGTCAGGCAAATGCCTAGTCAGACGCGTACCGATAAAAATACTTGTAGGGATTTAATTTTTATTGGTAAATAATTACATGAAACAATGGATCAGATGATGTTAACATGAGTCCTATGTTGTAATGTAACATTATACATTTTTGTACATCAATTTGTATTAGCTATTGTTGCATTCTTTACAGCTTTCCCTCTGTCTGGAACCTTGCATTAAAGCGAACCTGTCACCCCCCCTGGACATCAAAAGCTATAATAGCCACCTTCTGCAGCACTAAGGCTGCATTCAGGGAAGGTGGCTATAAGCTTTTGATGCCCTTTATACTATTAAATATGAACTTATATAAAGCCTTACTCTTAAGAAGACCTAAGACCGGGAGGCGGGGTTTCGTGCTCCTCCGACCCGCCTCCTCTTGTCAGTCATGGTGCTCGCCTGCTGCTGCCTCCCCTCATGAACGCGCCTCCGTTCTCGTCTATGGCGCCGCGCATGCGCTGTGCGCCGGGTGTCCAGGAAGTCGCCGGGCTGCGCGCGTAGCCCGACGACTTCCTGGACACCCGGCGCACAGCGCATGCGCGGCGCCATAGACGAGAACGGAGGCGCGCGTTCATGAGGGGAGGCAGCAGCAGGCGAGCACCATGACTGACAAGAGGAGGCGGGTCGGAGGAGCGCGAAACCCCGCCTCCCGGTCTTAGGTCTTCTTAAGAGTAAGGCTTTATATAAGTTCATATTTAATAGTATAAAGGGCATCAAAAGCTTATAGCCACCTTCCCTGAATGCAGCCTTAGTGCTGCAGAAGGTGGCTATTATAGCTTTTGATGTCCAGGGGGGGTGACAGGTTCGCTTTAAGCTTGTTTCAGAAATGAAACTATATAATTGTATACACCTGGTATCAATTCAAGTTTTCCCATGTGTGTTGATTGTATGTATATTTAAAGTTGTCAGTGTCTCTTAATCTATGTCATTGAGAAAGGTTTTACTGCCGAAACGTGTCTGACTAGGCATTTGCCTGTCAAGATGCTATTTTAATCTATTTGTATGTGAAAATTGAATAAAGAAATCATTGTTTGAACTGGATCCGGTACTGGCCTTTCTTTATATTATTCTCTGGTACAAACCAAGTTGGTTAAAGGAAAAATATACACCATTATTACCAGGGTTCATAACGGAATCGGTGTGATACAAAAGAAATATAAAAATCAGTTTGATTTTTTAAAAGATAAAGTGAGAGGTCTTCTTTAAATAATATGGTGAAAATATAACTGCAACTGTGTTGGATGTGTATATCAGGGGTGGGGAACTCCAGGCCTCGAGGGCCGCCAACAGGTCATGTTTTCAGGATTTTCTTAGTATTGCACAGGTGATAATATAATCACCTGCACTGGTGATGATTCCAACCCCTGTAGAGTGCTAAGGAAATCCTGAAAACCTGCACTGTTGCAGCCCTTGAGGCTTGGAATTCCCCACCCTTGGTGTATATAAAGTTTATATTTTATCCATATAGCTTTTATCTATGTTGAATAATTTTGTAATCCACCTAATCAGAGTTTCAAGCTCCAATTTTCTGATACTGAGCTCCAAATTACTTTCACTCCGCAAAACATTGAAATTGCAAAAGCAAGAAGGAAAAATCATGGAAATATGGAAATCAGAGGATCAATAGTTATGCTAATGATATGTAAATGTTGTAAAAATGAAAACAACATTTTCGAAACATCTCGATGTATCAGGATGGCGTAGGAGCTATAAATACAAAAATATATGTACTTATACGCCCAGGCATGCTATCAATGAGATTATTAATGGTTGTCTGTAAAGTACACTTACTATCTAGCATCATATTATCTTGACGGGCTGGATGGCAATGATGATATCTCTATGTACAGTAGATATTACATAGAATCTGAAATTTACAATACGTGATGTCATATCTCACCGCTTCCCCTTCCCTGCACAATGATTTGTGGAAAAGACACATGATAACTCACAAAACTCTCCCATAGAAATCCATGAGTCAGATCCTGTTCATTGCTGTCAGTCCACATGGCTACTATAAAACATACCCCTAAATGCCGTCAACAGAAGCGCATGCATGATACCAGCCCCTATAACCATGTTCAGGAAATAGGATTAAATATCACCATCATGAAATAAAAGATAATATAAATATACCGCAAAAAATGTAGCACTACTATCTGGTTGAAACTGTTACATTATTACAAAGTAATTGATCATGCCTTTTACCTACTTAGAATTGTTGTGCTGTGTGAATTGAGATTCATAAGGGAATCTGTCGGCATATTTTTGCTATGAATGCTAAAAGCAGCATTATGTAGGAAAAGAAGTGCTGATTACAGCAATGTATCACTTAGTTTACTGGGTCCAGCAGTTATGATACAATGCACGATTTCTCTGTTGTGGATCTAGCAGAGCTCAGGAGCAAGGTTAGACTTGCATACACATGGCTAGTTGTTCTGTTGATAAAACACTGATTATGTTGAAACAGCAAAACACAACCCAGTAAGTGACATGTAGTTGGAATCAGGGTCTCTGCCTGTACATCGTGCTGCTATCAGATTACATAAATAAATCCCGTTGACAGATTTTCTTTAAGTCTTAGGCTGGGGTTACATGTAGAAATCCGTTTTTGGAAGTGATTTCCATGACCAATCCGTTTTTTTTTGGGTGCTTTATGTGCCTCCTACACCCCTGAACGTTTTTGGACTTAGTCATTTTTTGACCAAAATTCTCAAAAAAACGGATCCGTTTTTTAAGGCACCTCAAAAAACGGATCCGTTTTTCCATAGGGCCCATGTTAAAAAAAAAAAAAAAATTTTTTTTTTTTTTTTTGAAAAACGGACCCCAAAAACGTTGCTAGCAAAAACGGCTCAAAAACGGACATAGCAATGTTTTTAAGTGCAGAAAAAAACGGACAGGGTGTTTATTACATCCAATCAGTTTTTCTGTCAGTTTTTGGACTTAGAAAAAAAAATTAACAAAAATGAAGCCAAAAACGGACCAAGGGCTCATGTGTAACCCCAGCCTTACAGGGAGCAAATATTGCTAACACAACAATTTATACCACCTTTTGACTTCCAACATGTTCCCAAGTTGCATTATATTTATCACATATTATTTGAATAAAAAAATAAGATTGAAGTAAAAGAATTTAAAAGAAATTGATACAACAAATATGTCACCTATTATTCCTTTTTATACATTTCACCTATGCACAAGGATTGGCCAAACCATTTAGACCTCAATGCAATCTCAAAGTTGTACAAGCTTACTAGCTACTGCTAAAATTGTCATGATATTATGATACAGGTGCAACACTGTCAAGAGCTCATTGAAAATCAGCACAGAAAATGCTAAATGGTAACTAACAATTGCATTACACAATGATAAGATACAGTGCCTTGTGAAAGTATTTGGCCCCCTTGAACTTTTCGATCTTTTGTCACATTTCAGGATTTAAACATAAAGATATAAAATTCTAATTTTTTTTGTGAAGAATCAACAAGTGGGACACAATCGTGAAGTGGAACCAAAATTATTGGATATTTTAAACTTTTTTAAGGCTGCCTTCACATTTGCGGACCCCTCCGCAGCGTTCTGCGGAGGGGATCCGCAATGTGAGCGCAGCACCGCCAGCCCCTATCTTTATAATGGGAGCGCACAGTGCTGCGCTTGACAGCGCATGACCGTGCGCACCCATCCACTCCCATATGTGATCTGTGCGCAGGCGTCCGCCTGCGCACAAATCACACACTCTCGCCTGCACCAGGGACGCAACATATGGGAGTGAATGGGTGCGCACGGTCATGTGCTGTCAAGCGCAGCACTGTGCGCTCCCATTATAAAGATAGGGGCTGGCGGTGCTGCGCTCACATTGCGGATCCATTCCGCAGAACGCTGCGGAGGGGTCCGCAAATGTGAAGGCAGCCTATGAGAGATCTACAGCTGAGGTGGGAGATTCTGTCCATAGGACAAAAGTCAGTCATACACTACACAAATCTGGCCTTTATGGAAGAGTTGGCAACAAGAAAGCCATTTCTCAAAGATATCCATAAAAAGTCTCGTTTTAAGTTTGCCACAAGCCACCTGGGAGACACACCAAACGTGGAATAAGGTGCTCTGGTCAGATGAAACCAAAATCGAACATTTTGACCACAATGCAAAACAATGTTTGGCTGGTTTCACACTACGATTTTATCAGTTCCGATGCTGTCCGATAAAAATCGGACAGCATCGGAACGATTTTGGCCCCCATGCAGGCCTATGGGCATCGGACCGAATCGGATGTGCACTAAATGGCATCCGATTTGGTCCGATCCGATTCTGTCCGATTTTTGCACCGAAAATAAAATCGGACAAACTCGGATTGGACCAAATCGGATGCCATTTAGTGCACATCCGATCCGACCCGATCAATTTGACATGGGGCCCTATGGAGCAGGGTCCGAGGAAACATCTGATGTCTCCTCGGACCCGATTTTAGTGTACTGAGCATGCTCAGTACACTAAAATAGCTCCAGAAAGTGAATTAATCGGTTAATTAAAAAGAAAAAATCTATGCTCACCTGTCCACGAGGCCCCCGGCGTCTCCACGTGTCTTACTGTCTGTGCTGACAGGACCTGCCGTGATGTCACAATCACATGATTGCCAGTAACCAATAGCCGGCAGTCATGTGATTGTGACGTCACGCGAGGTCCTGGCAGCACAGAACAGCAAGACATCGGGAGACGCGCGGCACCGTGCAGGAGTCGTGGACAGGTGAGAAAGGAGAAGAGGAGAGGAGGACAAGAGGGGGAGCGCAAAGCAGGACAAGAGGGGGAGCGCAAAGGAGGACAAGAGGGGGATCGCAATGGAGGACGCGGCGGAGCGCTATGAAGGACCGGGGGAGAAGAGGGGAGGACCGTGGACCATACTGGAGGACCGGGGGAGAGACAGCTGATGACAGCTGACAGGGAGCGAGGTGAGGGCGGGCATCAGATAAGATGTCGGAATCGGATGCCTATTTGGCATCCGATTCCAGGCATCAGAAGAATCCGATGCTGTCCGATTTATATCGGACAGCATTGGATTTTAAAAAATCGTAGTGTGAAAGTAGCCTTTGGCGTAAAAACAACACAGCTCATCACCCTCAAAACACCATCCCCACATGGTGGTGGCAGCATTATAAATAAACAATTGTTCCCACTGACAATTATACATTTTAATAAAGGGGCTCAGGGTAAACTGTCTATCCCTTAATTAACCCCTAAAGGCAGAATCAAAAAACATTTTATATACACAAAAGGACAAAAATGCAAATGCTACCTGTGCTACTTTAATGTAGCAGGCAGAGATAATCGGGCTAAAGAAAGGCTGTCACAAAATCAGGGCCACCGCTCAGTCATTGCTCCCCAAGCCAAAATGTGCCAGCCAGCCCCTGGTGGCAGCATCATGGTTTGGGCCTTCTTTTCTTCAGCAGGGACAGGGAAGATGGTTAAAATTGATGGGAAGATGGAAGGAGCCAAATACAGGACCATTCTGAAAGAAAACATGTTAGAGTCTGCAAAAGACCTGAGACTGGGACGGAGATTTATCTTCCAAGACAATGACCCCAAACATAAAGCAAAATCTATAATGGAATGATTCTAAAATAAACGTATCCAGGTGTTAGAATGGTCTAGTCACATCCAGACCTGAATCCAATCGAGAATCTGTGGAAAGAGCTGAAAACTGCTGTTCACAAACGTTCTCCATCCAACCTCACTGAGCTCCAGCTGTTTTACAAGGAAAAATGGGCAAGAATTTCAGTCTCTCAATTAACAGAACTGATAGAGAAATATCCCAAGCGACTTGCAGCTGTAATCACAGTAAAAGGTGGCGCTACAAAGTATTAACTCAAGGGGGCCGAATAATATTGCATGCCCCACTTTTCAGTTTTTTATTTGTTAAAAAGTTTAAAATATCCAATAAATTTCGTTCCACTTCACGATTGTGTCCCACTTGTTGTTGATTCTTCACAAAAAATTTTTAATTTACTAGAAGTTATGTTTGAAGCCTGAAATGTGGCAGAAGGTTGAAAAGATCAAGGGGCCAATTACTTTCACAAGGCACTGTAACTGGACACCACTGTCATAAATCATCAAAGGTTTCTTATAGGAAATACTCTGTTAGGCTACCTTTACATTTGCGTTTGTGTCTGCATGCGGAGGGCATGCAGACGCAAAGGCTGCCATACTGATGTGAATGCAGCGGAGATTCTCCGCATGTGTTCACATCAGTATGGTGCACGGCCAGCCAATCAGCAATCCCAGCGCCGGCCGGGAGGCGGAGGTCATTGGCAGAGATCTCCACCTCCAGGCCGCCTCCGAGATCACTGATTGGCCACCAGAAGTGATTTCAATGAGATCCGCAGCGTTCTCCTGCGCTGTCATGCGGAGGACACTGTGGATCCATTGAGGTCCATGCATTCTTGCTGATAAATCAAGCGCCTGTGAACGCACAAAAAATGCAACATGTTGCGTTCGGAGGGCGCATAAATTATGGCAATCCAAACTCAACCGCAACCGACGGCAGCCAAACGCAGCTACTATGCGTTCCCATGTTAAACATAGGAACGCAGTGCGCATGTGTTTGGCTGCATTCTGTTACGCTGCATTCCAAACGCAAATGTGAACCCAGCCTTACTGTTGGTGAGCACAGATATATGATCTACTACACTTGTAAACTGTTTGGTTCCCTGATTGAGTAAGTCATTAACAATTAAAAAGAAGGAAGAAACTGTACATATAAAATGAAGGACCTAATGGATGATCGCAGATTAGAATGAAAGAAGGTATTTTGCTATACAGGCATGTCAAAAGATGTGATTGATAGTTGTCCAAGTTCTAAGTCCGCCAGTGCCAAGATGACTAGTAGTCTACTTCCAGCGGCAAATCTTGAAGCTTATGGGCTCTGATGCGAAAGCTCTAACGGGGCCCCCAATTATGGCACATTTTCAATAGCAATGGTCTTTCTCTATAGGCCAAAGGGACTTCTGGGACCTCCCTAGACTCCAGGGCCTGGGTGTGATTGCAACCCCTTGCAGCTGTTGTAGTTACGACCCTGTCTACTACACTCTGCTGTGTGTTATACCTATCAGCCTTGCCTAGCTATACATATTTTGTTTACTCACCCATTAAACACCATAAGGGTAGATGCCCATGATCAGAATTAGCAGCCATTTGGACACAGTGTATTTTTGCTGCACCCAAAATACTGCCTTCTACAGTACAAGCACAGCGTATGAGACATATAGAACTCTCATGCCCACTGTGCATCTTTTTTATACAACGTAAACTGACTTGCGGCGTGGCTTCCTGAGCTGCAGAATGTCAATTAATTCTTGCAGAAATGCTTGCATTCTCAGCAGGAGAACACAGCGACATCCACTGCACACAGAGTCCTGATGGTGGGCACTGACAGCGCATTCTACTGCAGATAACACTAGCATGTCCACAAGAGAAATTATGCTGCCTCTAGAATGCATCATTGTCTGATCAGGGGCACCTACCCTTAATACCACTGCATCTTACAGATGTGAGCATCACTGTCCCCATTGGGGTTCACAATCTAAATTCCCTATCAGTATGTCTTTGGTGTGTGGGAGTACCCACAGGCAATCCATACCAACACAGGGAGAACATACAATCTCCTTGCAGATGTTGTCCTAAGGGTAGAGGCACACTATCTGAGGGATTTTGAAGCATGACATACACACGAGTGCTTAATGTGAGTACAATGCAAGTGCAATGCAACTTTACAATGGCATATTGCGATTTTGCTAGTAGTCCAAGCTTATCGGATGGAAAAGTAACCAATATGACCTGACTGATTGTTTAACATTGGTTTGAGTGCAATGCAAGATTGATGCCGTATTGCTTTACCCTTAAAGGGATTTGAACCTGGCCAGAACCCCAGCGCTGCTAAGAAACAGTGCAAACCACTGAGCAAAATCGTGAGCTCTATAAAGGATATATGAAGTGCTCTTTGAGGAGAGCTATAGGGCTTTATCGATTAGAATTTTAGCCCCCAAAATGAATCAGATCTGCCCAATTCTCTAGATTAAAAAATGAAATCTAACCAAAAGATAATTTGTTCTGCTACTGTTGTAGCGCCCCCTACACTTTGGGCAGCAGTGGTGCTGGCAATGTAATATGGTACCTTTACACGCCGCGACGGCAGGCTGGATACATCGCGCTACAAGCTACAATTGTAGCTTGTAGCGTCCATATCGCCTGTAGTAGCGGCGTCTGAAGAGGCGACGCTACAGCCGGCGACAGATACATCTGTTTATGGTCTCTGCTCATAAACTTAAGGCAACATCGCCGATTGTAGCGAGCTGTATCGGCGTGTAAAGAAGCAACGGAAGGCAACTCTGGACACCCGGCGATGTGGCTGCCATGTATCTAAGGCGTGACACAGTCGCCATGTTACCGCGCCCCATCTGCGATCATTGGAGATCGCTCCTGCTTTATGATTGGTAGTCGCAGCATAGGGCGGGATATTTAAGGAGCTGACCAGTCACACTACACAATTACTCGAGCGTGCTGGATGTCTCAGCCTCCTGCGATGCCTGGCCAATCCTGATGATATTGCGCTGTCCTATCATCGTACGGACGGCTCGTAATCCAAGATTGTTGCACGCCTATGTGCTATCCCTGCTGCACCGGGTCCGCCCATAGTAGCTTGTTGGAGCGGTGTGTAAACATGGTACGCTACGCTACAGCTGGCTCCTTGAGACACCCGGCGATGTAGCTAGCTATAGATGTAGCGTGGCGTAGCGCACCTTGTCGCGGCGTGTAAAGAGGGTGCGTTGACCGTTTGTAGCCGTTTGAGCGTGCTCGTGCACGCGAAGTAGCGCGATGTATCCAGCCTGCCGTCGCGGCGTGTAAAGGTACCAATACAGATATCTACACAAATACAGCCTATATCAATGTCATCTTACAAATAGCATGATGAATTATTTTCCAATATAAATCATATGAAAGCTCTTTACGTAGACAAGATAATGCTACTAAAAAACAGAGCAGTGAGGCGGTATAAGGCTGGAATTTAATCTCAGACTTGTTTTTCAGTGTACATTAAGCGATATAAGGGACTTTTATATGCTTAATCAAATAAATATGTGCTCTGCTTCCAAAAAGAGTCTGTTTACCACCATTCAGTAGGAAAATTAATACAAGACCATGCCAAGTTGCAAACTGCTGACAATATTTATGCAGTTTCTGCATTTTTTGGAGGGCATTAAACAATTATGTTGATACATCCCATATACATCTGTTCAGCAAGCGCATCAAATCTGAGCGCCAAAAAGCTGTCTATGAATTGCAGTCTGCCATCTACTCAAAGATTGCAGGTTTTGATACCATAACGTCATTGGAAAGGTTGTTAAAATGTCCCCTGTGTACTCTTATACAGTATAATTTAACTTTGTTTCTCCAATTATAATTATTAAGCATCTTTTTCGGCATATTTCATATATTATATTTGTCTATTGGAGGTGAGGTTGGACACTGACATTGTACCAACCTCTAGAAGTGCTGAATGCTATTTATTCCTTGGGAGTCTTCTTATGTGCTTGTATATAAGATATGGCCATAGCTGAGGGCTTCTAAAATAAAAATGCAGAGCCGTACACAAATTCATTATGTGAGATTAGAAAGGTTTCAGCAAATGTTACCAGTGGAAAGGGGTTAAAGAGCCGTGAATATAATCATTGTGACTTATACTATTCATTACATGCATTAACGATGGCTAAATTAGATTGATGTGACACAGTCGAGGTATAATTGTGTAAAGAGGTTTATAGGTCAATTCTCGCATCCATTTTTAGCAACCTCCCTACACAAATTATTCCGGGGATAATTGCTCGAATTCAAGCACATTTACTAACAAACAAGTGTCATTCATCTTCCTTTTGGAACAGAAGAAATATAAGCCTTGGTTCCCTCTAGTTTATTTCAATTCTCATAATGATCTGCTCCATTTCCTAAGGGTGCCAGCTGCAGTTTACAGTGGCGTGCAGAGCATAGTCCATTAACTCATGTTCTACAGTGTCAAAGATGCATTCTGTGTGACTACACTTACAATGAGTATTTATGGGTATCAACACTTTCTAGGCACTAGCATTACATAAATCGCAGATGGCTGGTAAATCAATCTGTGATGTGTAGCTAGGCAACAATTATACATCCCAATCTGTTTTATGATACTAATTATAACAATCAAATAGTCGTATGCTGATACATACACAAATGAGTTAGGCAAGGGTTGCACGGTGAATGGTGGCCGGGTGAGACGCCAACATAGTAGTGAATCTAAGATTTTTGGATTTTTGTTAACTCATGATATCACCACATTGCCCATACCTGACATTCCCCCATCCTACTGTATCCCCACCAGCCCCTCGTAGACTGTGAGCCCTCGTGGACAGGGTCCCTGCCCCTCCTGTACCTGTACGTCCCGATCGCCTAGATTTAGTCTACTTGTTCTTGTCTCCCTCATCCTCATGTAAAGCGCCATGGAACCGAATGGTGCTATATAAATAAATAATAATAATAATTGACATCATATACAACAAAGCGTCATTTTGCGCTTGTCATATCATAAATTGCCAGGTAGCCCTACCCATATTCCCAATAATCATGTGTCATAACTTTACATATATATGCACAGGTGTTGTAGAGATCTATAGAAGCGCTTTAGGGAAATAGTAGCACCTATGATTGGTTGGCAAACCTTTACTGGTCCCCTTTACAGCTCCACAACGCGTTTCGACACAAGTAGTCATTCCAAATCATTGTGGTCCTTCACAGTGAGCCCCTCTTTTCTTTCTATTTGCATAACTTTACATATAGCATTTTGATTCTATATGTCAATAGTATGGTGGCTCATAAATTAGCATCGGGGTGTGACCAAAGGCAACATCTGCCTATAATCTGTATGTACCCCCTGTGTGAATGTGGGTACACTCCAATAATTGGGAGCAGAGACTGATATTAGTGATGAACATATTAGCGCTACATAAATTAATATAATATCTAGATTTTAGCTGCCATGACCACTGTGAGTCATACTTTTTTACACGTAGGGTTATTTTTGAGAGCTATGTCAATTTACAGTCATTTGAATAAGATTTATAAAACCAGGCCAATCCAGATCATTTATTATTTTAATTAATGGTTCAATTAGAAAGCGAACAGATTGCATAGCTATTGTTTTTGTGTCCTGTGTCTTCTGTAAGGGAAAGCATGCCAGAAAAATGTGGACATCATAAATACACATACATAGGATTATCAAAACAGTCCAGTTATGACTAGTCCTAGTGGTTTTCATGTACTTTTTTATTATCTATATATGTAAATATTCACCATCTAAAATAAATGTATATATTTTACACTAAGGAACAAGCAGTTGGCTGTTCAAATTGTAAATGACCTTGTTATTGATAGGATGTGGACTAGAAATTGTGAAAATGCCACTTAGAAGTAAGAAAGTAGAGTCATATATGGTCCATTTTATCAAGTTGCTTGTATTTAAGATGTCTTTACTTCTATCTTAACTGACTGGATTGTGGATAACTATTGGGATTTATATCCAAGATTAGGACTCCGAAAAGCTCATTTTTGCCTTAGCTTCAGTTAATTTCTTTGACAGTATATAGTGATTTGACAATGTTGTCGCATTGACGTTTCATGTAGCCTTAAATAAGAGAACAGCTCTGTTATATTGATTTTAACACCAATCAGACTGACATTGATAATTAAGACATTTATCTAAAATAGGAACATTCTTTGTACCAAACCAAGAAAAGAAATACTGGTGCTATAACCCAAAATGTCTTAGCACTTATTTCACCATTTACACAATCATAAAGAAAAGAGTTATCCCAAGAACAAGTGCAACAAATTCTCATTTTTCCTGTTTACATGTATTGTTCCCACTAACAGCAGTTATTAATGGATTATGTCTAAGCAAATACACTGGAATCAATGGTCTTCAATGCAGAAAATTAGCTCACAATGATTGATTTGACTATACCAATGATTTTTACTGTTTTTAGATGTTTTTTCATAAAAAGTATGGATTCTTTTTTTACTTTTGCTCAAAAATAATGCCACAGTCATAATGTTGATAAACTTTCCCCAGATAGATAACTGAATTAAGCTAACACACCAAGCCAAAGATTGCTCACATGGTGCCAACCCCAGATGCCACCTTGTGTAACCATGCCCACCTTTCAGGATCAGATGGTCAATGTCCTTGTCAATTCCCATAATGTAGCATTTCCTCCACAGCCCAGAGTAGGTAGAGAAGAGGGGGCGCCCACAGTCTGACTCCAGCACCCCCAGTCCCAACAGGGACCTCCAGTTCTCCAGCAGATCCTCTGGTTCTCTTACTCCCCCAGCTGGGGCTGGTGACAGGAGACCCATCTTGCGGTTCTTGGAGGAGTCTCCTCGGAAGGGCAGCTGGTAGAGTGGCATGAGCCTGTTCTTCTGGTCTGTGGGGTCTGAGTTGCCCTGGCTCTCACAGATCTCCTTGTGTTTGCGGGTGTCTGTCTCATACCAGTGGTCTGTAAATATAGCTATGACCAGCAGAATGAGGGAGAGAAGGCTCAGAGCCAGGCTAACAGCAGTGACCAAGCCCCGTGTCTCCATGGCTCTTTGTGCAGCATCACACCAAGGCTGGCATGCCTGGCTTCAGGAATCCCACTCCTTTCCTCTCACCCCTTGTTGTGCCTTTGCAACCATTAAGCCACCCCTTGTGTGATCTGCATCCTCCAAACCATGCAGGATGCCTCCTCTCCATAGCCTAGACCATCATGTCACCTCAGTCTCCAACTGAGCAATCAAAATCTAGTGAGTTGTGCAGAACCTGGCTTCACCTCAGCCTATTATGTGTGTTGCAGCCTCCTAGCCTGCCCAGGAACAGAATGCAGGCAGCAGCTCCTTACCAGCCAAGCAGTGTATCTTTCCTCCTCACTCCCTCCTTTCCTGGAACATTATTTCTTCCCTCCATTGCCCCACCTTCCTCTCTGCCCATACTCTACTTATTCTCTCACTGTCCTATCACTCCTCTCCCCCTCTCTCCTTTGTTTCCTCTCTCACTCTCTTCTGTGTTCTCTTATCTTCCTCTGATTCTTCCCTCTCTATCTCTCTATTGCTTTAATCTCCCTTACATTCCATACAGTCTCTTTCAAACTGTCCCTCAGTTCTTTATCTCTCCCTCTCTGCTCTCTCCCTATCTCTCTGTTCAATGCAGCATGGTTACAAATCTCTAAATCAAGAGGTAGAAGGATATTTATACCTGCTAAGTGAATGAATAATGTACAGTCTAATCAATCACAATAATGATCTACTCCCCACAGCATGTGCCCTTCCCAGATCCAGGCAGGGTATGACAAGGTCACCAAGACAAATCAGTAACAATGCAGTACAGACGAAATACAAGCAACATAGTGACATAATTCTGGAAGAGTCTGTAAATACAGGAATAGCAAAGATGATGATAAACTAAAAATCCTATGTAACAATCTTCCATAATATAGAATGTTGTGTAATTACTTGTCATTATTCATTCTGGCAATCAATACTATTATATAAAATTGAATTATTATGGAGTCTAGTAAGAACTGTGATTACCATTTAGTACTTATTCAATCATCTTGTGATATATTGTTTCTGTAAAAATAATATACTCTCTAGAGTATACTATTATTATCATTTACTTACGGTATATAGCACCATTAATTCCATAGTGCTGTACATGAAAGGGGTTTCATACAAATAACAGATGTAGGTTACAGTGCACAAATTAACAATGACAGGCTGGTACAGAGATAAGAGGACCCTGTCCTCATAGCGCTTACATTCTACAGGACAATGGGGAGGAGACAGTAGGTTTGGGATACGTCAGCACCGGTGGTGGTGACGCAGCTGTGCCCGGGTGGTGGTGGTGAGGTGGCCTCTCCAGTGGCAGGGGTGCATCAAGCCCCTCTACCGCCTGAGCTACACAGTGTGGAGCTGGGCGGGGGTTTAGGTTGTTCTATCAGTAACTAGCACCGCCACCTCTGCAACCGCAAGGGGGGGGTGCTGTCAGTAGCTAGCACCACCTCCCCTGCAGCCGCAAGTGAGGTTAGGGAAGGGGGGTTGCTATCTGCGCCGCCGCGCCACAGGTCTGTCTATGCAGCAGGGGGAGAAGCTGTCTGCCATCAGGCAGGAAAACGCTGAATGGATATGGCGCCGCCCCCTTCTGCACAGCTGCTCCCCCGTGCCAGCTTGCCGCCTGAGTTAAAGGGCTCACACTGTCCAATAGACGGTGCGTCCCTGTCCAGTGGTGGTGGTAGTGAGGAGGCCGCTCCGGTAATGGTGGAGAGCCAGCTTCGGTAGCAGTAGGGTCATTGCAGGCTGTAAGTTTTCCTGAAGAGATGGGTTTTCAGGTTCCACGAGGGTGGTGGATAATTGGACGTGTTGGGGCAGAGAATTCCAGAGGATGCGTGATATTTGAGAGAAGTCTTGGAGGTGATTGGGTGAGGAACAAATAAGTGTGGAGCAGAAGAGGATATCTTGTGAGGACCGGAGATTACATGAAGGAAGAAAGTGGGAGATTAGTTTGGAGATATAAGGAGGGGAGATATTATGGATGGCTTTGTAAGTCAGTGCTAGTAGTTTGAACTGGATTCGTTGGAGAATTGGGAGCCAGTGAAGAGATTTGCAAAGGGGAGAAACAGAGGAGTAACACGGAGAGAGGTGAATTAGTCGATCAGCAGAGTTAAGGACAGATTGGAAAGGTGCAAGAGTGTTAGCAGGGAGGAAACAGAAGAAGGTGTTGCAGTAATCAAGGCAGGAGATGATGAAGGCATTTACACACATTTTAGTAGATTGAGAGCTGAGGAAAGAACAGATTCTGGAAATGTTTTTGAGCTGGAGGAGACAGGACGTGGCAAGAGTTTGGATGTGCATTTGAAGGACAGAGCAGAGTCAATGGTTACTCTAAGGCAGGGGATTTCAGTTGCAGGTAATGCCATTAACTGGGATAGTTAGATCAGGTAGGGAAGATGCGTGAGATGGAAGAAAGATAATACGTTTTGATTTGTCCACGTTGAGTTTTAGGAAGGGAGAAAAGAAGGTAGATATGGTTGATAGACACTGCGGGATTCTGGACAGCAGGGCAGTGAATTCTAGGCAAGAGAGGTAGATCTGAGTGTCATCAGCGTACAGGTGATACTGTAAGCCATGGGACTTTATTAGTTGACTCAGGCCAAAGGAATTAATGGAAAAGAGTAGGGGTCTTAGGACAGAGCCTTGAAGGACTCCAACAGACAGAGGGCAGAATGAGGAGGTAGTGTGGGAATGAGTAATGCTAAATGTCAGAAAGTTATGAGGAGATCAAGGACAGGGCAAAGTCTTTGACACCAAGTGAAGACAGGATCTGTAGTAGGAGGGAGTGGTCAACTGTGTCAAAGGCAGAGTTCTAAAAGGAGGAGTATAGAGAAGTGTCTGATAGCTTTGGCAGTAAGTCATTAGTAATTTTGGTCAGGGCAGTTTCGGTGGAGTGGTGGGGCCAGAACCCAGATTGTTGGCTGTCAAAGAGAGAGTTGTATGAGAGGTGGGAGGAAAGTTGACCATGGATATGCTGTTCAAGGAGTTTGGAAGCAAATGGGAGCAGCAATATGGGGCAATAGCTAAGCATAGCAGTTAGGGCGAGGTTTGGCTTTTTGAGGATAGTCGTGATTGTGACATGTTTTATAGCAGAGGGAAAGGTACCAAAACTTAACAATAGGTTGAAGAGGTGGGTTAGGGCTGGGATGAGTGAGGTGGTGAGATTCGGGAGAAGGTGGAAGGGTATGAGGTCCAATGCAAGGGTGGTGAGGTGTGAGTTGGAGAGGAGATAAGTAAGCTCTCCTTCAGTGATGTGGGAGAGGGAGGTTATGAGGAAAGGGCAGAGGTCTTATATATGGAGTGGTTGGGGTTGTGGAACAATAAACGCTTGCCTTGTTTGATCGATCTTATTTTTGAAGTATGTGGAAAAGTCCTCAGTAGACATGAGGGAGCTCGGAGAGGCAATAGTGGACAGAGGAGAGAGTTAAAAGTGCTGAACATTAGTTTGATTTGTAGGATAAGGAAGATATGAGGGTTCTAATGTGAATCTGTTTGGCTGTGGCGAGGGCTAATTTGAAGGGGAGTGTTGCTTGTTTGAATGCATTGAAGTCGTCTTGCCAGTGTGCTTTCTTCCAATGCCGCTCTGCAACCCTGGACACTTGCCGAAGTTTACAAATAATTTATGTATCAAACTATGTAGTGTAAATTACGTGCTTTAAACCAGCTCAATATTTATGTGCCATATTTTCTAGAGGGCTATGTACAGTGGTACCTTGATTTGCGAGTAACTTTATTTGCGAGCATTTTGAAAGACGAGCTACCATTTCTGAAAAATTGTAACTTGCTTAATGAGCAATGATTTGAATTACTGCGCATACTGTGCATCTGTGATGCTGATTACATGTCCATACTGTGCAAGTGTGATGCTGGTACAGTAATTACTACCCACCACTGTATTTCAGAAATTCCAGCACTGCTGTGAGCTCTCTCTGCTGCCTGCGGATTTCCATACTTGTACGGCAGCAGAGAGAGCTCACAGCGCCGCTGTCTGCAGACGCTCTGAGCTCTCGAAGCCGTTCAAGTACGGGAAGCTGCTGGCAGCAGAGAGAGCTCACAGCGCCATTGTCTGCCTTCTACTTTGAGCTCTCTCAGCAACCATACAACTATGGGAGTAGCTGGTCAATCAGATGCCAGCAACTGCCAGCTGCTGCCATCTGGTTGACCTGCAACATCTTACATGTATGGCGGCAGAGAGAGCTCAGTGCTGCAGATTGGTGAGAGTGTGTGAAAGTGTGAAAGAGTGTGTGTGTGTTTTAATAATGATATTGGGGGCTGCATGGGGATGATGTGGGCTGCAAGGGGATACAGCATTGGGGGCTGCAAAGGGATGATGGGGATATTGGGGACTGCAGGGGGAAGATGGAGGCTGCAAAGGGATATTGGGGACTGCAAAGAGATGATGGGGATATTGGGAGCTGCATGGGGATGATGGAGGTTGGAAGGGGATATTGGGGTCTGCAAGGGAATGATAGGGATATTGAGGTTTAAATGGTGATGATGGGGCTGCAAGGGGATATTGGGGGCTGCAAGGGGATGATAAGGGCTGCAAGGGCATATTGGGGGGCTGCAAGGGGATGATGGAAATATTGGGGCTGCATGGGGATAAGGGGGGCTGCAAGGGGATATTGGGGGCTGCATAAGGATGATGGGGGCTGCATGAGGATACAGTATTGGCAACTGCAAAGGGATGATGAGGATATTTGGGACTGCAAGGGAATGATGGGGGCTGCAAAGGGATATTGGGGACTGCAAGGGGAGGATGGGAATATTGGGGGATGCATAAGGATGATGGAGGTTGCATGGGGATATTAGGGGCTGCAAGGGGATGGTGGGGGCTGCATGGAGATGGGGGCTGCACAGGGATGATGGGGATATTGGAGGCTATATAGGGATAATGGGGGCTGCGAGGAGGTATTGGGGCTGCAAGGGGATGATGGTGATATTGGGGGCTGCATGGGGATGATGGGGGCTGCAAGGGAATATTGGGGGCTGCAAGGGGATGTAATAATTTTACAGTTCTGTAAGTACATATACAATTCTGGCCAAAAGCATTGACATCCCTGCAATTCTGCCAGAAAAAACTCAGTTTCTTCCTGAAAATGATTGCAATCACAAATTCTTTGGTATTACCGTGTTTCCCCGAAAATAAGTCACCCCCGAATATAAGTCAGGGCAGGGCTGGCGTGTAATTTGCCAATATAAGTCATACCCCGAAAATAAGACAGGGTGACTTATTTTCGGGGAATATAAGACAAAGGACCGCTACAGTGCCATTTTTTGCCCATTGCATATTACCTGTGTCCCCGCTGTCCCGCTGGCCCCGCTGTCCTCCGTGGGCTCCCCTCTACCCTCAGGTGCAGCCGCATGTCCGCTGGCCCCCGTGGGATCCCCTCTGGCCTCAGGTGCAGACGCAGGTCCGCTGTCCCCCGTGGGATCCTCTTCCCTCAGGTGCCGCAGGTAATCCCGAGGGCATAGGGTTAATCTTGTCCCCCCAACCTGACGTCACCGCTGCTGGCAGGAGCTTCTGATTGGCCAGCAGCTCGAGTGCTAATTGGCCAGAAGCTCCTGCATGAAGAAGCAGCTGGTCAACGCCCTTCACCGCGGAGGAATCCATAGCCCGAGGCCGCCATTAAAAAGTAAGGAAGTTTCCTTGATTTGCCCATTAAAACCGCAATTCCGCCGCACAGCCGACTTGCGGCCGACTTGCGGCCGACTTGCGGCACACTTGCGGCAGGTCCCCATACAATGTAAGGTACTGTATGGGACACTTGCGGCAAGGTGCGGCAAAAGTGCGGTAACCGCACCTTGCCGCACCTTGCCGCAAGTGTCCCATACAGTACCGTACATTGTATGGGGACCTGCCGCAAGTGTGCCGCAAGTGTGCCGCAAGTGGGCCGCAAGTCGACCGCAAGTCGGCTGTGCGGCGGAATTGCGGTTTTAACCGTACTGTGCTGCGGGCTGCAGTGGCATAATGTATGGGGCTGGGACCCCATGGGACCCCATGGGAGGCTGCAGTGGGATAATGTATGGGGGCTGCAACCCTATGGGAGGCTGTGTGGGATACTGTATGGGGGCTGCAACCCTACGGTATGGGAGGTTGTGTGGGATACTGTATAGGGGCTGCAACCCTACGGTATGGGAGGCTGTGTGGGATACTGTATGGGGGCTGCAACCCTACGGTATGGGAGGCTGTGTGGGATACTGTCTGGGGGCTGCAACCCTACGGTATGGGAGGCTGTGTGGGATACTATATGGTATTGTACCGTAAAACACATACGGTATGTACCGTAACCATAAACAATGCTGATACAGTACTGTATATTTTTACCCCCAGATGAGCACTTCTGGTCTGAGTAAAAGAAAGAGCTACTCCGTGGAGTACAAAAAAGCAATCATGGAAGAATCTTGGGGCAAAAATATAGTGGAATTCTGCAAGGAGAAAATGTTGTGTGAACGATTGGTGCGCAGATGGCGAGCAGAATATGGTGACCTGAGTGAAAAAGCGGAGAGTGGAAAGGCTAAAAAGTGCAAGGTGGGATCTGGTCGGCAACCCATGTATACCGAGCTGGAAAACCTGGTCTCTGACTGGGTTGCTGACAGGAGAGCAAAGACATTGGTGGTGACCAGGGCTCAGATCCAGGAATATGCCCTTGCAATGGCCCCACAGTTCGACATTTCCACTGAAGATTTCAAGGCGTCACAACACTGGGTGGATAACTTCCTTGAACGGAATGACCTGTCTCTGAGAAGATCGACAACACTGTTTAGGCTGGAGGATGCTGAGATTGTGAAACGCGCTTTTGCCTACAAGAAGTTTATTGATGACGCAGACTTCTCCAAATACAATCTTGCCAACATGATTGCCATGGATGAAACTGCAGTGTTCATGGGTCAAGCAGCTCAAACCACCATTGAACAACGAGGTGCCTCCTCCGTGTACGTTCCCTCCACTGCATATGAAAGTGCCAGTGTCACCTGTGTTTTGGCGATTCGGCTGGATGGCACTTAAGTCCCACCTTTACTCATTGCAAAGGGCAAGAAGGACAAGATTGAGCGGGTTTCTGGCATTTATGTGCTGGAAACTGAAAAAGCCTGGGCCACACAAGCGGTAATAAGGAAGTGGCTCGATTTAATGCTGCTGCTTGTTATGCGAGGGAGCCAAAGAGGAATGCTGATCTGGGATGCAGCCAGCACAACACACCGTGCCAAGGACATGAAGAATTTCCTTCATGAGCGGAGAATTGACCAAATCATGATTCCTGCAGGCATGACGGCTTATCTCCAGTCTCTGGACATCGCCATTAACAAGCCCTTCAAGGACTATCTGCGTGCCGAGATCAATGATTACATTGAGAAAAGAATGGAGAGAAATGTCCGTGGGAACTTTGTGAAGCCTAAACTGCCAGAGGTTGTGAATTGGGTCAAGAATTCATGGGCTAAGATCACTGACACCTGTGTTGCAAATGCCCTATGAGCTGGCTACCTCGACAAGACCTGCTCATTTCTGGACAGTGCCGTGGCTACACATGAGCGATATGGGCCCATGATTCAGCAGCAAATGGAGTCCCAAGCAATTCCAGAGGAACCTCAGAGTTTGGATGTGTATGGTGATGTTCCAGAGGATGATGATATGGTTGTCCTGGAATAAATCTTGTTTTGTTTTACGGTATAACATATTGTTCGTTGTTTTGCATGTTATACATGGAAATACCGTAATGATACGGTACGGTAGTAACAAGATATTATTGAGACATTGGTTCAATAAAACTGTTTTGTGGTGACTACTGGTACCATACTGTTCAGCTTGTTAATAAATGTTAATTTTATGGTTAAAAAAAAATTGTCATTTTTTTTTAATATAAGTCATACCCCGAATATAAATAAATAATGAGTAGCACCAACAAGACAAGGATCTATGAATATATTTCAATTGTGTACTGCAGAAACTGCCCTTTGCTATATATGAAATCGGAGAACTTAGTCTCATTAGTAGCTACTAAGGAATAAGCTTGGCATCCACATCAAGGAGTCTCCATTGCCAAGTCCTATCTCTATGCCTTAATGAAAATGGTATGAGGTGGATGGATTTATATGTCCTAGGTGTAATTAAAAACGACGTACTGGTGTGAACTAGGATCTAGCAATGGTGTCCATGTGTGGTTACCAAACTAATGCAAATATGGAACATGGGAAAAAAATTATGGGAAAAATTATAGAGTGGGAGCTCAGTCTAAATAAGCAATATATATATAAAGAGTTAAGACGGGCATCAACCACTTTGGTGTAGGTGCTGGCAGAAAAAACATTATACTTACAATTGTGAACCGCCGCGACACTACTATGTTTGGGAATAAAGTGAATAAAATAAATAATGAGTAGCACCAACAAGACAAGGATCTATGAATATATTTCAATTGTGTACTGCAGAAACTGCCCTTTGCTATATATGAAATCGGAGAACTTAGTCTCATTAGTAACTACTAAGGAATAAGCTTGGCATCCACATCAAGGAGTCTCCATTGCCAAGTCCTATCTCTATGCCTTAATGAAAATGGTATGAGGTGGATGGATTTATATGTCCTAGGTGTAATTAAAAACGACGTACTGGTGTGAACTAGGATCTAGCAATGGTGTCCATGTGTGGTTACCAAACTAATGCAAATATGGAACATGGGAAAAAAATTATGTTCCATATTTGCATTAGTTTGGTAACCACACATGGACACCATTGCTAGATCCTAGTTCACACCAGTACGTCGTTTTTAATTACACCTAGGACATATAAATCCATCCACCTCATACCATTTTCATTAAGGCATAGAGATAGGACTTGGCAATGGAGACTCCTTGATGTGGATGCCAAGCTTATTCCTTAGTAGCTACTAATGAGACTAAGTTCTCCGATTTCATATATAGCAAAGGGCAGTTTCTGCAGTACACAATTGAAATATATTCATAGATCCTTGTCTTGTTGGTGCTACTCATTATTTATTTTATTCACTTTATTCCCAAACATAGTAGTGTCGCGGCGGTTCACAATTGTAAGTATAATGTTTTTTCTGCCAGCACCTACACCAAAGTGGTTGATGCCCGTCTTAACTCTTTATATATATATTGCTTATTTAGACTGAGCTCCCACTCTATAATTTTTCCCATAATTTTTTTCCCATGTTCCATATTTGCATTAGTTTGGTAACCACACATGGACACCATTGCTAGATCCTAGTTCACACCAGTACGTCGTTTTTAATTACACCTAGGACATATAAATCCATCCACCTCATACCATTTTCATTAAGGCATAGAGATAGGACTTGGCAATGGAGACTCCTTGATGTGGATGCCAAGCTTATTCCTTAGTAGCTACTAATGAGACTAAGTTCTCCGATTTCATATATAGCAAAGGGCAGTTTCTGCAGTACACAATTGAAATATATTCATAGATCCTTGTCTTGTTGGTGCTACTCATTATTTATTTTATTCACTTTATTCCCAAACATAGTAGTGTCGCGGCGGTTCACAATTGTAAGTATAATGTTTTTTCTGCCAGCACCTACACCAAAGTGGTTGATGCCCGTCTTAACTCTTTATATATATATTGCTTATTTAGACTGAGCTCCCACTCTATAATTTTTCCCATAATTTTTTTCCCATGTTCCATATTTGCATTAGTTTGGTAACCACACATGGACACCATTGCTAGATCCTAGTTCACACCAGTACGTCGTTTTTAATTACACCTAGGACATATAAATCCATCCACCTCATACCATTTTCATTAAGGCATAGAGATAGGACTTGGCAATGGAGACTCCTTGATGTGGATGCCAAGCTTATTCCTTAGTAGCTACTAATGAGACTAAGTTCTCCGATTTCATATATAGCAAAGGGCAGTTTCTGCAGTACACAATTGAAATATATTCATAGATCCTTGTCTTGTTGGTGCTACTCATTATTTATTTTATTCACTTTATTCCCAAACATAGTAGTGTCGCGGCGGTTCACAATTGTAAGTATAATGTTTTTTCTGCCAGCACCTACACCAAAGTGGTTGATGCCCGTCTTAACTCTTTATATATATATTGCTTATTTAGACTGAGCTCCCACTCTATAATTTTTCCCATAATTTTTTTCCCATGTTCCATATTTGCATTAGTTTGGTAACCACACATGGACACCATTGCTAGATCCTAGTTCACACCAGTACGTCGTTTTTAATTACACCTAGGACATATAAATCCATCCACCTCATACCATTTTCATTAAGGCATAGAGATAGGACTTGGCAATGGAGACTCCTTGATGTGGATGCCAAGCTTATTCCTTAGTAGCTACTAATGAGACTAAGTTCTCCGATTTCATATATAGCAAAGGGCAGTTTCTGCAGTACACAATTGAAATATATTCATAGATCCTTGTCTTGTTGGTGCTACTCATTATTTATTTTATTCACTTTATTCCCAAACATAGTAGTGTCGCGGCGGTTCACAATTGTAAGTATAATGTTTTTTCTGCCAGCACCTACACCAAAGTGGTTGATGCCCGTCTTAACTCTTTATATACCCCGAATATAAGACAGGGTGGGACTTTTGGGGGTAAAATTAATATAAGACACCGTCTTATATTCGGGGAAACACGGTATTATCTTCATTTAATTTGTCTTCAATGAAAAAACACAAAAGGAATTGTCCTAAAGCCAAATTGGATATAAATCCACACCAAACATAAAAAAGGGGGTGGACAAAAGTATTGGCACTGTTAGAAAAATAATGTGTCGCTTCTCTAATTTGTGTAATTAACAGCACCTACAACTTACCTGTGGCACCTAACAGGTGTTGGCAATAACTAAATCACACTTGCAGCCAGTTGACATGGATTAAAGTTGACTCAACCTCTGTCCTGTGTCCTTGTGTGTACCACATTGAGCATGGAGAAAAGAAAGAAGACCAAAGAACTGTCTGAGGACTTGAGAAACCGAATTGTGAGGAAGCATGAGCAATCTCAAGGCTACAAGTCCATCTCCATAGACCTGAATGTTCCTGTGTCTACTGTGCGCAGTGTCATCAAGAATTTTAAAGCCCATGGCACTGTGGTAACCTCCCAAGATGTGGACAGAAAAGAAAATTTGACGAGAGATTTCAACTCAAGATTGTGCGGATGGTGGATAAAGAACCTCGACTAACATCCAAACAAATTAAAGCTGCCCTGCAGTCCGAGGTACAACAGTGTCAACCTGTACTATCCGTCGGCGTCTGAATGAAAAGGGACTGTATAGTAGGATACCCAGGAAGACCCCACTTCTTACCTCGAGACATAAAAAAGCCAGGCTGGAGTTTGCCAAAACTTACCTGAGAAAGCCTAAAATGTTTTGGAAGAATTTTCTCTGGTCAGATGAGACAAAAGTAGAACTTTTTGGGCAAAGGCATCAACATAGATTTTACGGGAGTAAAAAAAAGGCATTCAAAGAAAAGAACATGGTCACTACAGTCAAACATGGCGGAGGTTCCCTGATGTTGTAGGGTTGCTTTGCTGACTCTGGCACTGGACTGCTTGACCGTATGCATGGCATTATGAAGTCTGAAGACTACCAACAAATTTTGCAGCATAATATAGGGCCCAGTATGAGAAAGCTGGTCTCCCTCAGAGGTCATGGGTCTTCCAGCAGGACAATGACTCAAAACACACTTCAAAAACCACTAGAAAATGGATTGAGAGAAAGCACTGGAGACTTCTAAGGTGGCCAGCAATGAGTCCAGACCTGAATCCCATAGAACACCTGTGGAGAGATCTAAAAATGGCAGTTTGGAGAAGGCACCCTTCAAATATCAGGGACCTGGAGCAGTTTGCCAAAGAAGAATGGTCTAAAATTCCAGCAGAGCATTGTAATAAACTCATTGATGGTTACCGGAAGCGGTTGATCACAGTTATTTTGGCTAAAGGTTGTGCAACCAAGTATGAGGCTGAGGGTGCCAATACTTTTGTCTGGCACATTTTTGGAGTTTTGTGTGAAATAATCAATGTTTTGCTTTTTGCTTCATTCTCTTTTGTGTTTTTTCATTGAAGACAAATTAAATGAAGATAATAATACCAAAGAATTTATGATTGCAATCATTTTCAGGAAAAAACTGAGTATTATCTGACAGAATTGCAGGGGTGTCAATACTTTTGGCCACAACTGTATATGAATACAGTAAATATTTTTGGGTGGTGGAACATATCGTCTATGTTGCAATTATTTCTTATGGGAAAATTTGCTTTGATATACAACTGATTTAATTTACAAGCAAACTCCTGGAACAGATTATGCTCCGAAATCAAGATTCCACTGTAGTTTCATCTCCAATACCAACATCACTATTATAATGGTGTTATATTAACTTTTCAAAAAAATAAGAACTAGGAAAATTGTGTCATAATTAAAAACATATTAAGCATATTATCCCTTTTAGGCTACGTTCACACGTTCAGTATTTGGTCAATATTTTACATCAGTAGTTGTAAGCCAAAACCTGGATTGGAAAAATCAGAGAAAAATTAAAGTAGAAACACTATATCTATCACCCACTCCTAGTTTTTGCTTAAACCTTTTACGATCAACGACATACTTGTGTTCTGCCCATTTAGGCTCAGTAAGAGAAAGCAGCTCTAGTTTGACACTTGTCACCACCTGTGAGATATTATTATCTTGTTATGGTGTTTAAATTGGTTTAGCATTGTCTGGAAGTATTTGTGGAACCTCACCGGTCAGGCGTCACAAGTGGGGGTACTGCACCCAGAAATGAGCATATGGTTATCCCTGTCTCAAGTAGAATGCAGAACACTGTGGGAGGATTTGATTCCAGCACTCCCACACACACCTAGGCAACAGGGGGAGGTCCCAAAGTTCAAGAATTGGAGTTGTAAGGGAGAGGGAGGACGCACGGGGAGTCTTCAAGAGTGTCTTCCCCAAGGAAAGATTGAAAACGGGAGCTTGCCCGCGAGTGAAAGGGGTCTCCAAGGGAGGGCTAGAGAGAGAAGAAGCCCAGACAGAGAGGTTTTGACTGGTTCACCCGGAGTGCACGGGTCTGACAACGTAGCCTGGAGTGTTCATCCTCCGACCGTACACGTCCCGGCTCCGAAGACGTTATCAGGGTGTTTATCTCCTGGGACGTAACACTGTTAACTAAGCAGGCATTGAGAAGAGAAGGAACAGGACAAGGGTTAGATCCATAACATTACCACCATAGACTTCCACAGATTCTGCATTCTACTGCGACTACCCGTCCAGCCGTCCAGCTAAAGAACTGTAAGCTGTATCATCACCTTGACCAGTTTGCAAGTAAAGTACCTGGGTAGAGTGACTGAGTCTCCGTGTGCTTATTCACTTCTGTGCTGCAACTACGACCTCCATCATCTGCACCTTTATCCGTACAGGTGCATCCCTGCCCTGGAGGGCCAGCTCCACCTGCAGGGAGCTATACCATCTTGGCTGCAGTACCATCACCCTCCGGAGGACTGAAGCAGCGCTGGTGCCCTTTCACCAGGATCTGCGGGTGGCGTCACAATAAACTTTATAAACTTTTATTACTCTCATATTATTAACCGCTTTTGAAAGTAAGACCCCAGGGCCACAAGTTGGGCAGGCCACCAGTGACATCCCTACCTAAGCAGAGGGCCCAGATATCCGAGTCCTTATACCCTGTGGGCGTCATATTCCTGCACATCTAGGTGCCTTCTCCTTTAAGAACACCGTGCCTTGAAGGCCTACCCAACCTTCTCTGTGAGTTCAGCAGCCATTTTCAGATCGGTACTAGATAGGGTTCATTGTTGTGAATTCATTGGAGCTCCCTCCGGTGGTTGTTGCTGGGGATGCAGCTGACTGTGTGGGCTTCACAGGTGAGGGTGATAATTGGCAATCTGGTTCTTCGAGCATATAATGGTTTGAAGTGGATCAATCCTTGCCAGTTGTTTTTTGTTCCTGGAGGAGTTCACATCTCTCTGGTTTCTTCTGCTCTGTGGAGATCTTTGCAAGATAAGTTAATGGTTTTTTGATATTTTGTGGCACACTTTTGTCTGCTTAAGGTTCTGCTTATGTTTTGTCTTTTTCTGAGCTGTGGGTTTGCTATTTAGTTTGTATATTTGTTTATCTGCTCTCAGATAGTGAATGGTAAAATTCCTAGGAAGAAAACTTCCTATTATCTGTTATTTCCAGCTCTGCTGGCATTTGATTCATAGAAGTCTGCTGATATAGAGTTCGCCGAGTCTTAGTGACTCAGGGTAATTTTTGTAATGTCTGCTGTTGGTGGTTTTTTATAGTGTTTTATACTGACCACAATAGTATTCTATCCTGTCTTTCATATATAGCTAGTGTGGCCTCTTTTGCTAAACCTTATACTCTACCTGTGTTTGTTTTTCGGTCTCTTGGGGTTCTGCTCTGAGGCAAGATAACTTTTCCTACATCCATCTTTAGGAGCAGTTAGTTCTCAGACTGTGCAGAGGTGTCTAGGTCTGGTTAGTTACATCCCACGGCTACTTCTAATTGTGGTGTGTAGTAAGGGATTGCGATCAGTACAGTTACCAACGATTTCTACGGTATCTGAACGTATTCCTGAGTCATCGGTTCATAACAGTTCATACAGGCAACATGCTCGCTTGCTCATGTAGGCTTTTCTCTCTTGTGAAATCCCAACATCATTTACCAAGTCAATCTGGTAAGAGTCTTACTCCTCTGAGCCTTGTTAGAATAGTAGAGCAGTCCTTTACATAGAGATTAGGTCTGTAGGGATGTGTGTTTACCTAGGTTCTCCATTTTAGTTAAGGATCTCCTGCACTGAATATGGTCATAGCTGTTAAATAATTACCCAGTGCTAACTTATGCTTTCTATGCTGTGCACTTTCATAGCTTGGTGAAATGTGCATCCATTATTCTTCTATTATCTCTTCTGTGTAATATCACTAGTCGTTTATATGATATGTTTAGCACTGATTTATACTATCTCTATTTTTATAGTTCTACCACATCATCGTAATCATCATAATTATCATAATCATCAGACATTCATAATCATAACCATCACATGATTGATTACTCTTTGTTGAACAACAAACAATCAACTACAGAACCAACAGTCTACTTATTTGGGATACAGAGAAGGTTTAGCTGTATGTTAGAATTTACATCGCATATATGCGAACGAAGGCAGAACAACTTCGTACATCATGGGTCACCTCCCTTTGATGTGAGCTCTCATGCTGAGCTTGTATCATTCCCTTCACATATCAACTGATCTCATCAGTGATCCACCCGCAGCTGTTAACCCATTGGATTGCACTGTCAAACACTGACAGCGCGATCTAAAGTGCCGCAGCAAGGATTGCGCAGTTCCTCGCAGCCATCAGCTGTGGGGAAAAAATCACTGTTGACTGCCTGTCTTCATCCAGATTAGTTCTGCAGCCATAGGGAGAGGTCATATGGGCTTACTAAATGCAATGCAATAGCGCAATCTATAATTCTAAAGATCACTGAGATCGCTGTGTAGCCAATGGTTGTTAATTTCCAATCATCTTATGTTGTTCTAAAAGTCCCTCCAGTAATCTACATACTATATGTATGTGTCCATTGGACTCAATCACGGGGCATTGATGTGTTTACAAGACAGTCAGGGATCAGATAAAGAACCCTGATTCTGTCATGACTCACTTCCTGTGCATCAAAAGGTAGAAAAAAACGCACTCACCAGTCATCGATGCGTGTCAGGAAGTTTTATTCCAAATTCCTGTCAGGACCAGCCGAAGCACCTCCAGCGCGAAACTGTGCCGTGATCCTTCACTGCACCCTCCCCTCCCTGCATTATGTACCCGTGATTTGGAATAAAACTTCCTGACACGCATCGATGACTGGTGAGTGCAGTTTTTTCTACCTTTTGTTGCTATACACTGTGATTCAAGCCTGCACCACTCGTCCGGACCTGCTTGCCTAACAACCACACGGGCATTAATTACCCCCCAAAAAGAGTTAGTTGCCCGCCTTTTTTCTATTATATTGGACTTCCTGTGCATGCTCATCGAGTGCCAGCCTCAAAAGAAAGTGATAATTTCTTCTGTTCAGAGTGAAGCTGAAACGTCAATCTCAACAGCAGAAGTGAAGGGACACTGCAGTGCTGAGGCACCCTAATGGGACAAGTTTAATAAAGAAAAAGTGGGGGAAAAAAGTTTTTAAAAATATGGAAAAAAAACACAAAAAAACTAAAACTTCAAGTCTCTTTCCCCAGTGAAAATAAAACTATTAAAAAATACACACATTTTGTATCCCCTGTTTGGAAATGCCTGATCTAAATAGAAAATCATTCTAATTGGTAAACTACGTGATAGAAAAATAAGTCAATACACCAAAATTACGGGGTTTTTTGGTCACCACAACATTGTAATAAAATGCAAAATATCGCATCTACCCAAAAATACTATCATTAATAACATCAGACAGCCCCAGATCCCAAAAAGTTAGAACACTACAGGTCTCAGAAAATGGTGCCAAAAGCACAGTTCTTTTTTTTTTTGCAAACTTCTGAATTTTTTTTTACCACTTATATAAAAGTAAAAGTATACATGTTTGGTTTCTACGAACTCATACTGACTTGAGGCATCATAGTAACACATCATTTTTCCCATATAGTGATTGTCATGAATGTATGAATATTGCTCATGATTTTTTAAGATGATTGAAGAGTCAGCCAAAACTAGCTCCCCCATCTCTCCACCCTTTTGGTTTGTGAGTAAATTACATAGATCCTCGCTTGCTCTCCACACCGACCCCAACCAGAACTATTTACGACGGATCGTAAATACCAAAGCAAAGAGGAGTTAAGTTGTAGCTTTCCCGCTCCAAGGTTCTTTGTCTGAGAGATAGTTTTGTGAAGGTCAGATTTAAGAAGACCTGTTCATGCCACATACACATAATTCATATTTTTAGATTATTCACCGGTTTGCGCATTTAATGATATGTTTGGTATAACTATGTAACGATCAGGGACCTGGGAATGGATTTCTGCCATTCTAAACCTCACACATAGGTCATATTTGGTATCAATATTCTCAGAATTAAATTACATTAAGTATGAGTTATATATCATGTCTGTGAGCCCACCCCATCCCCAGATATGAAGGATGGGGATTTATTAAACATGGTGAAAGAGGAGGTCTCAGCAGACAAGCCCACAAAGGAGGGCTCACTCTACTAGGAGGGGCCATGGATTCTATCCCGGTAATAAAACCAGGGAAGCCATTTTTGGGTTGATTCTGATCCAGGGGCCTGACAGTCAATACCAGCTGTGTGACGGAATCTTACCTTTCAGGGGAGAGGCCCCCTCCACGGAACAACATTTACCTATGCGTGACTAGGTCTGAACATTTCTCTTTTATTCCTTTTATTTTTATAACTGTTTTATGCATACATGTATATTGTCTCTTATGTAATATTCTGTAAATCTTTTATATAACCACTGCCTATTTTTTTTGGAGTAAAATATTATAATTTACTAGTCTCGATCTCCTTGTCCTATGAACGAGCTCTCATGACCTCACTGCTCGTTTTTACGCTATCGCACAGGTTACTGATCCACCTGAAAGAGATCAGTGGTGGCAGCTTAATTTTGGTATTTATGTGATATTGTGGGCCTGAGGGTGACTGGATCGAGGTATATATACGTTCCTAGCCGAAACTGGTGGTATATATACATCCTGTCACATCACATGCCGCAGTAGACAACATAAATTAGAGCATCTGGGCTCCTTTCTTATCCTCTGGCAATACCGGATTTGGCCAGCAGGCTAAGGGGGCGCCAGAGAGCTACAGGTCCTGACTAAGTCATCGTGACAGTGATCATGGTGAATAAATCTCCATAAACCATTATGGATTTTCACATTTTTTTTGCAATGTCACCACACTGAAAACATTGTTCCTGTTTTACAGTACACTTTTTATAGTAAAATAAATTTTGTCATTCAAAAGTACAACTCATCCCGCAAAAATTACGCCCTAATATGTCTATATTGTTGGAAAAATAAAAAAGTAAATTGCCTGAATTTGTTAAATCGGTAAATTGATTAAAAATAGTGAAAATACTGAACGTGTGAACATGGCCTTATATGATGTATATACAAATGAAAATTGACAATGTGGTTTATTTTCTAGTAAAAAAATAAGTTACATTTGTAGGCAATTGAGTGAACTCAAGATTCAAATGATGATCATATTATTTTGTCATTATTTTTTGTCTCCCTTCATAGTGGGAGGCCTGTCACTTGGAGCAGCATTGGAAGAAGTCGGTCGGGGGCCGGTGTGGGCTTGTCTTGTCTCTGGCTATGGTCCATCAGCAGACCATCAAACTAAGGGTCCATGCACACTAGCATGCATGTAAATCAGACTGATTTTGATGCAAGACAGTGGTGATGCAAGTGTGGTGTGAGTGTGATGCGATTGTGTGTTTTTTTCCTCAGCTAACAGCACTATCACCGTGGTTCCTAAATGAGCAGCTGTGATAGCGGCAACAGTAAGCAATGAGTTAACTCCTGGGGCTCCTGAATGAGCTGCCTCATTTGTCGGACCCCAGGGCTGTGGGGTACTCAGAACTAGGCAATTACAGTCTCTGGGGAGCCACAGGGGTCGAGACCCGGTTCCCGTGACCCTGGGTGCAGCTGAAAGGGGTTTTGGCTTAGTGGGGAAAGGGAATTATGAAAGGGAGATTTTTGTTATGCCACCTGTGGTATGTGGCTATATTGGGCCACTGCTGCTGCAGAACCTCCAGGGTGATGGACTGACAGCTGGGATGGAGTGTCTCTCCACAGGCAGGCAGTTCCCCGGGGCAGTGAAGGTAGTTTAGGTGCAGGGTGCAGGAAGACGGGTACAAGCAATAGGCAGACTCACTGTGTTGTTGGTCACTCAGTCTTTTACTTGTAACGGTGGTTTGGAGCAGCTGTCCACGGAGTCTTGGCTGAGGGCAACTCAGGGTTCCTTCTCACCCAGCCAGTTCTTTGGCTCCCTTACTGTGCACTGTGTTGGCTCCTGCGGCTGTCTCTGTCTCTTCCTGCTAGGTGCCGGTATGACAGGCAACTCGAGTCCTTTCTAACCCTTGTCTCGGGTGTTGGTTCCTGAACTCTCTCTGTTGTTGTGTCTCTGGGAGTGGTATGGCTGGGGAACCTGGAATTCCCCACCTTCCGGTGTTGCCTGCCGGGACGTTAGATACTAGGCTTGAAAAAGGACCTTGGTCCGAAACATGTCGCCTTGCATTGCTCTCTGTATATTTAATATCCATGCATTATGAGCACTAACACCGGCTGTACTGACAACTGGAAAATGATTTGATTAATAAATCTTCATTTGAGCATTATTCATCGGGAGATGGACCATCACTTTCTTCTTCACGATACTGCACAGTCTCGGACACGGTGTCCATTCTCTGTGCTTTCCTCTAGGGTGAGCACGGTGTTGCTCAGCTCCCAGGTGTTCCTGCAACTCTCTTAAGACCCTAGCCATAGGCCTGGCAACGAGTCAGCGATCCTGGGACGAGCTCTACAGCCTCAGTCCACCAGGATGTCTTCCTCAGTCCTCATAGAAACTAAACTAACTGGCTCCAACCCAGACCAGAATTTATAGGGGAGCTCACCCTGAACACAGGCTTGGTCTCCCCCTTGTGGCCTGGAGGCAGAAGGTGTTGTGTGTGGTTTACCTGCCTGATAAGAAGACCCTTCTGTTGTTCCCAGAGTGACACTACTACCCTGGGGCAGTGATGACACAGTGGCACTTAGAGCCTGGGGTGCCACACATTCAGGAGCTGCAGTGATAGCGGCGCCTGTAAGCAGGGAGTTAACTGCGGTGATCCGAGATCACCATTGCTATAGTAACTGCTCATTCGGATACTATGCAAAGGGAATATTGGTGGTCAGATAGGGAATACTGGGGCATATAGACCACACTGGTCACATTTGTTTTAGAAATTCCTGCAAATGAAAATTCTATACATTTGAAAGGGATTGAGGATTTCACTTTTCTGGATGTATAAAACACTTGTTAAAATCCTTACAATGAATGTGCCTTGTGTGAACAGTTCTAATATGTATGCAACCATGTAGCATACCAGCATACTCCAGAGGATGCCTTATTACATATCTACCCTTCCCTAAAAGCACTGTTGACAAGGGTGTAACGATCACGGGCCCAAAGGTTGCAAACAGGCCCGGTGATGCAGAGGCCAGCATCCCCATCGCTTACTGCAGTGTCATGTGGATCCCTGCACTGTGATACATGCTGCCGGCTAAACAGTGGCGGGCACCTGACATTGGTGGTACAAGGCAGTGCATTACAGTGCCATCATGCGCCATGACGTGCACTCCAATACCAGCGGTGATGTGGGAGCAGAGAAAAGGTGTGTAGAATGTTTTGTTTTTTTTTGTTAATTATGTGTTAGGGCCCTTTCACATCAGCGTTTTTCGTAATTCGCGGCAGATGCGGTGAAAAAACCGCATCTGCCGCGTTTGCCGCATAACCGTTCCACTTCCGGCGCGGTTGGGGTTTTTCCCATAGAAAGTATAGGGGGACTTGCGGCAGATGCGGCAAGTGCGGTTTTGCACTTGCGGCAGGTGCGGCAGTGAAAAAAACCGAAAAGAGCGAAAAAAGCGAAAAGGCATTCATGATGCCTTTCTTTTTATTCTATTTTTTATTAGAGAAAGAATGAAGACATATATACAAGGATGGGGACCATGTATACAAGGAAGAGGAATATGGTAGAGAAAAATTAAAACTGAACAGTAGGGCGTGCAATATTATTCGGCCCCTTTATTTTCAGTGCAGCAAACTCACTCCAGTAGTTCAGTGAGGATCTCTGAATGATCCAATGTTGTCCTAAATGACCGGTAATGATAAATAGAATCCACCTATGTGTAATCAAGTCTCTGAATAAATGCACCTGCTCTGTGATAGTCTCAGGGTTCTGTTTCAAGTGCAGAGAGCATCATGAAGGCCAAGGAACACACCAGGCAGGTCCGAGATACTGTTGTGGCAAATTTTAAAGCTGGATTTGGATACATAAAGATTTCCCAAGTTTTAAACATCTCAAGGTGTGCAAGCGATCATATTGAAATAGAAGGAGTATCAGACCACTGCAAATCTACCAAGACCCGGCCGTCCCTCTAAACTTTAATCTCGAACAAGGAGAAAACTGATCAGGAATGCAGCCAAAAGGCCCATGATCACTCTGGATGAACTGCAGAGATCTACAGCTGAGGTGGGAGAGTTTGTCCATAGGACAACAATTAGTCTTACACTACACAAATCTGGCCTTTATGGAAGAGTGGCAAGAAGAAAGCCATTTCTCAAAGATATCCATAAAAAGTCTCATTTGAAGTTTGCCACAAGTCACCTAGGAGACACCAAACATGTGGAATAAGGTGCTCTGGTCAGATGAAACCAAAATCGAACTTTTTGGCCACAATGCAAAACGATATGTTTGGCGTAAAAGCAACACAGCTCATCACCCTCCAAACACCATCCCCACTGTCAAACATGGTGGTGGCAGTATCATGGTTTGAGCCTGCTTTTCTTCAGCAGGGACAGGGAAGATGGTTAAAATTGATGGGAAGATGGACGGAGCCAAATACAGGACCATTCTGGAAGAAAACCTGTTGGAGTCTGCAAAAGACCAGAGACTGGGACGGAGATTTATCTTCCAACAAGACAATGATCCCAAACATAAAGCAAAATCTACAATGCAATGGTTCAAAAATAAACATATCCAGGTGTTAGAATGGCCAAGTCACAGTCCAGACCTGAATCCAATCGAGCATCTGTGGAAAGAGCTGAAAACTGTTGCTCACAAACGCTCTCCATCCAACCTCACTGACCTCGAGCTGTTTTGCAAGGAAGAATGGGCAAGAATTTCAGTCTCTCTGTGCGCTAAACTGATAGAGACATACCCCAAACGACATACAGCTGTAATCGCAGCAAAAGGTGGCGCTACAAAGTATTAACTCAAGGGGGCCGAATAATATTGCACGCCCCACTTTTCAGTTTTTCATTTGTTAAAAAGTTCAAAATATCGAATAAATTTCATTCCACTTCACGATTGTGTCCCACTTGTTGTTGACTGTTCATAAATTAAATTGAATTTATATCTTTATGTTTGAAGCCTGAAATGTGGCAAAAGGTTGAAAAGTTCAAGGGGGCTAAATACTTTCACAAGGCACTGTATATACAAGGATGAAGGACATATATGCAAGGATGGGGGAACATACAGTATATACTAGGAGCAGGAATATATATCTATTATATAATTGCGAATGGGTTTTTTGCCCCGGCGTGGTCATGTGGATACGCGCGAAGCATTGGCTGCGAAGCGGCCATTGCGAGTCGCCGTGGTCATGTGGATACGCTCGAAGCATTGGCCGCGCAGCGGCCATTGCGAGCAGTTCTAAGGCGACTCGCTATGCCCGCGCAGCGGGCATGGCGAGTCAACTTAGCAGCGCGAAGCATTGGCCGCGAAGCGGCCATTGCGAGTCAGAGACTCGCCGTTCTAGAATCCCAATGCATCTGCATCGGGCTCCCAGCTAGTATATATATATGCATGCAGCAGCATTTTTGTATCCGGGAGAAAAATCTGAAGCCTCCCGGATTCTCATGGATAGATGGAACCCGGATGGCAGATAGCTGCTATCCAGCTCCATCCGGCCCCATAGCATACTATGGGTCCGAAATTCGGTCCGGGGCTGTCAGGTTCAACCCAGACAGCCCCGGATCGGATTTCACCGTGGTGTGAAGCTGGCCTTAGTTGAGTGGAAACATATTCAATTATTACTAGAAAATTGTACACATAAACAGAGATTGTTCGCTCGTTCAACTATTTGTCCGATAAAAAAAGAAATCTCTGTATTAGCAGTGGGGTCCTGCTGGGTCTCCTGCCATAGCGTTTCATTTTGTTCAAATGTCGAAGGATGGTTTGCACTGAAACTGATGCACCCTGAGCCTGCAGTACAGGTTGAATTTCTTTGGAACTTGATTGGAGCTGCTTATCCACCATCCAGACTATCCATCGTTGCAAATTTTCATCAATTTTTCTCTGCCGTCCACATCTAGGGAGATTAGCTGTAGTGCTATGGGTTTTAAATCTCTTGATTATGTTGTTCACCATGGACAAGGGAATATCAAGATCTCTGGAGATGGACTTGTAACCTTGAGTTTGTTGATATTTTTCAACAATGTTAGTTCTCAAGTCCTCAGATAGTTCTCTTCTTTTTCTGTTCTCAATGCTTAGTGTGGCACACACAAACACACAATGCAAAGACTGAGTCAACTTCTCCTCTTTTTATCTGGTTTCAGGTATGATTTTTGTATTGCCTACACCTGTTACTTGCAACGTGTGAGTTTGAATGAGCATCACATGCTTGAAACAAAGTTATCTACTGACAATTTTAGAAAGGTGCAAGCAATTTTGTCTTCCCATTTATGGGGTTTTGTGTGAAATATGTACAATACGCCTTTTCTCTCTGTTTTCTTTTTGTATTGCTCCAGCACAATCATGTATGACAAAACATGTGTAATTGCAATCATTTTTAGGAGAAGTACATCATTTTCGGGAACCATTTCAAGGGTTCCAACTCTTTAAGCAATAAATATAATAACACCATGGAAGCATCTGATTGGCAACAAATTTATTTTGCAGAGTAGCAATTTCCCCAAACATAAGGCCTATGTAATTACATATTATCTTCATTGTAAAGAAGAGCAGATATTTCTGGATATGATGATCTGTCCCTCACAGGTCTCTAATCATCAGTTCTGTCTGAAGTTACATGAAGAGATTAAAGAAATTGTGCAAGCCTACATTCAGAAAAGATCTGTGGTAAGTTCTCCAAGATGTTTGGAACAACCTCTCTGCCAAGTTCCTTCAAAAACTCTGTGGAAGTGTATCTAGAAGAATAGATGCTTCAATGATGTTTTGAATGTAAAGGGTGGTAATACTAAATATTGATTTATTTATCTTTTTTGCATTCACTTAGCATTATGTTAATTCATATAAATAAACTATTAATGATTCTATTTCAGAAAGCATTCTTAGGCCCCTTTCACATCAGCAGTATTCGCTGATTGCGGCAGATGCCGCGGATTTACCGCAGCTGCCGCATAACCGTCACACTTGCGGTTCACCTGCGGCAAGCCCCATGCAATGTCTATGGGGCTTACGGCAGGTGCGGCAAGTGCAGTATAGTTGCGGTTTTGGCACCTGCGGCAGATGTGGCCGCGAAAAAAACGCTGCTTACCGCGTCCTACCGACACAGGTCTCCCCTCCTGCTCTCTGTACAGAAAGAGATCTGCAGACTCCAGTTTTAGTATAGGACCTGTTGTGATGTCACGTCCACGTGATTGAATGAGGAATGAGGAAGTGACAGACGGAGCTGATGTTTTCTTAGATGGACAGGGTAAGAGCTGTTCACTCAGACATGATGTATTGTCCCCTCTGTGAGAAGTGAATGGTAAGGTGCAGTTAGTGAATAACTGATTTATATTAATTGTAAACATTATACAAGTGTAACAGGCAGCTCAACATTATAGTAAAGGAGTGCAGGGACTATAAAAAAATTTTTTATGTCCCCGGAGTTCCCCTTTCAGCTACAGGTGCTCCATTGTCCTCATATCACCATTTTCAAAAACTGTCATGGTACACATGGGAACAGGGCCGGCTCCAGGTTTTTGTGGGCCCTGGGTGAAACAGTATCAGTGGGCCCCTTTAGCACAAACCATGATACATTAATATAATATAGAAGCTGCAGGCTGTGTATATATAATATAGAGGCTCGTGGGTGGGCTTTATATATAATAAAGAGGCTGTTCAGGGCTGTATATATAATATGGAGACTGCCGGGCTGTATATATAATATAGAGACTGCGGGTTGTATATATTATTTGGAGGCTGTGCTGGCCTGCATATAGTATTTGGAGGCTGTGTCAGGCTGTATATATTATTTGGAAGCTGTGGCAGCCCAGCAGCAGCCTCCAAATAATATATACAGCCCAGCACAGCCTCCATATTATATATACAGCACAGCCTCCAAATAATATATATATAGGCCATCGCAGCCTCCATATTATATATACAGCACAGCAGAAAAGTCTCCATATACCTCTGCAGCAGCCTCCATGTACCCCAGCAGCAGCCTCCATATGCCGCAATATACAGTCAGCACAGCCTCCATATACACCCAGGACAACCTCTATATACCCCAGCACAGCGCCTCTGTATACCCCAGCACAGCGCCTCTGTATAGCCCAGCAGCACAGCGCCTCTGTATACCCCAGCAGCACAGCCTCTGTATACCCCAGCACACAGCCTCTATATACCCCAGCACACAGCCTCTATATACCCCAGCAGCACAGCCTCTATATACCCCAGCATACAGCCTCTGTATACCCCAGCACACAGCCTCTGTATACCCCAGCACACAGCCTCTATATACCCCAGCACACAGCCTCTATATACCCCAGCACACAGCCTCTATATAACTCAGCACACAGCCTCTATATACCCCAGCACACAGCCTCTGTATACCCCAGCACGCAGCCTCTATATACCCCAGCACACAGCCTCTGTATACCCCAGCACACAGCCTCTATTTACCCCAGCACACAGCCTCTATATACCCCAGCACACAGCCTCTATATACCCCAGCACACAGCCTCTGTATACCCCAGCACACAGCCTCTATATACCCCAGCACACAGCCTCCATGGTACATATAATACCCATCCTGCTGCACATTGCAAAAAAAAACCTGATCATACTCACCTTCCATCTGCTCCCTGGGGCTGTGTCCTCCTCAGATTCTTCCCCACCACATCCTTATAGCAGCAGGCTCCCGGACCTGTGGAGCTTCCTCCTTCCTCCTGGCTGCAGCAGTGTGATGAGGGCACAGTGATGACTCATCATGCTGTAGTCAGAGGAGGAAGCTCCACTGCTCCCCGGAGCCAGCACATGGCTAATCTGCATCGCATGCAAATTAGCCATGTGCACTGGCATCTCCGCTGAGGCTGGTTGTTCTCATGGTTGTCTGTACCTAATGAGCCCCTGCCTGTCAGGGCTGCCTGTCCCTGACAGCCAGTGGGCCCCCCCAGCAGTTCAGGGCCCCGGCACTTGCCCAGGTATGCCGGGTGCTGACGCCGGCCCTGCATGGGAAGATGACCACTTAAGCTGGAATGGATGCTATCTTCTTTAACCTGCCTAGCGGTATTCCCGAGTGTAACTCGGGGTTAACTTTCACTGCCAGAAGAGGTAACCCCGAGTCACACTCGGGTTCACCCGCAGGCAGTGCCGCAGCTCATTGTGAGGAGTGGGGGGGGGTTTGGGTTGTGCTAGCAGCAGTGCCCTGTCCCCTGCTCATCCTCCCTATCCCCCTGCAGCTTCCCTCCTCCCAGCTCATCCCCCTGTGCTCTGCCACTGACCAGCCTCCACCCACCGCTTCCTCCTGCTCACCTCATCCAGCTGTCGCCGCCGCCTCCTCCTGTGCTCCAGTCCCCACCACCAGTCTTCCTCCTCCTGCAGTCCCGCCGTCACCGCCGACCTCTGGAGAGTGCCGCAGCTCATTGTGAGGAGTGGGGGGAGTTGTGATCGGCTCGTGCTGCTTGCTTGTGCTGCTTGCTTGTGCCTCGGGGAATTTGGGTGCCAGCAGCAGTGCAGCTTGCTGGAGCTGTTGGGTGATGAGCGCTGGGAGGGGGGGGGGTTGTTGGCAGGTGCCAGCAGCAGTGCTGGTACCGGTGGGTGAGGAGGGGAGGTGCTAGCAGCAGTGCTGGTGCCGGTAGGGGGGTGGTGGGCTGGAGCAGTGCTGCTTACTGGTGCCGGTGGGTGAGGAGGGGGGGGTGCTGACAGTTTACAGCCCCGCCACCCCTGCAGCCTTGGATGAGGTGCAGGGTGCGGGGGGGGAGGGAAGGGTACTGACAGTGAGCAGCTCCGCACCCGGGGACGGCCAGGAAGGGAGCGGACACCTGCGGCTGAACGCAGCTGTTGTTTCAGGACCGAGGCTAGCTCCATGCTAGCCGCGGTCTTGAAAAATCAGCAGCTGCGGCTGCAATTACAGCCATCCGGCTGCACACAGGACCGGAGGGCACATTTGGCACCTCCAGTTCTGTGTGCTGATCCGGTCCGGGGCTGTCTGGGTCATCCCGGACAGCCCCGGATCGGATCAAACCGTGGTGTGAAGCCAGCCTTACATTCTCCTGGTGATCCAGCGATGTCCCCGCTGTGATCGCCGGTGAGAGGCCCTTCGGATGCCTCCATATGACTTCCTGGTTCCGTCTCTGTGAGCCGCAGTGGCTCATTGGAGGCGGAACTGGGCGGGAAATAAAAAAGTATTAAATTTCGGCCCATAAAAGAAATTTTTTACGAAAAAAAATGGTACCGCTTTTAGCACAAAATTCCTGACATAATCATACCGCCAGGGAGGTTAATAATGAGTCCCAGTTTTGGATTGGATGCAATGGTAGCCGTAAATTAGTCTGGAGACAACATGAGGATTACTAAGAAAAAATGTGAATGTGTTCCAGAAGGTGTTTTTCAGCATAAGAATGCTAGGCCGCAAGTTTCTCACAAATAGGCTGAATGGCCTAAACATGCTAAAATGGCGTACAACATTTCTGGACTAGTCTCCCATTGAGCACATCTTGAATGTCATTGGCCAGCAATAAAAGACCAAAATAGCCAAAGCAAAGATACACTTTTGCAACTGTCATATCCTAGCACATGTGAGAATAGCCAGTATTGTATAACACTTAGCGCTACTGTATCCACCAAAGCAATCATGCCTCTATGTGAATGCCAAAATATAGTATTATTTTTATTACAAAAAGTATTTTTTCAATTAAAGTGACAATTTCAATGGAACACACCCCTTGTAAATATGACATATAAGAATAAAAATGTTAGAAAAAATAAACTAAAATACAAAATAGCTGAATAGTCAAACTCCCACATAGTGCATAGATTGTTACAAGATGTCATGTGCCACTAGTTAAAACATTCCCAGATACAAACAGCTGCTTCTCTGATGCAGAAGCAAATTAAGCAACATTCTTTTTTGATCTGTGTTTTTCCTGAGAACATCCAACACTAATTTTGAGCTAAAATTAATGTTATAGCACACTATATTCTAATTGAAAGATTCAATGAAATGATTTTGGGAATTGATTTTTATTACCATAGCAGATTCAGGTCAGACGACCATTACACTCAGTGCTGTGTGCAGCTTTGCCCAGGTTATAAATGAAGGCATCATGAATGCAGGACACCAGCCCCAATCACTAGCAACCTCCTTTCTCACAGAGGGAATGACCACTGGTTGTCCTGCAAACAGAATGGGATCCACAAAGGGCGCCGCTCACACAAGTTTGCACTGTGCATGCCCAGCCTCTTACATTAACCCCTATCTCAGAAGGCGGGCTGTTATGGCATTCAACACTGCTACCTGCTGGAACAAACGCACCCATATGGCCCAGCTACACACAGCCACAAAAAGAGTGCAAAAGAAGACCACAATGACAGTTGCTGAAATTGTGGAAAATTAGTTAGTTTTTATCATATAGCAAATTGTGGGGTATTGTTTTTTCTTTTTGGACTAAAACACTTAAGCTTGTGAGCCACTACACGGCTCCCCACATCTCACAAGTCCTATCCACTAAATTCATATCTAAAGTGAGCCAAGGACACAAATAGAAAATTACTGTCCTTACCATAGCAGATTCAGGTCAGACGACCATTACACTCAGTGCTGTGTGCAGCTTTGCCCAGGTTATAAATGAAGTCATCATGAATGCAGGACACCAGCCCCAATCACTAGAAACCTCCTTTCTCACAGAGGGAGTGACCACTGGTTGGTCTAAAGACTGGAGTGGTGGGCCTGCTACAGACTGGGGGTGTCTACCTACTGGGGACTGGAGCATGCTTGTTGGAGTCTGGGTGTAAACAACTAGCTTTGATGTTACAGCCAGGCTCCAAAACAAACATGTCTCTGGATGGGGGCTGAGCTGCTCCTGCACACACCGAATCGTGACATCTAGGTAACAATTCAAAATGTTGACAGGGTGAAAATGAGCTGCATTGACCCCTCTGCTGCGCAGACCCCTCTGCCTCATGGACCCCCCTTGCTGCATGATCCCTCTGCCGCATGGACCCCTCTGGCTGCATCTGACCCCCAGCTGCCTCACGGACCCCTCTGGCTACATTGGCCCCTCTGCTGCACAGACCCCTCTGCCTCATGGACTCCTCTGGCTGCAGTGACCCCTCTGCCGCATGGACCCCCCTGGCTGCATCTGACCCCCAGCAGAATCTGACCCCCGGCTGCATTGGATCCTGACTGCATCTCAGCATCTCGCCCCTGGCGGCACCTGATCGCCCAACTGTATCCGACCACCGGCTGCTTCTGACCTGTGGCTGCACCACCTCACCACCGCTGCGCCACCCCACCTCCGACTATGCCACCCCACCACCGGCTGCGCCACCTCACCACTGCATCATCTTATCCTCCATCTGCATCATCTCATCTTCCAGCTGCATCATCTCATCCCCCGGCTGCATCACCCCATCCTCTGACTGCATCACCCCATCCTCCGGCTGCATCACCCCATCCTCTGGCTGCTTCACCCCATCCTCCGGCTGCATCACCTCATCCTCCGGCTGCATCATCTCATCCTCCGGCTGCATCATCTCATCCTCTGGCTGCATCATCTCATCCTCCGGCTGCATCATCTCATCCTCTGGCTGCATCATCTCATCCCCCGGCTGCATCATCTCATCCCCGGCTGCAAGATTCCATCATCTCGTCCCAAGCTGCTCAATCTCATCCTCGGCTACATCTCCCCCTGGACTGCTGCTCATCTCATGGTAGCATCCCGGACTACTCTTCACTACTGACCACTCGTCCACCACTACAACTCTCCTTCCTGCTGCACTTGACCCCTGCTGCATCTGACCTCTGTTACCCCTCATCACCAGCTCACCATCTACAATGTTTCCACTCCTTTTCACTCTCACTCCCATCCTTCTCCACTTCCTGCTTCCCCCGCTCATCCCTCCACCCAGCAACAAAGTACTACTCTCACCCTCCATCCTACCTAACCACCTCACCCACTACTCTGAACTATTCCTTCACTTTCAATCCTCCATCTCCAAACGCCCACCATGTAAACTCTCCTGCTCCCACCTGCTAACCCTCTCCCTGCTCCTCCTGCTCACTGGAGACATTTCCCCTAATCCTGGCCCCGCCACCACATCCCGACAGTCCCCTACACCCCACCCCCACGACCCATCACCAACTCTTGTAACCACACCACCCTTCAACCCATCCCCCCAGCCCCTGCTTCCCTAATCTCCCTGCCAGGCGCACTCTGGAATGCCCGCTCAGTCTGTAATAAACTCCCATACATCCACAAACTCTTTATCTCTAAAAATTCCTCATTCCTTGGCATCACAGAGACCTGGCTCACCCCTTCCGACATGGCCTATCCTGCTGCACTATCCTATAGCGGATTCAGTCTTTCCCACACACCCCGCCCCTCCAACAAACACGGTGGAGGTGTCGGTGTCCTCCTGTCCAACACCTGCTCCTTCGCCCTCATTCCACTGTCTCCCCTGCTACTCTCCCCTCTTTCGAAGCCCACTCTGTCTGCATCTTCTCCCCCCTGTAACTTTCAGCTGGCCGTCATCTACCACCCACCTGGATCCATCCCCACCTTCCTCGACCACTTCGCCACCTAGCTACTTCATTTCCTCTCTGCTGATATCCCCACCATCATTATGGGTGACTTCAATATCCTCATCAACACAGCCCTCTCAACTTCTTTCCCTAACCTCCTCCTTTGGGCTCTCCCAATGGTCCTCCTCTGCCATCCACAAAGATGGCCACACGCTGGACCTCATGTTTACCCGTCTTTGCTCCCTCACTAACCTCACTAACTCAACCCTCCCCCTGTCCGACCACAATCTGCTGACCTTCTCCTCCCTCACCTCCCCTACTACGCCACCCCCTCTCCGCAAACTCGATCACCCCTGCAGAAACCTAAAACACATCGATCTACACTCACTCTCAGAATCCCTTCTCCCTCTTGCCGACATAACATCCATACACGACACAGACACTGCTACCACCCTGTACAACACCACGTTAACCAAGGTCCTTGACCTAGCCACCCCCCTCACACACCACGCTCCACGCACTAACAGGCAACACTGGCACACCACACTCACTAAAGACCTGAGATGGGCATCCAGGGTTGCCGAGAGGAGATGGAAAAAATCCTACTCCACTGAGCACTTTGCGCTGTTCAAACAGTCCCTCACCACCTTCAAGGCTGCAGTTGCAGCCGCCAAACAAACCTTCTTCTCATCCCTAATAACCTCTCTGTCCCACAATCCCAAACAGCTTTCCAAAACCCACAATTCCTTAAATGCCCCAACCAACCCACCCCCCCTCTCCCCTTATCTCTGCTGAAGACTTTGCCTCCTTCTTCAAAGAAAAGATTGACAGAATCAGAGACAGCTTTGACCCACTGTCCCCACAGCCTCCCCTCTTGCCTATACTGCCCTTTCCTTCCACCAGCTGCTTCCCCTCCATAACTGAGGATCAGCTCTCCTCCCTCCTGTCAAAATCACACCTCACCACTAGCGCCCACGACCCGCTCCCATCCCACCTCATTCCCAACCTAACCTCTGTTAACATTCCAGCCCTAACTCATCTTTTTAACCTATCACTTACTACTAGCACCTTCCCCTCAGCCTTCAAACAAGCCCTGATCACACCCATCCTCAAAAAACCCTCCCTTGACCCCACATCTGTCTCCAACTATCGCCCCATATCTCTCCTCCCTTTCACCTCTAAACTACTTGAACAGCATGTACACTCAGCGCTGTGTTCTCATCTCTACTCCTGCTCCCTCTTTGACCGCCTGCAATCTGGCTTCTGACCCCTCCACTCCACTGAAACTGCCCTGACCAAAGTCACCAATGACCTACTGACTGCCAAAAGCAAACGTCACTACTCTGTCCTCCTCCTCCTCGACCTATCTGCCGCTTTTGACACTGTTGACCACTCCCTTCTACTTCAGATCCTGGAATGTCTTGGCATCAAGGATCATGCCCTCTCTTGGATCTCCTCATACTTAAAGGACCGGACGTACAGTGTCACCCACTCCCACAGCTCCTCCACACCCTTCCCCCTATCTGTCGGGGTCCCCCAGGGCTCGGTTCTGGGACTATTACTCTTCTCAATCTACACTCTAGGCCTAGGGCAACTCATCTCTCTACTATCAAAAATTCCACAATGCCTGTCCACCATCTCATCCTTCTTCTCTGCTCACTTTCTTAAGCTGAACATGGACAAAACCGAGTTCATCGTATTCCTCCCAAGCCGCTCCCCCTCACTACCCAACCTATCCATCGTCATCAATGCCTGCTCTCTCTCCCCAGTCCCCCACTCCAAATGCCTCGGGGTTATCCTTAACTCTTCCCTCTCCTTCAAGCCCCACATCCAGGCCCTCGCCACCTTCTGCCATCTCCAACTCAAAAACATCTCCCGTGTCCACACTTTTCTTAACCATGACACTGCTAAAACCCTTATTCACTTGCACATCATCTCCCGCCTTGACTATTGCAACCTCCTGCTCTCCGGCCTCCCTGCTACCTCCCTTGCACCTCTCCAATCTATCCTAAACTCCGCTGCCTGTCTAATCCATCTGTCCTCCCGCTACTCCCCTGTCTACCCCCTCTGCCAAGAAGCCCTTCATTGGCTTCCTGCTTCCCAGAGATCCCGATTTAAAACATTAACCATGACATACAAAGCCACCCACAACCTGTCCCCTCCATACATTTCCGACATGGCAGGGGCGGGCTGGTGCACCTTGCCCCGGGAGGCAGTGTGATTCTGCCACCCCTTGGAGTAGGTGATGAGCGGGGGGGATTCTATTGGACACGGTGAGGAGCGGGGGGTGGGGGTTGCTATCGGATATGGTGAGGAGCGAGGGGGGTGCTATCGGACACGGTGAGGGGCGGGTGAGTGGGGGGGAGCTTTGGGCTTGCCCACTGTCACTCACAACACTGCCCGGCGCGTTGCCTTCTATGATGCCAGCAGCTGCGGCCGCAAAGCCGGCTGGCCCATTTCAGTGAGAGGGGCGGCCCTAGATGAGGGCAATACCACCAACCTGGGGGGCACTTGCCCCCCTGCCACCTGGGCCAGTCCGTCCCTGCGACATGGTCTCCCAATACCTACCCTCGCGCAACCTGCGATCCTCCCAAGAACTCCTCCTCTTCTTCCCCCTCATCTCCTCTTCGCACAACTGCATACAGGATTTCTTCCCGGCATGCCCCATACTCTGGAACTCTCTGCCCCAACACATCAGACATTCTCCTACCCTGGGAACCTTCAAAAGAAGCCTAAAGACCCACCTCTTCCGCCAAGCCTACGATCTGCCATGAGACCCGGTCCACCGAACCGCCTCACGACCGGCACCTCCCCCTCCTACTGTATCCCGACCCGCCCCTCATAGACAGTGAGCCCTCGCGGACAGGTTCTTCTCCCCTCTTGTATCTATACAATCAAATTGTCCACATTTATTGTACTTGTCCTTGTCTGCCCTTTTAGCATGTAAAGCGCCATGGAATTTAATGGCGCTATATAAATAAACAATAATAATAATTTTGCAGCCTAGACAGACACTCAGATTTTATAAAAAGCCTGGACAACCCTTTTAATGGACTTTACTAACCCCATTGAGTATGGTATATCAGCATTTCATAGTTGTTCTGAAATATTCACCTTCCTATCATATAACTAATCATCTATATTTTCAAATTATATTTTTTTGATATCTTGATTTATTAAAGAAAACTCTTAGATTTCAGTAAAAAAGCTGTATGAAGTTCTATTGGTATTGTATTCATTTTTATAATTAAAGGGATCTTGTCACCTCCAGAACGCCTCCTAAGCTACCAAAACATGTCCCTGTAGCATATTATCACTAATCTTACACTCCTTTTGTCTCCTAAAAGCATCCTGTGAAAATGCATAAAAACGATTTTATACTCACTCATTAGTGATTATAGTTAGTAGGGGCTATATTCTTTCGTCCCCGGGGCGTGTTGTTTTGCAGGCTCCAGGATCCACCCTCTCTCTGTTTGCTCTGCTTGTCCAGGCATTGCCCTCCCCCCTCTAACACTCACAGAATGCAAATCTTTAGTCCTGCCTTCAGCTCCACATCACAGCAGCACAGACAGAAAGGGTGGATCCTGAAGCCAGCAAAACAACACGCCCTAAGGGCTAAAGAATATAGTCCCTACTAATTATAATCACTAATGAGTGAGTATTAAAACATTTTTATGCACTTTCACAGTATGCTTTTAGGAGACAAAAGGAGTGTGAGATTAGTGATAATATGCTGCTGGGACATGTTTTGATAGCTTAGGAGGCGTTTTGGAGGTGACAGGATCCCTTTAAGCTTTACTTGCAACTAACAGATAATGACTGATTGATGATGTAGTTAGTTCTTCTTTCATTATTTAATATATTATACGACAGATACTTTATTTTCATGATTGTATTGGTTACTTTAATTGAAAAATAATCTTGAAATCCTACAGAACATAAATTTCTCTGCAGCTTTGCTGTCCATTTAGGTCCTGCATTATTTAGTTGTTCGGTGGAATGGACTATGCATTATCTGTGTCAGTATATTTTCAGAGTCACATTGCAGAACATGTGTGTATATTCATAATCTGTCATTGTAGGATATAAACCTTTCTTTAAATAAACTAAATGCTTTACACTGTGTAATGTTTAATATTTATTATATTGCTGACATGTAAAATCACTGCCATAGCCCTAATGAATAAATAAAACAAATACTAAATCAATTTTCTTTATAAGCTTTGAGTTGTAAATAAAATGTACTGTAATAAAATAATAAGACTAAATTATTAATTCATGCAGTCAGATACAAAAGAGTATTTACAATATTGTTATTAAAGGAGTTTTGTGTCCTTTAAAAAAATTCAATTATTAAAAATTATTAAATAATAAACAAAACAAGACATACAACTCTAAAGGCCGCTTTACACGTCGCAATATCGTTCCGATATTGCATACGATTTCACGGGAGCGAGCATGTTTTTGGCACTTGTCCAAAATCGCATAGGAGATGTCACACAGGGAGATATCGCCAGGCAACGCAACTACGATGTCGTACGCCCCTCTTGCACACTGCATCTGAACAACTCAGGGAATGACCAATTAACATTGGAGTGAATAGAGGAAGTTGCACTCCAAATCATAGTAGCCAATATTGCATGGTTGAAGAGCATGCACAATTCAAAAACGATATCGTAGTTGCATTGTTCTTGACTTGCGTTGCCCATTTACACGACACAGCACACGAACGATATCAACTGCAACGCCCCTACCATGTGATTTTTTATTGTAGTTGCGTTGCGATATCGTGACGTGTAAAGCGGCCTTAATCTGTGTGGATCCAGCACAGTTTAGACCAGAGCGTATAAGGCTGAGACTGGAAGCAATCAAAGAAAAAGCATTAAAAATAATAGCCAATATAAGGCAAATATCAACATTATTTTAGACAAAATGTCGAAAAAAGCTTCTTTTATATATAGATATAGATAATTTAAGTTCAGAAATATTTATACAGTGTCACACCGAGGCAGGCAGAGCGAGGATAGTGAACCAATTGACCATAGAGGATACTGTGGAAGCTGAACCCAGAAACTAGCCGGACAAGGACACCAGATAAACTGTAAGGCTTTATTGAATTACAGCAACAGGAACAAGGGAAGCCCCTGGGCCGAAACACTGACTTTCCCCGAGGGAGCACCAGAGAGCGAATTCCTTAACAGGCATTGTCCCAGCCCAGCCACGGAGGCTCAGGTGAAACAGCTCCATGACCAGAAGGTCAGACCCAAGGGAAACAGTAAAACCGGAGGGAAGGGAGTGAGAGGTCCAGGGAACTGAAGGAGGTGAATCAGTGCAGGGACCGGGACACCTGAAGGAATCCAGGGAGAACACGGAACTGGGTTACCAGGGATTCTTCCAGATGGTCAGAGGGTACCGTCAGGATCTGTGGGTGGACGGCAGGTAGGCAGGACACCAGAACTAGTATGAAAATACAAAGTAATAATATTTTGGCAAGAAAAGGCAAAATACACTGATGCTGGTCAGGGAAAAGAGAACAGCAACTAAGCAAAGCACAAAGTTGCCCAGGCACTGTTCAAGGGAATTGAGGACCTTAAGCATCCACAGACCTCTCAGCAATTGGCTGAGAAGTAGTTACAGGAAAAGGGTGTACTGGCCCTTTAAATTAATTTAGAGCTGCGTGCGCCCTATGCTCGCACCCTCACAACCCAGAAGTGAGGAGGTGGAGAAAACGGGCCAGGAAGACACTGCAGCCTGAGGGGACATTGCAGGAGCGCAGGCTAGGCAAGTATGAGAGTGGGGCACAGTGGAATGCCGGCGGCCAGATGGGACCCGTTCTCCCTGCACCCTGGAAATGGGTCTCGCTGGCCGGAGCGGTACAGAGAGTAATGCAAGGTTTGGCATTTTAGCTGTTTACCAATACATATTCCAGATACAGTTACAGTATATTATTAATATGAGCTTAAAGTGCAGTCTCTCAGCTTTATTTCAGGGTATTCACATTCTAATTGGAGTAAGGGTTTAGGATTTACGGCTCTAATATGTAACCGGAGGACAGATAGCTATTGGCCAAGGGGAGTGTCAGCCTGAGCCGTGCCAGCCCCTAGATTCACAGGGGAGGATTTTGGCCATGCCCAATGCACTGCTAATTACACTGTCTATTGTAGTGTGCTGGTGTGTAAACTCCGGTGAACGGCAGACAGGAAGGGGACCCCGTGATGGCTTCGAGGCACTGCATGCCTGGGCGCTGGATGCCCGCCCGGCGGAGCAGGGGAGAGCGCAGCATCAGGGAAGGTGAGTGGGGGAGCGGTGCCAGGGGACCTAACAGCACCCCTGCCCCTACACCCTCTCCGTCGAAGGCGCACTAGGAATCTCTCCAGAACATGAGGCGCATTAATATTCTCCCGTGGCTCCCAGGTTCTCTCCTCAGGACCAAAGCCATCCCAGTCAATCAAGAAGAGAATCTCGCCCCTGCTCTTCTTCATAGCAAGGATTTCCTTTACTTCGAAAACGTCCTCGGAGCTGAGAGGCCATGGAACAGTGCCGGAGGAAGGATGAAAGCCATTAAGCATCACCTGTTTCAACAGCAAGACACGAAAGTAGTTGGGGATGTGAAGCGAGGCAGACAGTCTCAGCTTGTAAGTAACATCGTTGATGCGTCCTAAGACTTCGAAGGGACAGACATAATGCGGCCCTAACTTGTAGGATGGCACCTTTAGCCTGATGTACTTGAATGAAAGCCTTACTTTATCGCTTGAAAGAAAAGACAGAGAGTCCAGGCACCTCTTATCGGCATGTCTCTTCATCCTGCCGGAGTACTGTGTAAGAACGTCTCTGGCCTTCTCCCAAATCTTGTAGAAGTCCACGCACAATGCATCAGCTGCCGGGTTGCCAGATGCAGATATCGGGAGAGGCATACCTGGATGTTTTCCAAATACAATGAAAAAAGGGATTTAATGGATGACTCACTGTAGTGATTGTTATAAGCATATTCTGCCCAAGGAAGGAGGCTGGTCCAGTTGTCTTGATGAGCATTGGCGAAGTGTCGTAGATTGGTTATGAGGACTTGATTAATACGCTTTACCTTCCCATTGGACTGAGGATAATAAGCAGAGGAGAAGTCCAACGTGACATCCATATGTTTGCACAACGCCCTCCAGAACCGAGAAGTAAATTGGACACCCCTATTTGACACTATGTGATGAGGAAATCCGTGGAGCCGGAAGATGTGTTCGATGAATAGTCTGGCCAACTCAGGAGTGGATGGCAATCCAGGCAGAGGAAAGAAGTGGGCCATTTTAGAAAAGCGATCCACCACCATACAACCATGCAACCAGAGGAGCATGGTAGATCCGTGATGAAATCCATGGCAATGTGTTGCCAAGGTGCCGATGGAATTGGGAGAGGCAGAAGATGTCCAACCGCCAACTTACTAGACTAGGGATGAGCGAGTGTACCCTTTACTATTCGGTACTCGCCGAATAGTACAGAACTCGGGCTACTCGTTACTCCACGAATTTCCTTGTGAATGCTCGCTAGGATTAACGAGCACAATGTAACTCAATTGGAAATGCAAGTAATGTCTCTGCTGGACCCTATACAGCGGTCTGGGGGCTGGAGAAAGGGCTGAAATGGGTGCATGATTGTTTAAAAGCCAGCGGTAAAAAGCCGCCGGCTTTTAAACAATCATTCAGCCCTATCCTCTGCCTCCCATCCCGATCCTCCGCTCCGCCACCCCTCCCATCCCAATCCTCTGCTCCCCCCACCGAGTCCCACCCCGATCCTGAGTTAGGACTGGGCGAAGAGCTCAACACAAGCGTGCGGGGAGCAAAGAACCCCGGCGGGGAAGCCGGCGGTGAGAAGACTTCACCGCCAGCTTTCCCATTCTGTGCTGCGCTCCCTGCTCCCTGGTGCCCCCTCACCATTCCCTGGTTCGGCACTCCCTGCCCGGTCCTAACTTAGGATCGGGCAGAGAGGCGGTGGGGGAGTGGGGAGGGGGCATCAGGGCATGCAGTCCGTAGCTGCCCCAGAAGATGGCGCATTCATAGAAGCCAATCCAGTTTTTTCTTTAGCTGAGCTACATCTCTGGCAGAGAACCTCTACCAGAGATGTTGCTGAGCTGTGCGCTGGGTGGCCATGGGAAAGTTGAACCCTGACAGCACCACGCGGCTACTTCAAATGAACAGCTGATCAGCATCAGCTGATACCTCAGTCGTTCATTTGAAATAACCAGCGGGAAAGCCGGCAGTGAGAAGACTTCACCACCGGCTTTTCTGTGCGGTGCTGCGCTCCCCACTCGGAGAAGGAGTGCTTTAAGGTGGAAAAAGCATTTTTGGCCTCTGGGGTCCAGATGCAGGAATTTGGTCCCTTACAGATGAGAGCCGTGATGGGTTTGATTAGGGAAGAAAAATGAGGAATGAATTGTCTGTAGTAATCCGCAAAACCAAGGAACCGTTATATAGCCTTGGTCCAAAAGAGGTATTATGGGAATCCCAAGACGCGTTACTGCTTCTTGCCTGATGAAGTTTCCAGGTGCTCCAGAATCTACGTAAGCTAGCTCAGAGAAGCGCCTCTGTGGACATATCACCTGCACGGGCAGGGTGAGGGGTAGAGAGGGATCACTCTAGCCTAGGGTAACCTCTCCAACTAGACCTAGGCGGAGGAGTTTCCCAGCCTCACAGGACAATTACAGCGCAGATGGGATGCACTTCTGCAGTATAAGCACAAGCCATGAGCAAGCTCTCCTCCCAACGTTGTTCTGCCATCCTGACTCGATTCACCTGCATTGGTTCCGAAAAGGAGGCGGTGTCATTGGCCGTGGACTGAGCAACTTGAGAACAGAGGAGGGTAGTCGTACGGGTCTCCTGTCTCATGCAGACTCATGGGAGCGTTCCTGGAAATGCAGGTCAATGTGCGTGGGCAGCGAGATTAGGTCCTCCAGTTCAGCAGGGTGTCATGACCCGCAAGTTCGGTCGTAATTCTGATGGACCAGCCACGCCAGAACGCTCCGATCAGAGCCTCGTTATTCTAACCTAACTCGGAGGAGAGGGTGTGGAAGTGAATGGCGTATTGCCCAACGGTGAGGGTCCCTTGACGGAGGTTAAAGAGGGACTCAGTAGTGGAAACCACCTGGCTAGTCTCATCGAAGACCTTCCGAAACGTCTCCAAAATGGTCGGCAAATGAGACTGTAGGGTCATCTCGCTCCCATAAAGGGTTAACACACGCCAGAGCTTGATTATTCTGTCACACTTCCGGAGGAAGACACCCTAGAGTGGACCTACTGGGCTGTGGTACCGAACTCCCCTGGGTGAGCTGGTCCTAGTTGATTCAACCCCTATACAGGGATTGTCAGGGGCAAGCCCAGGGGTCTAAATACCACAGCGGCCGGTACCAGAGGGGCGGCTCATAGGGTTAAACTGACAGAGGTATGGCAGACAAGGGCCGGAGGTACCAGAGCTCGAGATACGGACAGGACGGAGGGCTGGGAGAATACCCACAAGTGAGAGAGCACAAGAAGAGCCTGACTAACAGCCAGATATGCACAAGGCAACTAACACAATAATCAGGCACCGAGTGTCAGACTGAGCAGTGCCGGTCCCTAGATTCACAGGGGAGGAGCCAATGCACCAATTAATACACCGTCTATTGTAGTGTGCTGGTGTGTGAACCCCGGTGACCGGTAGATAGGAAGGGGACCCGGCGATGGCTCTGAGACACCGCACGCCTGGGCACTGGATGCCCACCCGGCGAACCAGGGGAAAATGCAGTGTTAGAGAAGGTGAGCTGGGGAGCGGTGCCAGGGTACCTAACACAGTTCTTAACCCAATTACACATAAACTATTTTCCCCTAGCCTCATTATTTTCATTTTATGTATCAAATCTTTTGTGTTTTCACCTGATGAAGACGGTCACAAGCCGTCGAAACATGTTGTGGCTATGGAGGCACGAGGAATAAAGCCTTTTTAATTTTCCTGGGAATCCCTTGCTTTTACCTGAGCGCTCATTACAGACCGTGGATCCTTCAGAAAACTGCATTTTCTCCTGTTTCTAGCATGTTTAATCCCATAGGGCAGTGATGGCGAACCTTTCCAAGGCCGAGTGCCCAAACTGCAACTCAAAACCTAATTATTTATGGCAAAGTGTCAACAGGGTAATTTAACGTAAGTTACAGCAGTAGCCGTCACAAACGCAGCACAGGGGGAGGGTCAGCAGATTCTCTTCCCTGTACAGAACTTGCAATCCTGACACCCTGATGATGAATTCTATTATTTTAACAAATAATTGATTTTAAACTTACTTTTGCAGTCTTGTCTTCTTTTCTGCAGTAGTCAACAAGCTCATATGTGCTGAGTGCACATTGTAGCTGAGCCGTTCTGACTGCCCTTTCCAGACCCAGGAGGTGGATTGATCTGTATGGAAAAAAAAGCAGAATATTAGATAGAATTTTATCATGGAATGTAAGCCAATTTCACACTGAAATCCTGGTCTTTATCTTGTAGTAATATCTGCTTCCTGACCCTCCCCTTGGAATAATATGCTCCATCCTGACCCTCTCCTTGTAGCTATGTGCTCCATCCTGATCCTCTCCTTGTAGTAATGCGCTCCATCTTGACCTTCTCCTTGTAGTAATGTGCCCCATCCTGGCCCTCTCCTTGAAGTTATGTGCTCCATCCTGACCCTCTCCTTGTAGTAATGTGCTCCATCCTGACCCTCTCTTTGTAGTAACGTGCTCTATTCTGACCCTCTCCTTGTAGTAATGTGCTCCATCCTGACCTTCTCCTTGCAGTAATGTACTCCATCCTGACCCTCTCCTTGCAGTTATGTGCTCCATCCTGACTGTCTCCTTGTAGTAATGTTCTCAATCCTGACCTTCCCCTTCTACAAGTAGTTATGTGCTCCACCCTGACTCTCTGCTTGCAGTTATTTGCTCCAATCTGACCCTCTCCTTCTAGTTATGTGCCCCATCCTGACCCTCTCCTTGTAGCTATGTGCTCCATCCTGATCCTCTCCTTGTAGTAATGCGCTCCATCTTGACCTTCTCCTTGTAGTAATGTGCCCCATCCTGGCCCTCTCCTTGAAGTTATGTGCTCCATCCTGACCCTCTCCTTGTAGTAATGTGCTCCATCCTGACCCTCTCTTTGTAGTAACGTGCTCTATTCTGACCCTCTCCTTGTAGTAATGTGCTCCATCCTGACCTTCTCCTTGCAGTAATGTACTCCATCCTGACCCTCTCCTTGCAGTTATGTGCTCCATCCTGACTGTCTCCTTGTAGTAATGTTCTCAATCCTGACCTTCCCCTTCTACAAGTAGTTATGTGCTCCACCCTGACTCTCTGCTTGCAGTTATTTGCTCCAATCTGACCCTCTCCTTCTAGTTATGTGACCCATCCTGACCCTCTCCTTGCAGTTATGTTCTCCATCCTGACCCTCTCCTTGCAGTTATGTTCTCCATCCTGAGCCTCTCCTTGCAGTTATGTGCTCCATCCTGACCCTCTTCTTGCAGTTATTTGCTCCAATCTGACCCTCTCCTTCTAGCTGTGTGCTCCCTTCTGACCCTCTCCTTCTTGTAATATGCTCCTTCTGACTCTCCCTTTGTAGTAATGTACTCCATGCTGACCCTCTCCTTCTAGTAATGTGCTCCATCCTGACCCTCTCCTTGTAGTAATGTGCTCCATCCTGACCCTCTTCTAATAATGTGCTCCATCCTGACCCTCTCCTTGTAGTATTGCACTCTATCCTGACCCTCTTTTTCTAGTTAACTGCAGGGAGAGGGTCAGAATGGAGGATATTGACTAGAAAAAGAGGGTCAGGATGGATCACATTACTGCAAGGAGAGCGTCAGGATGGAGCACATTATGAGCTCCATCCTGACCCTCTCCTTGCAGTAATGTGCTCCATCCTGACACTCTTTTTCTAGTTTCTAGTTATGTATCCCATTCTCACCCTCTCCTAGCAGTAATGTCCCCATCCTGGCCCCCATCCTGTAGTAATGTCTCCTCCTTGTCCCCTTGATTAATGCCTCACACTTGTCACCTTGCAGTAATGCCCCCTACTTGTCCCCTTGCAGTAATACCCCATCCTTGTCCCCTTGTAGTAATATGCCCCACCCTGCTCCCATCATGTAGTAATGCCACATCCTGCCCCATCATGTAGTAATGTGTCCCATCATTGTCCCCTTGCAGTAATATGTCCCATCATTCAGTAATATGCCCCATCCTTGTCCCCTTGCAGTAATATGCCCCATCCTTGTCCATTTGCATTTATATGCCCCATCCTGTACCAATATGCCCCATCATTGACCCCTTGCAGTAATAAGCAACATACTTGTCCTCAGGTAGTATTGCCCCATCCTGTCCTCAGGTAGTATTGCCCAATCCTGACCTCAGGTAGTATTGCCCCATCCTGTCGTCAAGTAGTATTGCCCCATCCTGTTCTCAGTTAGTATTGCCCCATTCTGTTCTCAGGTAATATTGCCCCATCCTGTTCTCAGGTAATATTGTCCCATCCTGTCCTCAAGTAGTATTGCCTCATCCTTATCTTCAAGTAGTATTGCCCCATCCTTGTCTTCGGGTAGTGTTGCCCCATCCTTATCTTCTGGTAGTATTGGCCCATCCTATCCTCAGATAGTATTGTCCCATCCTGTTCTCAGGTAGTATTGGCCCATCCTGTCCTCAGGTATTATTGCCCCATTCTGTCCTCAGCAGTGGCGTTGCTAGGGTCAGAAAAGCACCATCACACAGACACATCCAGGTGACCGTCACACATAAAGCACACATAGAATCATGCATACCATCAAACATACATCACGCACAAACCCAGGCGAACCATGCTACATCACACTCACTCAAGTACACCATCATATATATACACACAGACTCATCCAGGCTTAAGATCATCAACACAAACACCACACGCATTTCCCTCACACATCACAGGCATCACCCTCACACACCACAAGCATCACTCTCACACATGCATCACCATCACACACCACATGCATCACCCTCACACACTACATGCATAACTCTCACACATGCATCACCCTCACTGTCCTCAGGTATTATTGCTCCAATCTGTCCTCAGCAGGGGGGTTGCCTGCTAGGGTCAGAAAAGCACCATCACCACAGAAACATCCAGGCGACCATCACACATAAAGCACACACAGTATTATGCATATCAATACACACACATCACGCACATACCCAGGCGAACCATCATACATCACACTCACTCAAGTACACCATCATATATATACATCCAGACACATCCAGGCTTAAGATCATCTACACACACACCACACACATCACCCTCATGCACATCCCCTTCACACACACATCACCCTCACACACCACAAGCACCACCCTCACACTTGCATCACCCTAATACACATCACCCTCAAACACCAAATGCAGAACTCTCAAATATGCATCACCCTCACACACCACATGCATCACTTCACACACCACATGCATCACCTTCACACTTGCATCATCTTCACACATGCATCACCCTCACACACCACATGCATCACCCTCACCCACCACACACATCATCCTCACACACCACATGCATCACCCTCACACAACACACGCATCACTTTCATACATCACGTGCATCACCCTCACACACAAGCACATCACACACATACCATCATACATACATAATATAGGTATGAACACATATATACTCACAGGCAGGAGAGGTGGAGGCCTGAAGTTGGAGTCTTCAGTAGGAGATGGCTGCAAGCACAGGAGTCTCCTGTCAGACTCCTTCTCTCTCCCTCCTCCTGCTCCTGACTGATGAGGTAGTGGTGACATTACAGAAGGAGGGGGCTCCTGTAAGAGTAGCAGTGGCAACAAATGAGGAGGGCAGGCACTTTTCTCCTCCTTCCTCAGGGCCGACTGCCTTGTGTTCTATATTTCTTTCCCCCCCCCACACACACACACTTGGCCCTGCCCACCTTCTGCTACAGAACGAAGTGCCGCTCCCCTCACTGATTCAGTCAGTGCAGTCTCTGCAGAAGGATGAAAGAATCCTTGGCCAAAGCTGGGGTCATGGAGACCAGTGTGCTGGAGGAGCTGCCGAAGTCACAGAGCTGTGCAGTGCAGAGCATTGTCAGCAATCCCTGCATGTGTGTGAGTGGCCAAAACTTTATTACAAGCGTGAACTAGTCATTCAGGGCAGTGCACTGATGGTCTGGGGCCGGGGCCCGAATCTTGGTGCTCGGATAGTAATAGTATTGCCCCATTCTGGTTGTTAAATATGTTTTTTAAAAAAAAGGTCGTGCTCGCCTTCCTGCTCCTGCTTTCACCGCTGCATGTTCCTCTTCTCACATCTTCTGTCTTCTCCCGCACTGAGAGTGTCACATGACCAAAGTTACATGACACCGGGTGCGCGGGCGCTGCAAGGAGGGAGTATCAGACGGAGGAGAAATGTCTCCCTGCTCTGATCCGACACAGCTTTGAACTGCTGGCACCATAGCGCCGGCAGTTCAAAGTGTCAGTGCAGAGGCGAGGACGCGTGCCAGCAGAGACGGCCCTGCGTGCCCTACCTGGCACGTGTGCCATAGGTTCACCATCACTGCCATAGGGTATATATTTTGCACATGTTCTATTCAGGATGCTCATAAACGTCTTCCATTTGGTTTGAATACTTTTATGTCTCAGAACATCATCTCAGTTTATTGCACTAAGATCATCTCTCAACAGTTGGAAATTCGCCTTCTAGAAGTCTAGTGTCCTTGTAACCCCTCTACTACACATCGTATTAAAAGACACATGAGAACTTATTATTTTGTGATCACTATTACCTAAGTGACCCCCAACCGATATATTTGATATGCGGTCTGGTCTGTTTGTTAATATTAGGTCTAGCAGTGCCCCCATTCTTGTAGGATTCTGAACCACTTGTGAAAGGTGCAGGGGGGTAAAAAAGTATTTAGTCAGCCACCAATTGTGCAAGTTCTCCCACTTAAAAAGATGAGAGAGGCCTGTAATTGACATCATAGGTAGACCTCAACTATGAGAGACAAAATGAGAAAACGAATCATGAAAATCACATTGTCTGATTTAGAATTTTTTTTCTATTTTTTTTGGAAAATAAGTATTTGGTCACCTACAAACAAGCAAGAATTCTGGCTCTCACAGACCTATAACTTCTTCTTTAAGAGGCTCCTCTGTCCTCCACTTATTACCTTTAGTACTGGCAGCTGTTTGAACTTGTTATCAGAATAAAAGACACCTGTCCACAACCTCAAACAGTCACACTCCAAACTCCACTATGATGAAGACCAAAGAGCTGTGGAAGGACAGCAGAAACATAATTGTAGCTCTGCACGAGGCTGAGAAGACTGAATTGCAAAAGGCAAGCAGCTTGGTGTAAAGAAATCAAATGTGGAAGCAATAATTAGAAAATGGAATACATACAAAACCACTGATAATCTCCCTCAATTTGGGGCTCCACACAAGATCTCACCCCTTGGGGTCAAAATGATCTCATGAACGATGAGCAATAATCCCAGAACCACATGGTGAATTACCTGCCAAGAACTGGGACCAACGTAACACAGGCTACCATCACTACGCCACCAGGGACTCTGATACTGCAGTGCCAGACGTGTCCACCTGCTTAAGCCATTACATGTACTGGTCCGTCTGAAATTTGCTAGAGAGCATTAGGATGATCCAGAAGAGTATTGGGAGAATGTCATATGGTCATATGGAACCAAAGCAGAACTGTTTGGTAGAAACACAGCTTGTTGTTTTTGGAGGAGAAAGAATGCTGAGTTGCATCCAAAGAACATCATACCTACTGTGAAGCATGGGGGCGACAACATCATACTTTGTGTCTGATTCTCTGCCAAGGGACCAGGAAGACTTATCCGTGTACATGAAAGAATGAATGGGGCCCTGTATGGTGAGTTTTGAGTGCAAACCTCCTTCCATCAGAAATGGCATTGAAGATGAAACGTGGATGTGTCTTTCAGCATGACAATGATCCCAAGCACACTGCAAGGGCAACAATGGAGGTGCTTTGTAAGAAGCATTTCAATGTCCTGAAGTGGCCTAGCCAGTCTCCAGATCTCTACCCTATGGAAAAGGATTTGTTTTCTTATTTTGTCTCTTATAGCTGAGGTCTACCTATGATGTTAATTACAGGCATTTTTCATCTTTTTAAGTGGGAGAACTTGCACAATTGGTGGCTGACTAAATACTTTTTTCTCCACTGTAATTGTCTCTCATAAAACTATTTCCTTTGCTGGAACTGCAGATTTCTGTTCCCCAATGTATTTCAGAGTAGTTGAAGTTCCCCATAATAATGACTTCTTCGTGAGTCTCTGCTTCATCTATTTGCTTTACAAGGATGTTGTTCGCCGCTTACATTATTTTTGGAGACTTTTAACAAACTCCTCAGTAATTTATTATTTTTCCCCCTCCCCTTAACTTCACCATAGGGATTCTACATTACATATAAACACACACTCCCCCCTCACTTACTTGTACAGTCAATTCTAAACAGCCTATAGCTCTGCAAATTAACAGCCCAGTCAAAGGTTTCAACCAGCCATAGCCCCACCCCATATCATAATTTTTTTCCAACAATTCTAATTCATCCATCTTGTTGGTAAGGCTCCTAACATTAGTGTACATACACTTTATGTACTTCTCTGTATCACTGTTCCTTCTTAGTGCATTGACTGTTTTAACCCCTCCCCTCATGCCATCCTCAGTTTCATTATTTGTTCCCAGGTCACTATCTGCACTTTGTTCCCCTCCTATACAGAGAATAATCTCCCGCGCATTCTCTAGTTTAAACACTCCTCCAACCTTCTAGCCATTTTCTACCCCCAGCACAGCTGCACCCTCCCAATTGAGGTGTAGCCATCCTTAGCATAGAACCAGCAGCCATGTAGAAATTGGCCCAGTTCTCCAGGAACCCAAACCCTTTCTTCATGCACCAATTGCTGAGCCACTTAGTTATCTCCCTAACCTCCTGCTGCCTCTCTGGTGTGGCATGTGGTACAGGCAGTATTTCAGAAAATACCACCTTGGAGGTCCTTGCTGTAAGCTTACCGCCTAATTCCCTGAAACCATCTTTAAGGAATTTCCACCTACCTCTCACTTTGCCATTTGTGTCAATGTGCACAATGACGCAGCACTGGGTCCTCACCAGCCCCTCCAAGTAATCTGTCAACCTGATCAGCAATGTGCCGGACTCGAGAGACAGGTAAGCAGCACACGGTTTTGCGATCCATATCTTTGAGACACATTGCCCTATCTATTTCCCCAATAAGTGAGTCCCCCACTACCAGCACCTGTCTGGCCTGCCTTGATCTTGTGCTATCCCTATATTGACACCCCCCTCATCTGCCAACTGAGAAAACCTGTTGGTGTGTGTTAGATCAGGACTAGCCTCTTTGATACTCTTCCCCACCTTCTATCTGTCACCCAGCTAGCTGCCTCCCTGTCCTGCAGCTCCATAGTAGGAACCTCCCCCACATCTATCCAAGTGAGCAGCTGCTCAATGAGCAGCGGACTCCTTTCCATATTGTCTATGGATTCTGGTGTTGCCAGTTGCTCATTTAGATCTAGTACCTGGGCTTCCAAATGCACAACGAGCTCACATCTCACACAGCAGTATGTACCCTTGACCGGCTGTTCATAGGAATGTATACATGAGACAAGATGTGCATTGGATTGCATTGTCAATAATGGAGCACAATTCCTAATAGAAAATAGACTGGAAAAAAAAGAAAGAAATCTATCAGAAAGATAGCAGAAATATTAGGAGTGGCAAAATCAACATTTTGGTGCATTCTGTCAATACAAAATGTGCACTGGTAAGCTTGGGAACACAAAAAGGCTTGGATGTCCATGGAAGACAACACTGACTGAATTGGCAGGAACTGGTTTGATGCCCAAAAATTCCCTTTTAGTGGAAACTGAAAGATTTTGCAATCGCTGCTTTGAAGCAAAAAAAAAGCCTTTTTAGTGCAAACTGAAGGTTTTGAGAATCCCTGATTAGCAAAAAACGCGGCTTTTGCAACTCACAGATTTAAAAATCACACTTGTTCTCAGCAAAAATTGCCTATCTCCAGATGGACACTCTTGCCCTGGTATTCTATCTAAAAAATGATCCAGTAGCTAGCTATGTATTTGTGGCACATGGACGGAGCAGCACGGAGCTGCAGCAGCACTGTCTTTGACCAGTAACACACTGAAAAGGACGACGACGGCAAATGGTCACTTTTTATATCCTGAAGAACGTGACTTTGGTAGCCAATGAAACAAACCAGCCAATGACACAAGCCTTTGTGTCTTTAGCTTGTGGATGTTTATGCATCCTCATTGGATGCTGACCTGGAACATCCACGCAGAAAGTGGTGGGAAAAATATAGAGTCCGACGCTATTGTAATGTATCCCCACACCTACCCTCATCAAACACGTCCCACCCAATACCCTACACTATCAGGAGGTAGGAGAAATGCAACATTTAAATGTATTAATGCTTTTTTATCTGATCAGTTTACAAACTAAACCGCATTCGCCGATTTTTTGTGCAATTGCTTGTGTTTCCGATTCCAAACAAAATCTAGAATGTTCATGCAGAATTTGAAATTGACGAACATGTTGGGGGAAAGTTTGCTCATCTCTAGTTGAGAAGCCATATCTTCTCCACATTCAGTGGAACTGTTTTGTCTCCAGATAAAGGAGATATTTTTTAGATGACTTGATAAAAATCATTTGTAATGTAACTGCCTAATTATTTTGTGAATAGCAAATCCGTTCAAGGGACTTTACTTCACATTCAAAAGAATACATCTCTTTTGTCTCCCCACTTAAAATGATAATTTTTGGACGGCTTGTGAAAAAGCTATTGCTGCTTCATTTAGCAAGGTGCAAAACTCTTTATATTACCCAACCATGTGAATAAATAACAACAATGCATGCATCTGCTACCCCAAAATGCAAAATCTTTAGACCATTTATACAATTTATGTATCCTATAAAGTCTGATATTGCAGTATGTTGTTAGCGATGCTATTGGTTACCTCTGGTTACCAATTATTTTTCCTTAGCCAGATAGTTTCAAGTCATTTGGACATCAAAAATGTTATGTTTGCTTGTGTTACAGAGCTTAAAACTTGTTCAATTAATTCCAAGATGAACTCATAGTGTTCTACATATATATTTTCATCACAAAATTTGGTAAAGCCGGAGAATTAAAATTTCAAAAGCTCTGCTCATCTCTAAAAAAAGACTTCTTTTCCAAAGCAGCAAATTAACGTTTGCTCTTACAAGTTCCCCATACAAAGGTATGCTTAGTTGTAACATCTTCCATGATGGTAGAAGAAATAACTTTATTTCTTCACACAAAAGGGGTTCAGTGTAGCTGATTGTATCATTTCTATCTAGAACAAGACGATCAGACTAAAACTATTGTTCATGGAAAACCTCTTTAATTAAATTAATTTAAAAACAAAAAGGATGTACACAAGAAAATATTATGAACATAGCAAATCTAGAAAAATTTTTTTAAAGAAGCCTTTTAGTTTGTAGTTTTAGTATATATACTATCTTTCTTTAATGTGTCTGATGAAATCATCCACCTAGTCTTTCGCCAACCTCTTCCTGGGGTGGTGGGAGGGGGAGCGCGTGTACCCCTCGCCGGACTTTTCGGGGTCTGTCTGTGGGTGGTTCCGTTATATTGATGACGTGGTTTTTCTGTGGAGGGGTACTAGGGAGTCATGTATGGATTTCATTGCAGGTCTCAACGACAATGATCTGAATATTCGTCTGACATGGAACATCTCGGCCACCACACTTGACTTCTTGGATGTACAACTACAGTTGGATGGGAACAGCATACGGACTTGCCTGCACCGCAAGGTAACGGCAAGTAACAGTTTACTCCATCATGATAGCTTTCATCCACACCATTTGAAGAGAGGCATTCCAACTGGACAGTTTTTAAGGTTAAAACGTAACTGCAGTCGAGAGGAAGATATTCTACAGCAATCTATTGACTTGAGCAGTAGGTTTCGTGAAAGGGGATACCCCAAAGGTGTGGGCCGCGCCTTTTACCATGCCCGGGAACAGGATAGATCTACCCTTCTCAAACCTAAGATCAGAGTTGGACAGACACCTTCTATGCCTCGTCTTATCACGACTTTTAATAATCAGTGGAATGATGTGTGGGGACTGCTACATAAAAATTGGAGTATATTAACATCAGATAACAAAATATGTTCTCTTGTTTCAGAGAAACCACTCCTTACTGCAAGAAGAGCACGAAACCTGCGAGACACTCTTACGAAAAGTCATTTTATCAGACCCTTGACAAAATTAGGCACGGGTTCAACCCTCAAAGGCTCCTTTGGCTGCGGCAATTGCTGTGTCTGTCAGTTTATGCCTGCAACTAGGAAATTCACCAACAACCAGAATGGGAAGGAATATGAGCTACAACAATATATCAACTGCCGCACCCAAAATGTAGTCTACGTATTAACTTGTCCTTGTGGACTGCATTATGTGGGTCAAACCACACAAGAATTACGGAAAAGGGTGCAGCAACATTTCTCCAATATTTCTCTGGTTACTGAACACTTGAAAAAAGGAAAAACCATATCCACGGTTGCACAACATTATAAGGATAAACATGGCGGCAGAATCCACGGCACTGAGATTGTTGGCCTACAACAGATCAGGATGAATATCAGAGGGGGTAATGCCTCTTTGCCGTTGTTGAGGGCTGAATCACGTTGGATTTATAACTTAAATTGTGTATCTCCTCTGGGCATTAATGAAAATCTTTTATTTACTGGTTTTTATAAACAGTATAACCACAATATCATTTGTCGAGAAAAGTACATATATGTGTCTTACCTGTAACTATTACCATTCTTTTTGCTTTTCAGCATCAGTGCGATTCTATACATGTTCGGGTGGTTTTCTTTATTCTCTGCATTCCACTGTCTCTTCTGTTGTGGCCACAACAATACTCCTCCTTTTCCTCGTCTCTATTTTGGTAGTGCCTGAACTTACAAATACATGTCTTTGTATTCTATATGGTGTTTTTCCCTTTGATCCACCAAATCCGTTCTTGTGATACGTTTCACAAAATATTGCATTCTTCAAAATAATCCCTTGATATGGGGCCTCTAATTTGTGATGTTATACCTAAATTGGATGTTAACACAGTGAGTGCCTTATATAATAACAGCCCCATTGACATATCCTAAGCTATTCCTCCTACTTGCTTGTTGATTGGTAATGTCCAAATATCTGGTTGGTTCCCCCATGTAGCGCCCCTTTTGCTTAATATGTTTCTCTCTAACTTGTTATTTCATTATGTACTCTCCATAGTGACGCGTAACGCTCCCGTCACGTCACTTCCGATTCCGCGATATGTGACTTCCGGTTTGCGTTCCAGCTGGAACGCAGACCATTGCGCATGCGCGGGCGTTCTGCCCACGCTGCTTGCATTGGAAGCACACGGATCTTCACAGCGGCGCCGCTGGAGAGTAGCGGATAAGGTGAATGGGGCTTTTTCTGACTACACACATCTGTGCAGGTTCAGGAGTGAGTTAATAATGGGGATGTCTATAGCTTAAGGCTATCTTGATGATTGGCTACTTTCTTGATTGCTAATTAGGAGCACTGACATATAATAGTATGGGGGAATGAGGCAATAGTACCCCTGAGGAAGCCAGTGGGCGTAACGCGTGGGGCTCATTCCATCTTTCAACCTTTGCTGCACATGGTCTGGACTAGTCAATGATGACCTTGGAACCCCTTGGTCGCTAAGGGATTTCTTCTAGATGGAATACAAAAACTGAAAAAACGTCTATCAGGTCATATTACTAAAATATGTACATACTGCCACATCTTCTTATGCACTATTACCTGTGTACCTCTGGGTCTCTGTAATCATTGTTTCTGCAGTGATACTCTTACCGTTGTACAACTATTGTGTGCTTGTACATGCCTCTATTTTTTAGGCTATGATAATAATAGGTGCAATTTAGATGTAAGCTGGTACCTTATTTCTATGTCCTGTGACCATTGTTTTGCAGCAGTGTTGATACCCACACACCTCATATGTAGTCAGTGGACTACTTTTTACTTGTGTTTTAAGTGTGTGTCTTTTATATTGCAGTGTTTAATAAAGCTTGTTCAAATTTTGCATTGATCCTGTGTAACTGGTCCTCTTTGGTTTTCTCCCACTCATTCATATCTGAATACTTATAGCTCTGGTGCCTTTAAAATACACCAAAAATCCTCCTTTTTGTAAAGCCACTCATACATTGGTGTTTGGCACAGAGCTGTGTACTAACTTATCTAGTGGTTCAAACTTAGATTAGCCATATTTTGGTTTAATCCACCTAGTTTAGTAACCTTTAATAGAATTTGCAAAATGATTATGTGGCACCCCAGGGGTTAATGTGCCACAGTAACATCACAAGGGTTAACTCCCCACACAACACTGGACACTGCACTAGCACCTCTAGGCCAGAAGGGGGAGCTCAAGCAGCTAACTGATATATTCTGATCTGAGGAGGAAGTAGTTACTTGGGAGTTGATGTGGCGCCCCTGTGACTAGGCGCCAAAGGGTAGTATTACACCTTAATATAAAATTGTGTTTTTCTTTTCCCTGTAAGATCATCAGCTCAGGGTTCACTCTATGGAGTCTGCTTTTACACCCACGTAGGACCACACCACTTAGAATAGGGGGAACCGATAATTTAGTTGGTCCCATAGGGTGGGGGCAGAGCCTAGGATAGAGGAGAGGGAATGACAGTTGAGTTTACCTCGGACGGTGCTGGGAAGGCATACAGAAAGGTCAAGCCTGACAGCCCAGCTGAGAGGAGGGTGCCCCATCTGTAAGTGGGGTACCTGGAGGGCCCAGCAACAGCAGCAGCTCAGCAGAGGGGTAAGAACTGCAGTACCAACATCTACTACTACTCCCCTCATCCCCATCATCATCCACAATTACTTTCATCACTGCCCTGAGGTAAGGCTCCACTTGTGGGGAGCTGTACCACACTTTGCTGCCCCAACCATCACCTCAGCGGTCGGCTGGCAGCGCCGGTACCATATTACCGGGAACTACAGGTGGCGTCACAATCCCCTGTAAATAATCCTTTTACCCCCATCATCAACATCTACCCCAGTTGATCACCAGGGCACGGCACCGGGATCCCGTCCACCCGTGACTCTCTATTCAGTAGACCCGGTGACCGAGTTCCCCTTCTGCCCCTGGCTGTATCATTGACAGTTCAGTTGAGTGCAGGGAGCACTAGGAGGAGAATCTGTAAATGGGAGCAGTGCTGAGCTCCTGACAGGGAACACTGACTACTTTCAGGCCTGAAGCCAGGGTCTGAGGGGTGGAGTACAAGAAACAGAGGAACACATCTGGGAGACTGAGTTACCTCATAACCCGCCCCAGCAGAGCGCAGAAGCCGGATACCGGATCCGAATCTGTGACTGAAACACGCAGCACAGAAAATACTGGGATAGTGGAGGCTGTATATCTACACTGTACCTCAGCAAAGCAACACAGCGGGGTCAGAAGCACACTGCAAGACTCAAGTTGCCTAGCAAAGGGGGTACCTGTAAAGAGAAACAGGGCCAGCAGCTCAGCTAAAGCAGCAGCAGGGCCACACACAAGGCGCAGGAGTAGGAAGCTGAGGACCCGGACAGGGTGGGAGCAACCTGGCCCCTATACAGACTCCGTGGACAGTACTTGCTGAACAACAATTCCAGTAAAGCCATGGAAAACTTCAAAACCGTGAGTGTGTGTGATCCTTGTGCTCAAACCCTGCTTGCCCTCATAAACTACAATCATCTCTACTACTACCCCTATCCTATAACATCCATAGTACTATCTATAGACTATTACTAATGTCCCGGGGAATCAAGCTCTGCCCGTGGAGAGCCAATACATCTCCAGCTGCCAAACATCATTCCCCGGAGGTTCTGCAGCAGCGATGGTCACCCTGACCACAACCCGTGGGTGGCGTCACGACAAACTCCGCAGTAAATAGTCCCCCATTTATTGCGGAACCCAGGACACGGTCCGGACCTAGACCGCCGGGATATCCTCAGCAGTACCCCGGTCCGGTACCCATTCCAGTGGGCTCCACAACTACATCTATTCAATGCCATTTGGTTTTATAATACTTTGAGTGATAGCAATGGGCAACACAATAAATTATTTGGAGAATTGTGTAAAATCAAGCATCATAATTTTAAATAAAAGAACTTCTAAAGTTTGAAATTAGTGTGTTTAATTTAGGCTGCCTTCACACTGCAGTCAGGTCCGGATTTTGGCCCCATAGTATCCTATGAGGCCAGTTGGAGCCGGATGGAGCCAGATGACAGCTATCTGCCATCTTGCTCCCATCTCTCTGGAAGAATCTGGGAGAAGTTGGATTTTTCTCCCGGACACAAAAACGTTTGTTGCAACGTTTTTGTGTCCGGGGAGAACAATCTCCCCAAAATTGGCATCTCTCGGATCCTCTTGGATTCCCCTGTATCCTCCCGGGGCATCCGGCGCTCCCTTAACATGGGAGCCTATGGGGCCAGATTGCCCCGATCCGGGAAAATCCGGGAACTGGACACCTGCGACTGCACGCCGCTGTTATTTCAGGACCGCGGCTAGCTCCCTGCGAGCCATGGTCTTGAATCATGAGCAGCGGCAGCTGCGTCAGGCTGCACACCGGACCGGAGGGCATATTAGCCCTCCGGTTCTGTGTGCTGATCCAGTCCAGGGCTGTCAGGTTCACCTCTGACAGCCCCGGATCGGACCTGACCGCAGTGTGAAGGCACTCTTAGGGCCCTTTCACATCAGCGTTTTTCGTAATTCGCGGCAGATGCGGTGAAAAAACCGCATCTGCCGCGTTTGCCGCATAACGGTTCCACTTGCGGCACGGTTGCGGTTTTTTCCATAGGAAGTATAGGGGGACTTGCGGCAGATGCGGCAAGTGCGGTATTGCACTTGCGGCAGGTGCGGCAGAGAAAAAAACCGCGGCTTACTGCGGTTTTTTTCTCTGCCGCACCTGCCGCAAGTGCAATACCGCACTTGCCGCATCTGCCGCAAGTCCCCCTATACTTCCTATGGAAAAAACCGCAACCGTGCCGCAAGTGGAACCGTTATGCGGCAAACGCGGCAGATGCGGTTTTTTCACCGCATCTGCCGCGAATTACGAAAAACGCAGATGTGAAAGCACCCTTAGACAGCAAACTAAGTTTAATGAATAAATTATGTTACACATAGGGATGAGCGAGTCCTAAATTACTCGGAATCGCTAGACCCGCACGAGTCCGAGCCCAGGACTCGGTACTCGTGGCGAGTCTAGCGAGTCCAATGTTAAAGAATAGGGAATATGGATTCGCGAGTCCCGAATAGATAATACAGGACTCGGAATCGCAGACTCGCTAGGATTCGGAGCATTGGACTCAGGGGCTGGCTGGAGCCTCTTCCCCTGGGTGGCAGTTAGGTATCCCCGGCCCTGGTTGACAACCGGGGGGGGCGCTGTCGGGTCCGGGCAGCCTTAAGAACCGGGGGGGGGGGGGGGGGGGGTGCTGCTGTCGGGTCCAGGCAGCCTTAAGAACCGGGGGGGGGGGGTGCTGTCGGGTCCAGGCGGCCTTGAAAAGCGGGGGGGGGGCTATCAAAGCTGACCTTACCTCCTCCAGCCGCGAAGCAGCCCGCCTGCCGCAAACCGACTCGCCGGCCGCAAAGCGACGCCCGATTTGGACTCGTTACTGAGCGAGTATTCGCTAAAAGACTCGCCGATTCCCGAGTCCAGCGAGTCCCTTAAGAATCGCCGAGTAACGAGTCCTAGCGAGTAGACTCGCTCATCCCTAGTTACACACTCTTTTAATTATTGTTCTCCTTAATTTCGGTCATGTAACTTTATACATACGGTATATGTCTGATTTATTACCTTGTGAATTCTCACTAGGTATTTATTTTTGTATTAATGTTACACCAGTTTCATGAAAAAAAACATGTACAAATTGAAGATAAAGAAAATCTATTTGTTTTATTAAATTCAAGGCGCAAAACTTCGTTTTGCACAAGTTGTAATTTTGTTTTGTTTTTTACAAAGCCAGAAGTGGATTCTGAAGCGACGTAGAAACGAAAACCTGACACTTATTTTTCCATTTTCCGATTTGGTATCAATTTCTAAATTTACTCTACTCAGTCTTTTACTATTATTAGTTTTGTAAATTTGTTTTAGGAATATTTGCTATTGAAACAATTGTAAGAGTCTGCAGCTTTGTTTAGCTTTATTAGATCTAGAGTTACGTAGCTCAGATTACATGATTCAATAAAATCAAGGTTATATTTGATCTAATCATATTTATGACATTGACAGCCTATTAATGACAGCTTACTAAAATAATTAAAAATAACTTTAGCTTAGCAATCATAGCACTGAGCATCTTATTTACAGTTAGACTCAAGAAATAATGAATCAAAAACATTTATAGGATGTAGTTTTTTTCACTTTCCTCTCTTTTACATATGGATATATATGTATACATTCCTCCATAATCATATTGCATCAACAACAAGGAGAAGTTGTGCAACTATGAGAATCCCAAAACAGATATATTAAGGAATGGTAAATGACAAAAAAACGGAAACTGAACTTTCAAAACATCTTGATTTATTCAGTATTAGGGTCCTTTCACATCAGCGTTTTTCGCTGATCACGGCAGTTGTGGTGAAAAAACCGCAACAGCCGCAATTACCGCATAACGGCCGCACTTGCGGTTCACTTGCGGCAAGCCCCATACAATGTCTATGGGGCTTGCGGCAGGTGAGGCGAGTGCGGTATCGGCACATGCGGCAGGTGCAGCCGCGAAAAAAACGCGGCCGTTATGCGGTAGTCATGGCAGTTGCGTTTTTTTCACCGCAACTGCCGCGATCAGCGAAAAACGCTGATGTGAAAGGACCCTTAAATACAGTTGAGACCAGAAGTTTACATACACTATACAAAAAGACACATAGGTATGTTTTTCTCACCATCTGACATGAAATCAGAATAAAGCTTTAGATTTGCCAAATGCCAGAATAATGAGAGAAAGAGAAAGAGAAAGAGAGAGAGAATTTTACGGTATCTTCATTACTTACTGCAAAGTTACAAGTTTACACACACTAAGATAACTATGCATTCAAACAATTTGGGACGGCCCATATGATGATGTCATGTGTTAGGAAGCTTCTGATAGATTTATTGGCAACATCTCATTTAATTAGAGACACACCTGTGGATGCATTTAATGCACACCTGAAACACACTGCTTCTTTGTGTAGCATCATGGGAAAGTTTAAAGAAATCAGCCAAGATATCAGGAAGAGAATTGAGGACTTGCACAAGTCTGGTTCATCCTTGGGTGTAATTTCCAGATTCCTAAAGATGCCTCATTCATTTCTGCAAACAATTATACACAAGTACAAATTAAATGGGAGTGTCCACCCATCATACCACTCAAGAAGGAGACAAAATCTGTGTCCCTGAGATGAACATGCTTTGGTCCAACATGTGCAACTCAGGAACAAAAGCAAAAGACCTTGCGAAGATAATAGCGGAAGCTGGTAAGATTGTGTCATTATCGAATACTGTAGCAAGATGGGCTGAAAAGCAAATCAGCCAGGAAGAAGCCATTACCTCAAAAGAAACATAATAAAAGCAGATTACTTTTTGCAAATGCACACAGAAACAAGGACATACATTTTTGGAAACATGTTCTGTTGTCTGACGAAACTAAAATTGTACTGTTTGGCCAGAATGACTATCATTATGTTTGGAGGAATAAGGGAGAAGCTTGAAAGCCTAAGAACACCAACCCAACTGTAAAACACGGGGGTGCCAGCATTATGCTTGGTTGTTGTTTCTGGCAATACTGAAGCAACATTTACAAACATCAGCCAGGAAGTTAAAGCGTGGGTGGAAATGGGTCTTTCAAATGGACACTGACCCGAAGCATACTGCCAAACTGGCTACAAAGTGACTTATGAATAACAAAGTCAATGTCTTGAAGTGGCCATCACAAACCCCTGATTTCAATCATTTTGAAAATTTATGGGCAAAGCTGAAAAGGCAGGTGTGAGCAAAACAACCTACAAACATGGCTCAGTTATACCAGTTCTGTCAGGAGGAATGGGCCCAAATTTCTGCCAACTATTGTAAGAAGCTTGTGGAAGGATTCCAAAACGTTTGACCCAAGTCATTCAGTTTAATGACAATTGTACTAAATACTATTGAAATATATGTAAATATTTCAGAAAGTAATAAAAATATCTTAAAACTTAATCTCTCTCATTATTCTGGCATTTGACAAATATAAATAATTGTGGTAATCCTAATTGACCTAAAACAGGAAAGTTTCACTCTGATTTTATGTCAGATAGCGAGAAAAACATGCATATGTGTCTTTTTATTTAGTGCATGTAAACTTCTGGTTTCAACTGTATGAACTCAACATACAGAAATATGTCGCAGTACTCGGAACCGGGCTTTGCTGCTTCTTGGGGAGTTACAGGGGTCGAGACCCAGCTTCCGTGACCCTGGGGATCAGTTTCAAAAAGTTCTGGGAGATAGGTTTTAGGGAATAGGTGTCATGACATCACCTGTGGTAGCCAGCATTTGGGGCCGGTGCTGCAGTGCGGGACCTTCGGGGATGATGGATGGGCAACTGCTGTGGTATCGCTCCCCATGGGTGGAGCAGTTCCCGGAGAAGTCTATGGCGGTGGTAAGCCGTTGGGGTGCAGGATTCATGGCGCTGAATAACCAACAGACACTCAGGGGTTGTTTCCTTTACGCTTACTGAGGCAGCAGATGTCAGGGTACAGTCCACAGTCGATGGTAGGAATTCGGGCGGCCTGGAAGCAAGTTAGGGATTTCCTCACCTGGCTGATTCTGAGGCCTCCCATCTGCGACTCTAAAAGCTGGTCCTAGCTGCCTGGAGCTAAGCTGAGACCTCTGTTCCTGCTAGACAGTCCTTCACTCGTATGGCAGGCAGCTCGAGCCCTTCCCTGGTGCCTCTTCTCCAACCACTGTCCCTGGGCTTTTCTATGCTGCTGTACTCAAAGTGTTGTGATGGCCTGAGACTTAAAATCTCCCATCCTCCAGTTTTTGCAGCTGGGCCTAAAGTACCTTGGTCTCCGGTGTCCGGTTCTGGCGCTCTGCTCTGGGGTGAACCGTTGACAGGCTTCACTTCCCAGACCTACTCCTCTCCTCAGACCCTTGCTCATGGGTCCCTCATGCTAGCTAGTGGGTATCCTTGGACAAGCCTGTCACTGCTCCAGTCCGCAGGATGTCTTCTACAGTCCTCCTAGGAACTAAATTGACTAACCCCACCTCCAGCCAGAATTTTTAGGGGAGACTCCCCTGAACCTGGGTTAGAGCTCCTCCTTCTGGTCTGGAGTCAGGAAGGTGTTGTTGGTTGTTGGTTACCTGGTGTGGATACCCTATCTTGCTTCCAAGCATGACACTACCACCCAAGGGAGGCAAGGCCACCGTGGCATCCAGAATCTAGGGTGCCACAAATACACACATTTGCATGCTTTGGCATGCTATCAGTGATGTTACCATTGTTTGTCTGAGGAATGTTCTGCAACGCTGAATGCAATTGGGAATGCAATTCATCAAAACAACACACAAAAATACAGCCAATATAATCAAAAATCATGTTCAGCACAAAGAACCTAGAGTCCTATAAGTGAGGATTTATTCAAGCCTACAAGGTTACATCAACAGAAGATCTGTGGTTAGGTCTCCAAGATGTCTGGAAAAACATTTTTCGTTGAATTCCGTAAAAACTGTGTGCAAGTGTACCAAGGAGAATCAATGCTATTTTAAAGGCAAAGGGAGACAGGTGCCCAGGACAAAGCTCCACACAGTCTGCCCATCCTAATGTTTTTCCTCCCATACATAGTACTTACGCAGCCCGTGACCTTCTTTTCCTGGAGCATGTGATCACTGAACAGGACTTCCTGGAGTGTGCTTAAGCAATGGGTGCCTCACTCTCCTCTCATTTAAAGAGCCAGTATGCCCTAACATGCAAGTGCCTCTCAGCCTATTTCTGGGAAGCTCTGTGTATATAAAACACCATCCCCTTAAGGAAGGTACCTACCGTCTTTAGCCATTAGTAGCGTTGTTTGATCTCAGGTCCCCTTATCGCTGTCCTGGTCCCGTGACTCTCGCATCTTGTTTCGCCACAGAGCTTGCCATGTCTGCACAAAGCCTGCCATGTCTGCCCGAAGCCTGCCAAGTCTGCCGTGAGACTATTTCTTGTACTACCCTGCTCTGGACCCTACTGCATTTGGCACTTATTGATGTAGCTGGACTTTTTCTGCCTGCTGGCTCGTTTAAAGACTTTGTGCTGCTCTGTCAATTCATTAAAGACTGTGTTACTGCTTAATCCTTTCTCAGCCTTTTCCTGTTCTGGAGTCAGCTTCCACAGCTAGTCTGTGGTCCAGTGGGTCCACATCCCCCCACTCAAGCCTCTGTGAGCGTAACACACCAAATATTGATTTGACTTAAATATCTACCGTATATACTCGTGTATAAGCCGACCCGTGTATAAGCCGACCCCCCTACTTTTGCCCCCAAAACCTGGGAAAATTTATTGACTCGTGTATAAGCCGAGGGTGGACCCCAGCACAGGTATACAGCCCCCAGCAGTGTGGTATACAGCAGCCTCCCCAGTGGTATATACAGGCCCCAGCAGTGTTACAGCAGCAGCCCCAGTGGTATATACAGCAGCAGCCCCAGTGGTAGTATACAGCAGCCCCAGAGGTATATACAGCAGCCCCAGTGGTAGTATACAGCAGCAGCCCCAGTGGTAGTATACAGCAGCAGCCCCAGTGGTAGTATACAGCAGCAGCCCCAGTGGTAGTATACACGCAGCCCCAGTAGTATATACAGCCCCAGTGGTAGTATATAGCCCCAGTGGTAGTATATATACAGCCCCAGTGGTAGTATATAGCCCCAGTGGTAGTATATAGCCCCAGTGGTAGTATATAGCCCCAGTAGTAGTATACAGCCCCAGTGGTAGTATATAGCCCCAGTGGTAGTATATATACAGCCCCAGTGGTAGTATATAGCCCCAGTGGTAGTATATAGCCCCAGTGGTAGTATATAGCCCCAGTAGTAGTATACAGCCCCAGTGGTAGTATATAGCCCCAGTGGTAGTATATATACAGCCCCAGTGGTAGTATATAGCCCCAGTGGTAGTATATAGCCCCAGTGGTAGTATATATACAGCCCCAGTGGTAGTATATAGCCCCAGTGGTAGTATATAGCCCCAGTGGTAGTATATAGCCCCAGTAGTAGTATACAGCCCCAGTGGTAGTATATAGCCCCAGTGGTAGTATATATACAGCCCCAGTGGTAGTATATAGCCCCAGTGGTAGTATATAGCCCCAGTGGTAGTATATAGCCCCAGTGGTAGTATATATACAGCCCCAGTGGTAGTATATAGCCCCAGTGGTAGTATATAGCCCCAGTGGTAGTATATAGCCCCAGTGGTAGTATACAGGGCCCCAGCAGGGCCCCCTCATAATTTGGCGCCCCCACCTCAGTTTCTGGGCCCCCCGCATGCAGCGCTGCACATATACATTACGTGTCTAGCAGCTGTTACCCTCCGGTGGCAGATCGCGGCTCCCGGCTCCGGGCTCCATCTTCCTCGCTGTCTTCCTGCTTTGTGACCGGCGCGATGACGTCATCGCGCCGGTCACATGACAACCAGGAAGACAGAGAGGAAGATGGAGCCCGGAGCCGGGAGCCGCGATCTGCCACCGGAGGGTAACAGCTGCTAGACACGTAATGTATATGTGCAGCGCTGCATGCGGGGGGGCCCAGAAACTGAGGTGGGGGCGCCAAACTTTGAGGGGGGCCGTATGACTCGCGTATAAGCCGAGGGGGGGGACTTTTCAGCCCAATTTTTGGGCTGAAAAACTCGGCTTATACGCGAGTATATACGGTAATTTGTTTATTCACTTTGCATTTTGTTGATTTATAAAAATGAAATGAGATTGAAAGATAGATAAAGATTTAGAAATCAGTCAATACATTACAATTTAGTTAGAAACAAGAACATGTAATACTGTAAGGACAAGTAGTGACAACTACTAAATTATTTTGGCTTAAGACTCATTTAAATCCTTGTTTAGGGTATACCCATATAATAACTAGAAATGAGCAAACCTTATGCAGTTCGGGTTTAGGTCACGAATTACCATATGTTTGGCGAATTGATCAACAAAAGGGCCTAGGAAATGCCTTTGAAAGGGGCCCAAAAGCTACCAAACACAGCTCAAACTGTTTTACAGTGGAGCCCTCTGTTGTGGCACAAAAATTATCTTTCTACATTATTACTTAGCAAGCGTCAGCGCTGTTGTCACCATGCTTCCGGGCCCGCTCAGATATATTGGCTACTCCCCCCTTGATTGGAGAGACTTTACCCAACCCACTTTCTCTGCCAGCATCTGTGATTGTTTGCAAGCATGGCAACGAAGCTGATGTCAGATTACTGTAAGAATAAATAAATAAATAAATAAATAAATAAATAAATAATTGAAAACTTTTGACTGGGGTCCCCCCTAATTTGCTAATAACCAAGATAAAGCTGACAACTGTGGTCTGCAGAATACTGTAAAATCACCAAATAGGACATAAATCACTGAAAATTAGCCATGTAAAATATCCATTGCACCTAGCAGGAGGTTGCCTGCTCCACTGAGAGGTAACACAAGTGTTTAAACACATGTGCTCAATCTCCTGCATCCTAAGCGATGGGGGCGGTTGTAGCACCTGCGACCAGCCATGCTAACAGGGAGGCGATTGGTGGTATATGTAGACACAAGGTGACCATTGGGCGTCAGTCACACTGGTATATATGATGCATAGTGTCAGACTGCATCCTATTGGTCACGCCTATGCTATTAGATCAGGCGGGCTGCTCCGCATAATATACCTGCATCACAAATGACAGATGCCCACCCAGAGGGCTCAGCCACAAACTGCCAAATGGTAACCTTGTGTCTACATATACCACCAATTACCTCCCTGTTAGCATGGCTGGTCGCAGGTGCTACAACCGCCCCCATCCTTAGGTTGTAGGAAACTGAGCACATGTGTTTAGACACTTGTGTTACCTCTCAGTGGAGCTGGCAGCCTCCTATTAGGTGCAATGGACATTTTACATGGCTAATTTTCGGTGAGTTTTCTGCAGACTACTGTACTCTAGCTGGCAAAGAAAAATAGGATGTACCCCAAGTCTTAATTTTTAATAATTAGTTTTTTAAAGATAAATACAAGGCTAAAACACCCTTTAATGCAACATGAAAGGCACTAAAGGGTGCAAGCTTACAATATATAGGGGGTGGGACATTACATAGCTGTTTGACATCTATGTATCTGTAAATCAATTTTTTCCATTTATCTATAAATCTATCTGTACATTAAATCCATCTATCTATGTATCCATCCATCCACTTGAATAACTGAATAGTTGAGCAATCTTTAAAATCTTAAAAGATTGTAAAATCTTTAAACAAAAATTAGCAGGCTGCAGGCAACGCAGGTTTGGCACTCCCATTAGATGTGCTACTCCTGGCACTTCACCACGGTCTCTCACTACTCAGGAGCATTGGCAAACAGGGTAATTGTAGTTGGAATTGATGCTAGCTGGGTAATGTCAGCCAGCAGCAAGGCCAGAGGTTAGTAATGTCAAGGCGTCAATCAAATACCTGATATTACGAACCAAGTCAATAAGGACACAAATAACCACACTACATGGCTGGACGAAAGCCATGACTGGGCTGTTAATTTACAGGGCTATAGTCTGTTCAGAAATGACCATACAAATAAGCGAGGGGGGGTGTCTGTTTAAATGTAAAATCATCCTTAAAACCCCTCCTGCATGACAATATCTGTGAATTTTATGAAAATGTAGAGTCCCTGTGGGTGGAGATAAGGGGAGGGGAATAAATAATAAATTACTGATAAGGGTTTGTTATAAGTCTCCAACAATAATGGAAGGGGAGGAGAATATCCTCACTAAGCAAATAGATGAAGCAGCGGCTCAGGGAGAAGTAATTATTATGGGGGACATCAACTACCCTAAAATACATTGGGGAACAGAAACCTGCAGTTCCAGAAAAGGTAATAGGTTTTTGACAACTATGAGAGACCTTTCACAACTGGCTCAGGACCCATCAAGAATGGGGGCACTGCTAGACCTAATATTAACCAACAGGCCTGACCGCATATCAAATATACGGGTTGGAAGTCACTTGGTAAATAGTGATCATAAAATAATACGTTTTCAAGTATCCTTTAATAAGATGTGTAGTAGAGGGGCTACAAGGACTCTAAACTTCAGGAAGGCAAATTTCCAACAGTTGAGAGATTATCTTAGTGCAATAAACTGGGACGATATCCTGAGACATAAAAATACACAAAGCAAATGGAGATGTTTATTAGCATCCTGAATAGAGCCTGTGCACAATATATACCCTATGGGAATAAGCATGCTAGAAATAGGAGGAAACCACTATGGCTGAATAAAGCTGTAAGGGGTGCAATAAGTGACAAAAAGAAAGCATTTAGGAAATTAAAGCAAGTAGGTAGTGATGAGGCATTAAATAAATACAGAAAATTAAATAACATCTGTAAAAAGCAAATCAAGGCAGCAAAGATTGAAACAGAGTGACTCATTGCTCGAGAAAGTAAAAAAATCCAAAAATATTCTTTAACTACATAAATAATAAGAAACTAAAAAACGATTGTGTTGGCCCCCTTAAGAATAGTCTGGGTGAAATGGTGGATGAGAATGAGGAAAAAGCCAATATGCTAAATTACTTTTTTTCAACAGTATTTAAACAAGAAAATCCCATGACAGACAACATGATCAGTGATAACAAAAACTCTCCATTAAATGTCACCAGCTTAACCCAGCAGGAAGTACGGCACCGCCTTAAAAATCACTAAAATTGACAAATCCCCAGGCCCGGATGGGATACACCCCAGAGTACTGCAGGAATTAAGTACCGTCATAGATAGACCATTATTTTTAATATTCAAAGATTCCATAATAGGACTGGCGTATAGCGAATGTGGTGCCAATATTCAAAAAGGGGACAAAAATGGAACTTGGAAATTATAGGCCAGTAAGCTTAACCTCTACTGTGGGTAAAATCCTAGAGGGTTTTCTAAGAGATGCTATACTGGAGTATCTGAAGAAAAATAACCTCATGACCCAATATCAACATGGGTTTACGAGGGACCATTCCTGTTAAACTAATCTGATAAAATTCTATGAAGAGGTAAGTTCTGGACTAGACGAAAAAAATGCAGTGGACATGGTGTATATGGACTTTTCAAAAGCTTTTGATACGGTGCCACACAAAAGGTTGATACATAAAAGGAGAGCAATGGGGATAGGGCAAAATATGTGTAAGTGGGTTAAGAACTGGCTTAGTGATAGGAAACAAAGGGTGGTTATTAATGGAATACACTCAGAATGATTCACAGTTAACAGTGGGGTACCACAGGGGTCAGTATTGGGTCCGCTTCTTTTTAACATATTTATTAATGACATTGTAGGGGGCATACAGAGTAGAATCTCAATATTTCCAGATTACAATAAACTATGCAGGGTAATCAATACAGAGGAGGTTATACAAGTCACTACTGCGACCACACTTAGAATACTGTGTACAATATTGGCTCCGATGTATAAGAAAGACACAGCTGAACTAGAGCGGGTGCAGAGAAGAGCGACCAAGGTTATTAGAGGACTGAGAAGTCTGCAATACCAAGACAGCATATTAAACTTGGGGATATATAGTTTGGAAAAACGAAGGCTTAGGGGTGATCTTAAAATAATGTATAAATATATGAGGGGACAGTACAGAGACCTTTTTAATGATCTTTTTACTCTTAGAACTGAGACGGGGACAAGGGGGCATCCTCTACGTCTGGAGGAAAGAAGGTTTAATCATAATCACAGATGCGGATTCTTTACTGTAAGAGCAGTGAGACTATGGAACTCTCTGCCAGATGATGTTGTAATGAGTTAGTCACTACTAACTTTTAAGAAGAGCCTAGATGCCGTTCTTGAAAACTATATTATTACCGGTTATATATTCTAGATACTACATAGGGCGTTGATCCAGGGAACTAGTCTGATTGCCGTATGTGCAGTCAGGAAGATATTTTTTTCCCCAATGTGGAGCTTAGTGTTGCCACATGGTTTTTTTTTGCCTTACGCTGGATCAACATGTTAGGCTATGGGTTGAACTAGATGGACTTAAAGTCTTCCTTCAACCTTAAAAACTATGTTGATATGTTAATAAATATTTTATTTGAAAAATAACCCCAATACATTCCTCTTTGATCTTTTTTTCTAATTAAAATCCATTTGTGTATAATGGCCCATTCCACCTAACTCTCCCAAAAAAGAATGTAAAAAAAATTAGAAAAAACATGCAAAAAAAATGAAACCCAAATAAATGCTGAAGTAGTCCCAGCATATGGGGGAAAAGATCAGTGACTGCATCCCCCATATGGTGGGACACCAGTCACTGCACAGCTACTGGCTGTGTGACAACCCCTGACTAGTCTGCAGTTGTCTTGGGTTACAGTGCAGTGTTTCCCAACTCCAGTCCTCAAGGCACACCAACAGGTCATGTTTTCAGGATTTCCTTATCATTAGACAGATGATGGAATTATCCCCTGTGCAAGTGATTAAATTATCACCTATGCAATCCTAAGGAAATCCTGAAAACATGACCTTTTGGTGTGCCTTGAGGACTGGAGTTGGGAAACACTGACATAGTGAATATCACACAGAAGGGAATCCCGCTGTGTAACCTGTGAAAACCTCAGTAAAAGACGATGTCTTGCGATAGCCGCGATATCTCACAAGACGTAACAGGTATATCTCACTTGTCTCGTGAGACAGCGTGTGTGAGGAGCAGTGACATCATGGACTTCAGTGCAGTTTAAAGTTGCGGGATAGCCCCTGCGTTACCCCTCAAGTCTGAACAACAGTAATGTTTGTGATGGCACCACTTGTCACACTCTAATCAATGCCTGCATCCCTGCTCTCATACCATAGGGGGAATGCTTTCTGTGAACCCATCATATTGTTGTAAGGTCCCATGCCCACAGTTTTGATGCTTCTTTTGAAACAGATTTTGAGAATTTGCATCAAAATCTGCATGTCAATGCTGAATTCAGCAAAGTGTATGAGAGATCAGAAGTGTTGTGCCAACGTGTTTTTTTTATATGTAGATTTGCTGCAGATTGTGGGTCAGAAAAAAGAAATCTTAACCACATATGCAAAGCAAAAAAAGCAATATGGGCAAAGCATTTCTGACTTGTCATAGTCTTTGCTGGCATAAGGATAGAGTTGCAGATTTTGATGCAGATTCTCAAAATCTGCGTAAAAAAATGTCAAACAACCCACCGTGGGAACAGGGCATAAGAGGGTCCAGGGAAGGCTGCAGTTGTGGTGAAAGGGCTCAAGATTTCCACTTGCCCCCCAGTTAACTACACAGAGACTTCTAAGGTCTAAAAACAGATTTTCAAGATTTCCATAGCACTGCAAAGGTGCTAATTTCATCTCCTGCAGAGGTAATGATTCCAGCACCTTGTGCAATGCTGAAGCTCCCATCACACACAACGACGCACCAGTGATCCTGACAACGATACGATCTGGTAGGGATCGCTGTTACGTCACCTTGGGGTCGCTGGTGAGATGTCAAACAGTCAGATCTCACCAGCGACTTCAGCAACGATCCGGAATGATACAGAGGTCGTTGGGAATTGTCACTCTCGGGCGTAGTATTGAGATCGTTGGTCATTGTCCCTTTCAAACACAGCGATGCAGCATTCCCAGCGGGAGCGCAATGACCAAAAAATGACCCAGAGCACTTTGTAATGATCAGCGATCTCACAGCAGGGGCCTGATCGCTGCTAAGTGTCACATGTAACAAGTTCGTTAGCGAAATCGCTGTTACGTCACAAAACCTGTGACATTACAATGATCTTGCTAACAATCTCTTTATGTGTGACGGGGCTTAAGTCCTGAACGCATGCACTGTTTGTGGCCATTGAGGACTGCACATGGCCAGCCATGTTCTACAGTAATATGTGTAGTGTTTTGCATTACCATACCTCAGACCGTCGGGTCAGAGGCCTGCAGCTTGTTCTCCAGTATCTGTAGGGCAGAATCAAAGCACCTCTTTGCAGAAACAGTCCAGCACACAAGGAGTGAACTAAACAATTTTTACTGTAGCAACTTTTGAAAAAAGGCCATGATGGTACATGATGTAACTTGTAATGTTTATCAGGTCCAGTCATAATTTTAACATAGGCACTTAGCACAGACTATAATGAGTTTAGAAGACACATATATCAATATACGCAGTATATAAGCAAAGTTCCACAGGGATCAGCAGACTCCATTACAATGGGGCAAAGTCCATGAAGAGCTTTGAGATATAGCTGGAAGGCTTTAGTCCCACTAATTCAGCAGAGGGAAGTGTAATCGGCACCAAACTTGCGAACAGGAAATATGAAATTAAGAAAAAGGCCTTGTCCTTCTAAGAACTAAACAGCAACTGAAAAAAGTCCTTCCCCGGACAACATGACAACTAAAGGATGGGTCAGCAACCCAATGATAGGCCTTTTTTTAGGGCAGTCCTCTTTAATAAGAGTCTAAAGGCTTGAGCAACTCTTTGAATGCTGCCCTTGATGAAGGTCGCAGTTCAACATGGTACTTCCCTGTCAAACGGTCTTGGGGTGTCTCAGGGGCTACTCCTCCAAGGGCATTCTCTGCCTCCACTTGCCTCTAGCACAACCCATCATGGTAACCGCTGGAGAAGAGGATGGAGCAATTAGGGGACATCCACCCCCTCTAGGAGACACAGGAGGAACTTGGGCAACACTAACAGGCCCTTCAGGATCGATGGCCCCTGTGGGTTTGTCTGCAGCTGGCTGGATAACCAATAGAGGCCTGGCCTAAATATGATGCAACATCCTTTCCATGTTGGCCTCCTGCTGCCAGTTTTCAAATTCGTATGCGGTGGAAACCTGACTTATGCCTACTACGAACTACCCTTGCTGCCCTTCAACTTCATGAAGGTGACATCCTCACATGAGTGTGTGGAGGTTTTTGGGAAGATGGTCACACAGCAGGGTGGACCAGTTGACATTGCACCTGTGACCAGTCCCTTCATCTGCTAAGAAACCAAACCTAATCTCCTGGATGAATGTCACCATCATGCCTCGGATACTTTGGACAACAAAGTAATTGGCCTTAGGCCCATGCAACCACTCTCACACAATGGTGTCTGTGAGCCTAATCTTTTCAAGAAAGGAAACAGCCTGGAGTAACTTTATGCCTAAAAGGATAGTTGCTTGGATGGGGTAGGCGTCCCCACATGGAATTCTCCCAGTCAAAGACCTCTGGTGGGGGTGCTACCCAAGGCTGGAAAGCAGGGCCTTCTGCTTCTACTACCTTTTCCTCCTCGTCTTCCTCATCCTCCTCCTGGATTTACCGATCCTCTGGCTGCGGCACGGGCTGCAGGTGTGACTGTGACATCTGCTGCTCCTGGCTGGCATGAAGATTGGCTCACCTCCTGGCTGTTAGCCCTTCAGGACCTCCTCAGGCATGCAAGAACAGCACTGGATCCTGACCTTGCTGCATATCAGGTCCAATGCGAGTAGCTTGATGGAGCTGCAGGTCACATATTTGTACATGTCCTGTGCTAGCTGCTCCAGTTCTGGTGCTAAAGCACCCTACGCCCATGGGGTGGTGAGGAAGATCATATTCTCCAGAGCTGGCAAGTCTTGAGGTGGATCGATCACATATCCAAACTATGTACTGCAGGCACTCGGTAGCACGGTGTAGATGCATTGCACTGCACTTCCAAAATGGTGCCGAGCGCTGAGGTGACACCTCTTTTCTTTGCCTAGTGACCTGCCTCTTCCAGTGCCAGGACACAATCACTTACAGGATATTATTGTTTGCAAAATCTTATTTCCTAGCTCCTCATTTGCAGTGTTTTTTCGTGATTACAATGAGATCAACAGGTAAAAAAATGCTGCAAAAAAAACCCCACACCAATAATTGATATACTGCCGATTTTTCTGCAGCAAAATCTGTACCTTTTCTGCAGGACAAAAGAAGCAACGTGTGCACAACACTTCAGAATTTTCATAAACTTTGCTAGCGTCAGGATAGGTGTGTAGGGTTTTGACAAATCTGCACCAAAAAACACATAAAAAAATAAACCATGTGCACACGGTCTTAGGCCAGGTTCACATCACGACCTGATCACATCGGACAGCCCCAGACCTGATCTGGACACAGAACCGGAGAGCCAAATATGCCCTCTGGTCCGCTGTCCAACCGGATTCTTCTTATAGCAGCTGCAGCTGCTGATAATTCAATATTTCGGCTAGCAGGGATCTAGCCGCGGTCATGAACTGTCAGCAGGGAACAGCACTATGGTGCTGAAGTTCAGCGCCGGCCGGCGCTGAGCTTCAGCACCCGGCGTCCAGCTCTCGGGTGCGGCCCCGGTGCGATCCAGCGCCATAGACCCCCATGTAAGGGGGCACCGGATTTCACCAGACCGGGAGGATCCAAGTGTCTCAGATTTTTCCCCCCGGACACAAAAATGTTGCATTCAACGTTTTTGTGTCCGGGAGGAAAATCCAAATACACCCGGATCCTCCTGGACAGGTGGAAGCTGGATGGCAGATAGCTGCCATCTGGATCCATCCGGCCCCACAGCATACTATGGAACCGAAATCTGATCCGGGGCTGTTCGGTTCACACCAGACAGCCCCGGATCAGATCATGCCATGGTGTGAACCCAGCCTTAGAATAAAATTGCAATTTGTTAATAAGTTTTAAGAACTGCCATAGCAATCCATATCAATCACCTGAAGATTGCTTATGTTGGTATCAAGACAGCTTGAAATAACAATGTGAGTAATTGGTAGGTAATTTTGTTATTTGGCAGTATGCTTTCAACCTCCATATGAAAATATCTAACTTTCTATCTATCTATGTATCTAACTAGAAAAAAAATCACAGCAGCACTCAGTTACTACCAAATAAGTACACATGCTAACAAGCAGTTTTTTGTTTTTTTTTGAACCATCATTTTTATTGTTTAACAGATATATGTGAACAATAACATGCATTGTATGAAAGAGACATAAAAAATCATAAATTTACAGTAATGTATCATAACACATTTTATCATATTCGTATATATTCAATGACAGTATAATAACCAAAGTTTAGAAACAAATAGCATCCCTTATATCCACCCACCTCCCTTCCTAGAGAACATTGCAGCAGCTTTTGTAGTTGGTCCCTCTATCTGTATACGTCTGCTCTGGGAGTCTTTTTCTAAATTACGCATTTGAGTCTACCCAATGTATCTCCCAGGTCTTCCATGGCGTACCAAATTGAAGATCTATGGGGTATCATAAGATTCTTAATTTCAGCATCTGAAAATTCTTGTTCAATGAACCATCTCCATTTATAGAAGAATTTTGATGTTAATTTGCTGGGGTTACGTAGTGCATCTAAGGATTCAATTGCGAGAACAGTACGCAGTGAGGATTTGACCTGTGATAGTTCAGGTGGTCTATCTTTAAGCCAAAACTGCAATAGAAGTCTCTTTGCAGTAATAGCAATATAGTGAAACAATATGTGCGGCTGTTCTTCCCCTATCGAGTCTCCTCGATAGTGGAAAAGCCACATCATCGGATTCAATCTGTCTAGTCCTTTGCAGAGACCTCTCGCCCATCCTTCAACATCATTCCAAAACAGTCGAGAAGCAGGACAAGACCAGAGACCATGTTCCAGATCCGTCATGTGGGCTTTACATTTAGGGCAGTCTACCCACCGTTCCTGGATATTTTGAGTAGAGGGTATATTGAATGCCTGTATGGTCCCATGTATAATCCGGAATTGGGAATCTCTCCACCTTTCATTGTGTATATATCTCCTGAAGGTTCCCCATCCCTCCAGAATTTTCTGTGCAAGGTCAGGGTCCTCTATATGTTTTTTCCATTTTGTGAAGAGAGTAGTCCTCTTTGCCGGTCTCAGAGCTGCTTGCAGTTTAGCGTAGAGAGAGGTAATGGAGACATCCCCCTCGCTCAACCCCATCAGGTTAGACCAGGGCCGGCTCCAGGTTTCTGTGGGCCCCGGGCGAAAAGGTCTCAGTGGGCCCCCTTTAAGTACATATCGCGGACTATATATATATATATATATATATATATATATTGCCGCACACTTACCGCAAGCCCCATAGACAATGCATGGGGCTTGCCGCAAATGTGAAGCAAGTGCAGCCGCTAGACGGAAAATGCGGCAGATGCAGGGTTTTTTTTATCGCAACTGCCACATTTTTAAAAAAATGCCTATGTGAAGGCAGCCTTACAGGAAAAGTGACTGCTGAAACCAGCAAGAGCTGCTCCTGACAGTGAGTATATTACACGTTGTTAGGGCTAAAATGCGATTGCGTTCCCTTGCGCCTTTTAAAAATACCCTTCAAATGCAAAATGTTGCATTTTTGTGCGTCTGAGGATTCTTGGTATATACACAAGCATCCTGAAGCACACAAATAATGCAGACAGCTCAATGGAGTGGCACCGCAGCCAAGCGGAGTGTCTGGCCGTCCGGATCTCTCTTTCTCCTCACCTTTCTTCTTGCCGCTCCGGTCTCCTCCGGTCGCTCTGCACATATCAGCACAGTGATGACATCGTGCCCCTCCATGCTGAGCTGCAGAATGCAGACAGCGGCAGAAGAGACTATGGAGAAGAATGCTGCTGGCAAAGGTGGCTGAGACTATAGGAGCGGAATCCGCGGGGGGCTACCACTGGTACACATACTTCGTACACACGCGGCTCTGCAATGTACACCTCGTACACACGCGGCTCTGCTCCGTCCACCTCGTACACACACGGCTCTTCTCCGTACACCTCGTACACACTCGGCTCTGCTCCGTACACCTCGTACACACTCGGCTCTGCTCCGTACACCTCGTACACACTCGGCTCTTCTCCGTACACCTCGTACACACTCGGCTCTGCTACGTACACCTCGTACACACTCGGCTCTGCTACGTACACCTCGTACACACTCGGCTCTGCTACGTACACCTCGTACACACACGGCTCCGCTACGTACACCTCGTACACACACATCTCCGCTCCGTACACCTCGTACACACACGGCTCCGCTCCGTACACCTCGTACACACACGGCTCCGCTCCGTACACCTCGTACACACACGGCTCCTCTCCGTACACCTCGTACACACACGGCTCCTCTCCGTACACCTCGTACACACACGGCTCCTCTCCGTACACCTCGTACACACACGGCTCCTCTCCGTACACCTCGTACACACACGGCTCCTCTCCGTACACCTCGTACACACACGGCTCCTCTCCGTACACCTCGTACACACACGGCTCCGCTCCGTACACCTCGTACACACACGGCTCCTCTCCGTACACCTCGTACACACACGGCTCCTCTCCGTACACCTCGTACACACACGGCTCCGCTCCGTACACCTCGTACACACACGGCTCCGCTCCGTACACCTCGTACACACACGGCTCCGCTCCGTACACCTCGTACACACACGGCTCCGCTCCGTACACCTCGTACACACACGGCTCCGCTCCGTACACCTCGTACACACACGGCTCCGCTCCGTACACCTCGTACACACACGGCTCCGCTCCGTACACCTCGTACACACACGGCTCCGCTCCGTACACCTCGTACACACACGGCTCCTCTCCGTACACCTCGTACACACACGGCTCCGCTCCGTACACCTCGTACACACACGGCTCCTCTCCGTACACCTCGTACACACTCGGCTCCTCTCCGTACACCTCGTACACACACGGCTCTGCTCCGTACACCTCGTACACACACGGCTCTGCTCCATACACCTAGTACACACTCGCCTCTGCTACATTCACACTGTAAATCCCTCCTGACCCCACACATAACCTTCACCTAATTGCCATACACCTAGTACACACTCACCTCTGCTACATTCACACTGTAAATCCCTCCTGACCCCACACAACCTTCACCTAATTGCCATACACCTAGTACACACTCACCTCTGCTACATTCACACTGTAAATCCCTCCTGACCCCACACATAACCTTCACCTAATTGCCATACACCTAGTACACACTCACCTCTGCTACATTCACACTGTAAATGCCTCCTGACCACACACAAACTTCACCTTATTTGAGCATCATTGATGGCCAGCACAGTCCTGGATACACTGAGGAGCTGATCATGAGACCTCTGACTCCTCCCCATCCATTGACATCATCACAGGTCCTGTAAGCACACTAGCACAGAGTGTGCAGCTCTGCCGGCTCCCGTGGAGGGGGGAGGCGGGAGACCCTCCGGTGCTGCAGCCTGCAGGAGCCTGAAAATGACCCCCCAGCTGCCCCCTAGATATGGCTCTGGCTGTGGGGGCAGTGCTCAGGGGCCCTTGAGGCTAGGGTCACACTTGCATTGTGACCCTAGCCTGATGCAAGTATTGTATGTTGCAACGCTGCTATGCGCTGGAGGCAGCCCATAGAAACCCGACGTTTACCTTGACAACCACTGGTTGTCAATGTAAACTGCGGGTTTCTATGGGCTCAGTTGCTGGCAGCGCATAGCGTTAAACGCTCTGCGCTGCAGCAGACAATACTTGCGTCAGGCTAGGGTCACAACACAAGTGTGACCCTAGCCCTCAGGGGCCCTGTGGGCCCCCTCCAAGCCGTCGGGCCCCGGCACTTGCCCGGGTACGCCGGGTGCTGACGCCGGCCCTGGGTTAGACCATATATTATCATCTATCTCTCCGGTGATATCTCGTAATCGAGAGAGGAGATAATGGTAAATCTGGCGGTACTGCATAGCCTGAGACCGAGGGAGATTATAAGTATGTAGGACCTCGCTTTCCGTCATCCATCTTCTCTCTCTAGTGTTTATAAGATCGCCCAAGGTTTTAATGCCTCTCTCTCTCCAAGCCACAAAGAGTTGGTTCTCACGACCCAGCTGAAATGCCGGACATTTCCAGGGGTTGAGTATCTTGGAAATTTTCCAAGATAAATTTAATTTCTTCCTCACCCCCTTCCATGTTGCTATTGTGCCTCTATATATAACTGTGTTCTTAAGCATCTTAGGTAGATGAGGCATTGGTGAGTGTAGCAAGGCTGACAGTTCCCAGGGTCTAGCAAATTCTCCCTCCAATACCACATCGGAGTATCTGTTGGTTCCCCTGATCCAGTCAAGCACATTACGTAGGATACACACCAAATTGTATCCCCGGACATCTGGGAGCTGTAGGCCTCCCTCTTGCCTCGACTGCATCAGAACACCAAGAGCCAATCTAGGTTTTCTTCCCCTCCATAAGAATTTTGAGAAGGCTTTATTTAGTTTGATTAAATCTGTATGTTTTAACAGCATGGGGACAGTTTGAAGTGGATATAAGAGCCTGGCGAAACTAATCATTTTGAGTAGATGGCATCTTCCCATCAAAGATAGTGGCAGCTTAGCCCAACCCGTCAACTCCTTTTCAATTTTTAAGAGAATTGGTGTAAAATTAAGTTTGTACGTCAGGTTAGGGCATCTAGCCAATTGGATGCCTAAGTATTTAATACTTTCTTTAGCTACTGTGAGGTCGCAAAATTGTGATTTTTGCCAGTGTCTGCTTTTCGGGTTAATGAACAGGATCTCGCATTTTTCTTTGTTTAGGGAGAAGCCCGATTGTTTGCCTAATGTTTCAATGTTTTTCAATATGTGGGGTAAGTCTCTCTCTGGATTTTGAACATAGAGAACAATATCATCTGCAAAAAGTGATAATTTAACTTCCCTGGTTCCCACTTTAAAACCCTCATATATCATGCTTTTTTCCAAACAGAGCGCCAAGGGTTCTATGGCCAAATTGAAAAGTAGAGGGGACAACGGGCAACCCTGTCTCGTCCCCTTTTGCAGGAAAAAGGTATCGGACAGGTAGCCGGGAGTGTTAATACATGCCTTTGGGTTATTGTACAAAGATTGGAGATATTTCCTGAAAGGCCCTACCATCCCTATGGAATCCAAAACTTTACCCAGTCATGACCACTTTACATTATCGAATGCTTTTTCTGCATCCAGTGTGATCACGGCTGGGTCCCCTTTCTCCATTCCCACCTTCTTTCCCATGGCATCAATCAGTAGCATCGTTCTTCTGATATTAGTAGTAGTTGATCTACCTTTAATAAATCCAGCCTGGTGGGGAGGTATTAATCTAGGCATAATTGTCGCTAGTCTGTCCGCCATTATTTTGGAAAGAAGTTTTAGATCCTGATTTATCAGGGAGATCGGTCTAAAGCTCGCCGGGTCTGTTAGTACCTTTCCTGGTTTGGGTATGAGTTTTATATGAGCCAAATTCATTCTGTCAGGTATGGGAGTACCCTGGAGTATAGAATTAAATAGGTCTCGTAACACAGGGGAGACCTGTTCTCTGAGGGCTTTAAAGAAAGCTCCATTGTATCCATCAGGACCAGGTGCTTTACCAGAATTTATGTTTCTGATTGCTTCCTCTATCTCCTCCACCGTGACAGGGTTGTTCAAGAATTGTTTATCCTCTTCTGTTAATTCGGGCAGACGAAACAATTGCAGTAAGTCTGTCTGTACGGGTATTTCAGAGTCCCTATCCGAGTATAGGGATGCATAGAATTTTCCCAATACCTGATTAATATCTTTAGGATTGGTCCATGTGTTACCCCGGCTATCTATTATCGTTTGGATGGGAGGTGAGATCTGTTTACCCCGGGATAGCCGTGCCAATAATCGACCGGCCTTATCACCGAATTTGTGGAGACTAAGTTCCATTCTACTTTTATATATATCTTCCCTGCGTCTTGCCCACATATCAAATGTTTCTTTAGCCTGCTGCCAGGACTCTCTATCAGGGTCAGCCATCGTGTTTTTATATTTAGAGTAAGCGTTTCTCACTTCCAGGCTGGCTTTTACGAATTGTTCTTTTATTTTTTTTTTTATCCCCATGCCGTAAGCCATTACATTACCCCTGAGCACCGCTTTCGCTGCTTCCCAGAATAAGCCCGGATCGGAGCGATGGGTTTCGTTGTCTCTTGAGTATGTTGACCACCATTCTCTAAGGAGGGAAACAAAATTTTCATCTTTAATAAATGTGTCTGGAAATCTCCATAAATAATCCGAACCTAAAAATATGGAACGCTTCACGAATTTGCGTGTCATCCTTGCGCAGGGGCCATGCTAATCTTGTCTGTATCGTTCCAATTTTAGTATATGTGCTGCCGAAGCGAGCACTAACAAGCAGTTTATACATGAGGAAAAAATTAAAAACTTACGTTTTTTTTAAAAAAACTCAATATTCTCATCTTTTTATTTACTAAGGTTCTTGGTACATATATTGGGCAATATCTGTTTGCTCATCAACCACTCCACGGTGACCTTAGATCTGATGAGTCCTACGCTGACATCCCTGTCCTCCTTGTCACTCCCTATCCCACATCTAAGTGGGTGGACACCATCTCAATCACAGACCACCTGGGGGCAATGAGGGTGCAAAGTGTAGCTGTAGTTCCAGCAACTCCACCTATTAGACATAAACTGTAAACAAAAACTGCACAGCACTCAAGATATAGTGTGAACTGGTGCAAGCTGCGATGCTGGAACAAACAACCAGAAAAAAATCACTGTAGCACTCACTTACAACCAAATATGTACACATGCTTACAAGCGGTTTATATATGAGGAAAAACTTATGTTTTCTAAAAAAAACTCAATATTCTCATCTTTTTATTTACTAAGGTTCTTAGTAAATATATTGGCCAATGTCTGTTTGCTCATCAACCACTCCACGGTGACCTTAGATCTGATGAGTCCTACGCTGACATCCCTGTCCTCCTTGTTTTTTTTTTTTACAGTTTATGTATCTAACTATATATCATCTATCAAAGTATCCACTGGCAGACACAGACAGAAGAGGGCGCCTGTGCAAGAACAGTATATATGGGCACTTTGAAATCCAATAGCTCATCATAATCCACAATTACACATGTTTGGGCAGTCAAAATGGGCCCCTTTACCTGTTAAGCCTTTGGACGGTTGCACAGGTTGCACTAATGGTATGTCCGCCCCTGCAAATATCCTTGCCCATGTTGTTGCAGTGTTCATTTCATCCCAGTCTTTAATATCTCATGAAATATTAAATCAGCATTAATCATTTGTTCACTTTAAGCAAAACAAGAAATATGATACATGAAAGGGGGGAATTGGCAGCTATTATTTCAAAGTCACCATCAATTATTGATAAAAAAGTCAAGTGGCAACAGTGATAAATACTAATATCAAGGATTAGCAATAATTTTTTAATAAGTTTTTCTATAAACTTTATATAAATACTGTGATTTTAATTTTAAAACTGTCTGCAATAACAGATAATAATATTAAGGGGGAAGGGGTTCAACCAAACGTTACCATATATCATCATTTTTGGACCCTACCCACTTCTTAGAATAAAAAAAACATCAATTGGGCCACTCCTGAGCAAGATGAAATGCACAATTCTCATTTACTGTAGACAGGGCTCACGCTGTGCATAGAGACTGCTAAAGGGACTCATTTTGAAGATCTTGGGTGGTCCCAGAAAATAAATGTGCACAATCATAACATAATTGTATATTGCATTTATATGTCATTAAATTATGAAATGTAAAAAAAAAACCCTCAAAGATGATGCTAAGAAAGAAAACAAAAAAGCTCTATAGTAAAACATGCCCAACCTCATGTTCTTCTGGGCATTTGACACTGGCTAATTAATATCTGTAGAAAACATGCATATTTGGTTGACAACTACTACAGTGAAGTAAATAATTATTTGATCCCTTGCTGATTTTGTAATTTTGACCCCTGCCAAAGATATGAACAGTCTATACTTTTAAGGGTAGGTTAATATTAAATAGAATATCAAAAATAAAATCCAGAAAATCACATTCTTCAGGTTGAGACAGATATTTTAGTTTTCTAAACCCCCAATGAAAATTCTATAGCATGTGTGTAAACATTTATCACAAGATACAAATAATCAATCAAAATGTAATTACATATTAAAATGCGAAAAAGCCTTATCATTAAATGCCTCCCTTGAGCAATGGTGGGACCCCTCTAAATGGATTTTGAAATCATCGTCATGTATCAACTACCTGGAGCAAATTAAAAAGATCCACCTAGATTGGTATATATATCCATTAAGGATCTCTCTTTTCTCCCTCAACTATTGCCCTCCTGTTGGAAAGGTTGTCAAGTAATAGGAGATATGGGGCACATGTGGTGGTTCTGCCTGATGATCCAGACATTTTGGGAGATGGTGGGTGAACTCATTGCTTCACTTACGGTTCTTCGCATAAAGCTTTCGAACCAACTGGCAGTTTTCAACATTGACATTGATGAATATCCCCTGTCACTAATCCCATGCATAGCTCATGTCCTTATCTTGCCTAGACAATGTTTAGCACCTGTTGGAAAACCCCAAGGGTCCCTTCCTTAAAAGATTTGATAGAGAAAATGAATACAAACTTTCAGTATGAATCTGTGCTCTCAGCTAGCTTAATACATAGAACAAAAACTAAAAATAAATGGGCCTTGTGGAGTGACTCAAATTGTGTTTGTTCTCTTAAATTACTTTAGGTGTGATCTAATTTACATGTCTTTTCTCTCTAGCAGTGTGAGCAAAATTGTGCTAATGTGGCACCCCAGGGGTTAATGTGCCACAGTAACATCACCAAGGGTTAATTCCCCACACAACCCACAACACTACACTAGCGCCTCCAGGCCAGAAGGGGGAGCTAAAGGTGCTTCCCTATATATTTTGAGTGGAGAGGAAGTGGCAATTAGTTCAGTGCGGGGCAGCACTGAGGAAAGGACCTGGGTGTAAAAGGGCTGCGTTAGGCACAACCCACGGGCCACTGTCCACTTCCAGGCCGGCCAAGGTCTGAGGAAAGGAGTAGGAGAAGCAGAGGAACACACCCGGGACACAGAGTTACCCTAAACTCACCCAGGTGAAGTGCAAAGACCGAATACCGGATCCTGGATCCGAAATTGTGCCTGACACAAGCAGCACAGTAAACACCAGACTAGTGGAGGTTATATATCTTCACTGTGCCACAGCGAAGCAACACGGCGGGGTCAGAAACACAAAGTTAAGACCCAAGTTGCCTAGCAAGTGGGTACCCGTGAGAGGAGACAGGACCGGAGGCCTAGCTAAAATGGCAGCAGGACCACACACACAGCGCAGGAGTAGGAAGCTAAGGACCCGGTCAGGGTGGGAGCAACCCCGCCCCGGACGATATCTACTGAACAACATCTGCAGTAAAGACTTGGAAAACTACAAAACCATGAGTCTGTGTGATCCTTACAAACCCTGTTGTCCCTCACAAACTGTCATCTCTACTACTACCCCTGCCCTGCATCCATCTATAGACTATTATCACCACTGCCCCGGGGAACCAGGCTCTGCCCGCAGAGAGCCGTTACGTCATCGGCAGCCAAACATCATCCCCGGAGGTTCTGCAGCAGCAGTGGTCACCCTGACCTTAACCCGTGGGTGGCATCACGATTTTCTCCCCTATAAATAACCCCCATTACTTGTGGGCTCGGGACACGGTCCGGACCAAGACTACCGTGATACCCCCTGTGATACCAGGGTCCGGTACCGAGTACCCCGTCCCAGTGGGCTCCACAACTATCATTGTTTTTTCTAGGTGTCATTATCAACAGCAGTAATTTGTTTTTGGATATGTTTGGTTTCCCTTCGGGTACCGTCACACTTGGCGACGCACCAGCGATCCCGACAGCAATACGACCTGGTAGGGATTATTGGTGCATCGCTGTCGGGATCGCTGGTGAGATGTCAAACAGTCAGCTCTCACCAGCAACACAACGATCCAGAATGATAGGGAGGTCGTTGGGACCCTGTTTCTCAGATCTGTAGTATTGAGGTTGTTGGTCGTTGTCCCTGTCAAACACACCGATGCATGCTGCCCAGCGGGACCCCAACGATCAAAAAATGGTCCAGGCGATTCTGACACGACCAGCGATCTCACAGCAGGGGCCTAGTCGCTGCTAAGTGTCAAACATAGCGAGATCGCTGGCAAGGTCGCTGTTGCATCACCAAATTTGTGACTTAGCAGCGATCTCGCTAGTGATCTCGCTTAGTGTGACGGGGGCTCTTCTCTCCTGCCCTGGTTTCCGTCTCTCCCCGTCCCTCCCTTCTTACCCCTTCATCACCTTCCTTTACTGTGATTTGCTTATACATGGTGACTTTATTCATTATATCCCTTAACTAATCCTACTTCATTTACCACATTGTTAAGCTGTTTTAACCCCTTAGAGACGGAGCCAATTTCCACCTTAATGACCAGACCGTTTTTTGTAATTCTGACCACTCTCCCTTTATGAGGTTATATCTCTGGAACGCTTCATTGGATCCGAGCGATTCTGAGATTGTTTTTTCGTGACATATTGGGCTTCATGTTGGTAGTAAATTTAGGTCGATCATTTTTGCGTTTATTTGTGAAAATATTAAAAAATTGGCAAAAATGTTGAAAATTTCACAATTTTCAAATTTTTAATTTTTATTCTGTTAAACGTTATGTGACACAAAATAGTTAATAAATAACATTTCCCACATGTCTACTTTACGGCAGCGCGATTTTGGGAAAAAAAAATTTTTGGGTTAGGACGTTATAAGGGTTCAAAGTTCATCAGCAATTTCTCATTTTTTCAGCAAAATTTACAAAACCATTTTTTTAGTGACCACATCACATTTGAAGTCCCTTTGAGGGGTGTACACGACAGAAAACACCCAAAAGTGACACCATTCCAAAAACTGCACCCCTCAAGCTACTCAAAACTACATTCAAGAAGATTATTAACCCTTCAGGTGCTTTACAGGAACTAAAGCAAATGGACATTTTAATTTTTCCAACAAAAATGTTCTTTTAGCCTCAATTTTTTAATTTTCACATGGGCAACAGGATAAAATGCATCCTAAAATTTGTTGGGCAATTTCTCCTGAGTACACCGATACCTCATATGTGGTCATAAACCACTGTTTGGGCGCACAGCAGGGCTCAGAAGGAAGGGAGCGCAATTTGATTTCTGGAGCTAATTTTCTATTCAAAAAGTCAAATGGCGCTCCTTCCCTTTCGATTTATGTGGAAAAGAAAGTACGTTTTCATCTTTACGAATCAATTTGTGAAGCACCTGGGGGTTCAAGGAGCTCACTATGCATCTAAATAAATTCCTTGGGGTGTCTAGTTTCCAAAATGGGGTCACTTGTGGGGGAGCTTCAATGTTTAGGCACACAGGGGATCGCCATATACGACATAGTATCAACTTACAATTCCAATTGTTAGCGGACACCATGTCACGTATGGAGAGCCCCTGTGTGTCTAAACATTGGGGCTCCCCACAAGTGACCCCATTTTGTAAACTATACGCCCCAAGAAACTAATCTAGATGCATAGTGAGTACTTTGAACCCCCAGGTGCTTCACAAACTGATCCGTAAAAATGAAAAAGTACTTTCTTTTCCACAAACATTTTCTTTTTTCATTTTTATGGATCAATTTGTGAAGCATCTGGGGGTTTAAAGTACTCATTATGCACCTAGATATGTTTCTTGGGGGGGTCTAGTTTCCAAAATGGGGTCACTTGTGGGGAGCTCCAATGTTTAGGCACACAGGGGCTCTCCATATGCGACATGGTGTCCGCTAACAATTTGAATGGAAAATTAGCTCCAATAGTTAGCGGACACCATGTCACGTATGGAGAGCCCCTGTGTGTCTAAACATTGGAGCTCCCCCACAAGTGACCCCATTTTGGAAACTAGACGCCTCACAGATTATATCTAGTGGTATAGTGAGCATTTAGAACCTACAGCTACTTCACAGAATTTGATAACGTCATATTGAACATTTTCTTTTTTTTACACAATTTCTCACTTTTAGGGTACTTTCACATCAGCGGTTTTTGCCGTTCACGGCAGATGCGGTGAAAAAAACCGCATCTGCCGCGATTACCGCATAACTGCTGCACTTGCGGCACAGTTGCGGCAAGCCCCATAGAATGTCTATGCAGGCTTGTGGCAGGTGTGGCAAGTGCGGTATCAGCACTTGCGGCAGATGCGGCCGCAAAAAAAACGCGGTTATGCGGTAATCGCGGCAGATGCATTTTTTTCACCGCATCTGCCGCGATCGACAAAAGCCGCTGATGTGAAAGCAGCCTTAGAGCATGTGCACAAGATCCGGAGACACCGTTTCCTGGTCGTCTCCTCTCCTGCATTTTTTTTCTAGTATTTCTTTATTAAATTTAAAAAAAAAATGACGTGGGGCTTCACCACACTTTTGGTCCAGCCAGGTACAGCAGGCAGCTAAGGGCTGCCACCAACCCCTTCTGCCTAGTTTTACCTGGCTGGAAACCAAAAATATAGGGAAGCCCTTTTTTTTAAAAATTATTTCATGAAATAATTTTAAAAAAAAACGGCGTGGGCTTCGCCATGTTTTTGGGCCAGCCAGGTACAACTAGGCAGCTGGGGGCTGGAATCCTCAGCGTAGGAAGGCCCAAGCTTTCTTTGCTTTCTGCGAATTGCAGCCCGCAGCCGCCCCAGAAAATGGCGCATTCATAGAAGCGCCATTTTCTGGCGCTGTATCCAGCTCTTCCAGCTGCCGTGTAGCGGTGGCAGACTGGGTAATAAGGGGTTAATGCCAGCTTTTTTGCAGCTGGCACTAAGCCCGAGATTCTTAATGTCTGGCCAATATTAGACCGGGCCATTAAGAATCCCTAGTAAATTGTAAAGAAGACACAAGGCAGAAAAAAATATTTTTAATAGAAAAAAAACACAGACACTACTTAGACCCCATCTTTATTATTCTTTGGCATCTGACGTAGTCCAGTAGGAAGGTCCGACGTAGTCCAGCAGAAAGGTCAGACGTAGTCCAGTGGGAGGTCCCTCGATCATTTCCAGACTTTTACAGCATATGGGGTGTCCCCCATATGCTATAAAAGCTGGCATTCTTCCAGGAGAATGACAGGTCATGACCTCAGTGAGGTCATGGCAGGTCAGGATCCTTGGTTCACAAAGGGTCAATTGTGATCCCATCATGAGATCACAATTAACCCTTTGTGAACCAAGGATCCTGACCTGCCATGACCTCACTGCGATCATGAGCTGTCAGTCTAATCGCAGACAGAGCAGTCTCTGCATAGACTGACAGCTCATGATCGCAGTGAGGTCATGGCAGGTCAGGATCCTTGATTCACAAAGGGTCAATTGTGATCCCATCATGAGATCACAATTAACCCTTTGTGAACCAAGGATCCTGACCTGCCATGACCTCACTGCGATCATGAGCTGTCAGTCTAATCGCAGACAGAGCAGTCTCTGCATAGACTGACAGCTCATGATCGCAGTGAGGTCATGGCAGGTCAGGATCCTTGGTTCACAAAGGGTTAATTGTGATCTCATGATGGGATCACAATTGACCCTTTGTGAACCAAGGATCCTGACCTGCCATGACCTCACTGCGATCATGAGCTGTCAGTCTAATCGCAGACAGAGCAGTCTCTGCATAGACTGACAGCTCATAATCGCAGTGAGGTCATGGCAGGTCAGGATCCTTGGTTCAAAAAGGGTCAATTGTGATCCCATCATGGGATCACAATTGACCCCTGTGGGAACCAAGGATGGTGACCTGACATGACCTCACTGCGATCATGCCCTGTCACTATGCGCAGGCAGAGCAGTCTCTGTTCTGTCTGCGCAGCCGGCAGACAGAAAGATGAAGAGGCCGGAAGAAGCAGCGGGAGCTGCACCGGGATGATGGTAAGTATCAGACCTCCGGGGGTGGGGAACTGACGGGGCAGGGGGGCAGAGCGGGGGAAGACAGATAATCTCCCTCCATCTGAGCTGTCAGATGGGAGGGAGATGATGGTGGCGGGGGCTGGAAGGAGCCGCAGCTGCTGCAGGGCCACAGGGAAATATGTAGGGGATGGGGGGTATATGACCGGGGGGGGCCGAGTGATCAGGAAGGGGGGCAGAGCGGGAGAGTACGGATCATCTCCCTCCCATCTGAGCTGTCAGATGGGAGGGAGATGATGTCGGGCAGTAGTTTCTGACGCGCTGCGGCGCCATTTTAGGAGAAGGGGAGGGGGTGGGGGCTGAGTACCGCTACCGGGGGCTTTGTACCAGTACTGGGGGGGGGGGGGGCAGATGTTTTCTCTTCATGCCACGGGTTTGATCCTGTGGCATGACAGAGAAATCATTGTTTTTACCGGCGGTTCGCTGTATATTTATGTGATCACGGTTATACACCGGTAAACGGTGTATAACCGTGATCACATGGCGGGTACCGGTAAAAACCGGCCCGATTCATAATCTGCAGGGTCTCAGCTACCCCCGGTAGCTGAAACCCCGGAGATTTGTGACCACTGGGGGGCGCTAGAGCATAAGTACCCTTTTTTTCAGACGTCTCTGGACTTTAGGCCGTCCTTATAGGGTTAATTACACTTGAATAAAAGTGTTTTGGTTTAAAGGAGAGCTTTAAACTCAAACAATGTGGGAAGGGAAGCAAACGCCCAGGGAAAGCCATACAGCAGACAAATACTGTTAAAAACTCTGCTATTACAAGTGGAAAGGAACAACAAAGAAAAAAAAAAGCTGAATGTTGAAAAAAATTTGGAGAAAGAGAAACCAATAGCAAACTAAAATGTTTCTATACAAATGCAGAAAGCATGGGCAACTAACAAAGAGAATTAGAGAGCTACTAATCCAGGAAAAGAAATGTCATCAGAATCACTGAAACTTTGTTGGACAATACTGTACACATGATTGGAATACAATTAATTTGCAAGAAACAGACTTAAAAAACTAGGAGGATGTATTGCACTGTATGTTAGAAAAGTGTATATGTCTACACAGATGTTTCAGAGAGCTCTGTAGAAACTGTTTTGGTCACACACAACGATGCAACAGCGATCTCGACAATGATAACGATCCTTAGGGATCGATGTTGCGTCACTTTGGGATCGCTGGTGAGATGTCAAACAGTTAGATCTCACCAGCGACTTCAACAATGATCCGGAATGATAGGAGGTCTTTGGGAATTGTCGCTCTCAGGCGTAGTATTGAGATCATTGGTCATTGGTCGTTGTCCATTTCAAACACAGCAATGCAGTGTTCCCAGCGGGAGACCAACGACCTAAAAATGACCCAGAGCACTTTGTAACGATCAGCGATCTCACAGCAGGGGCCTGATCGCTGTTAAGTGTCACACATAACGAGATCGTTAGCGTTACGTCACAAAATCTGGGACTTAACAATGATCTCACTAACTATCTCGTTATGTGTGACGGGGGCTTAAGAATACAAGGAGGGAACAAAGGAAAGGACACCATTGTAAATGTTTGTATTACAGGCCACCTGGGCAAACTGAAGATAGGGATGAATTATTTATGCATCAGATGGCCAAGTTCTCCACAAAATATGACACAGTGGTCATGGGAGATTTCAACTATCCAGACATTTGTTAGAAATCTCTCTCAGGAAAATCTAATAGATCCAACAAATCATCCTTTCTTGCTGACAACTTTATCATCCAAAAGGTAAAGTAGAAAGCAAGGTGATCTGCTACCTTGGATCTAATCCTTATAAACATAGAGGATAGGGTTGAGGAGGTAAGGCTAGGTGCACACTGGTGGGCGGGTTTGTGTCGGCGGCTGGGCGGACCCGCCAGGAAGCTCCGGAGCCGTCCACCGGCATCCTGGCGGGTATGTGCGGCGGGTGCCGGGCGGGTGCACAGCGGGTTAGCGCCGGCGGTGTTGCGGCGGCTGGAAGCAGTACATGATTCTGCTTGCAGCCGCTGCAGAACCGGCCGGTTTATAGAACATGCTCATTCGTTGCTAACCTGCTGGGAACCCAGCGGGTTAGCAACGGATGAGCATGTGTAAACCGCCGGTGTGTGGACACCGGGTGTCGGTTTACATAGGTTTTAATGTTAATCCAAACGCCGGTTTGGATTAACATAAATTTACATGAAATTTATGTAAACCGACCGGCGGTTTACACAGCTAAACCGATGCTAACCCTGCCAGTGTGCACATACCCTATGGGTGGCTGGGACTGTAGGAGGCTGCGATCAAGCTATTATAGAATTTTGGATAACTAGAGGAGAAAAGCCTGCAAAGACTCAGAATTCAAGGTTTGATTTTAGAAAGGCAGATTTTAAGGGACTCAGAAAGAAGATGGGAGGTATCCAATGGCTGGATGTCCTTAAGGAAAGATATGTCCAGGAAGGATGGGAAATTTTAAAATATAAGATTCTCAAAGTACAATCGTTCACAATCCCTAAAACAGGCAATAAAAGGAAGCATTTAAGGAAACCAGGATAGATGAACACAGAACTTAAACACAATGTAAAAAAAGGAAAGAAATAATTATTACCGTATATACTCGAGTATAAGCAGAGTTTTTCAGCACAAAAACTGTGCTGAAAAGTGCCCCCCTCGGCTTATACTCGAGTCAATGTGCTGGTCTGAGTGGAGGGGGGGCGGTGATCGGGCACTGTAGGAGGCGGGGGAGGCTGCAGAAGGAGAGGACGGTCATATGACGCCGCTCATTAGTGTAATGAATGTGCACTGTATCCCCCTGTCCATCAGCGACAGGGGGAGAGGTGAATATTGCACTACAATAAGTTATCTCGCCACCCTTCCTGCTGACACACTGCCCACCATCAGTATACAAAGCCCCCCATCAGTATACAGAGCCCCCCAGCCACCGCACTGATCTCACCCTCCTACGTCCTGTAGGCACTGGACGTCCTCCGTTCGCTCTTCTTGTCTGTATGCTGGCTTTTAATCATGTGATCGGCGCAGTGATGACGTCATCGCAGCTGCGCCGGTCACATGATTAGAAGCCGGCATACAGACAAGAAGAGCGGACGGAAGACGCCCAGTGCCTGCAGGATGTCGGAGGGTGAGATCAATGCGGCGGCAGGGCAGGGCTCTGTATACTGATGGAGGGGCTCTGTATACTGATGGGGGGCAGTGTGCCAGCAGGGGGATGTTGTATACAGGGATGGGGTCTGTATACTACTGATGAGGCCTGTATACCACTTCTGGGGGCTGTAATACCACTGCTGGGGGCTGTAATACCACTGCTGGGGGCTGTGATACCACTGCTGGGGGCTGTATACCAGTGATGGCGGCGACTGTATATTAGTTATGGGCACTATATACCAGTGATGGCCGCTATATACCGGGATGGTGGGGTATATACCAGTGATAGGGGGCTTTATAACAGTGTGGCGGTCTGCTGCATTTCTTACCCTAGACTTATACTCGAGCCAATAAGATTCCCTAGTTTTGGAGGGTAAAATTAGGGGCCTCGGCTTATAATCGGGTTGGCTTATACTCGAGTACATACGGTATTTGGAAAGAGGGAGGCATATCTAAGAAAGACTACAATTCAGCCTGCAGAAGCTGCAGAGCAAGCATCAAATTAGCTAAATTAGCTGATAATGAATTAAGACTTACAAGAGACGTCAAAAGCAATATATAAGGATTTTGGGGTAGGTAAAAAATAAATGAAATGTCAAAGATACTATAGGATATTTACAGAAAGAAAATGGTGATGTGAAATTGCAATCTATGATTCTCAGATTTGTCTGGGGGGGCAAGAGACCCAGATTACGGATGAATATCCTCTCCTTGCCTAAGTCCAGGGGAGGGGTTGGATTGCCCAATATACGGACGTACTCTTTAGCTTCCTCTCTCGTTAGAGCTCTAGATTGGCAGTATTATGCGTCCTCCAAGAAATGGGTAGGGGTGGAGCAAGAGGGTCTGGGGATTCCGCTGAAAGATCTGCTTTGGATTTCCCCTAGAGAATTTACGAACATAGAACCCCTGACATATATGACCAGGACTACTTTGAAGGTATGGCACTCAGTGATGAAAACCCTCCGCTTAGATGATAGACTTAGCCCTTTGACCCCCCTTTTTTCCAATCCATCTTTCTCACCTGGATTTGGAAGGCAGAGATTTTTATGTTGGCAGAGTGTGAACGATACCCAAGTGGGACAGACCCTATCTGACGGCGATTTGCCCTCGTTGGCAGAACTACAATTCAAAGATCCTACGAGGCCACTTAGGTGGTTTGAATTTTTCCAATACAGAGCATACCTATATTCAGCTGACCACTCGTGCAGGGTGATATCGATGCCCAACATATTGGAAAAATTATTCCAATTAGAGGCTCCCCTGAGGCGCAAAATATCGGCTCTATATCAGGCCTTAGGGTCCTTGAGAGATCAGGGTACTCTATATTTCCAGCGAGCTTGGGAGAGGGAGTTGGTGAGTAGCATTTCAGGCAGTAACTGGCAGAAATGCTTTCTATTTACCAACACACTAGCTAATGCTTGTTCTGCACAAGAAAGAAGTTATAAGCTGCTCACTAGATGGTACTTATGCCCGACGACACTTCGGAGCATGTTTCCTGGAACCCCTGACACCTGCTGGCGCTGTGGAGAGGAGACAGGTACAATGTTACACATTTGGTGGAGTTGTAGGGAAATCCGGCGGTTTTGGTCTGAGGTATTCAATGCATACACCCGGATAACGGGTAAACAAGCCAAATGCTGTCCAGAATTGGCACTGCTATCCCTCTTTCCTGGTCCTATTGGGTTTCAAAAGAGGGATATTCTCCACTTTTGCGTCTCGGCCGCTCGTGCTGGGATCCCGAGGTTCTAGAAGTCAACTCGGGTTCCATCTTTACTTGACTGGTTCAGGGAACTGATGGACATTTTTTGAATGGAGGAGCTCGCAGCAGGGGCATCAGGATCTCTTGACAAATTCTCAGGGATTTTGTGTGAATGGATTTTTTTTCAGGATTCTGCTGACTTTAAAAGTATCTTTACTGATACGGACATTATGGCACGACCTCTGGCCGATGGGGAGTCAGGGTGACTTATACCCTTCCTCTTTCCCATGCCTTACCCCCCTTTTTTACATGGCCCCACTTACCCCTGTATTGTCTTTCCCTATGGTTTCTATCTCTCTTCTCTCTTTCTTCTTTTCTATCTCTCTTTTTCTTCTCATCTGCTACATCCCCCCTTATTCAGTTTATATATTTCTCTTCTATGCCTATACCCCCTGAACTCTGGTGAACATAGAACAGTATTGAATGTTTAAAGTTGTGAGAAGCTCTTTGGATAATAGGCTTTCCTTTTTGCTATCCCAGACGATGGACGAGTCTATTTGAGCCTCGCAGAGGTGGGACTCAATGGATATCAACCTAAATACATGGTCAATCTGGTGGAAGGTAGTGATGGGCGAATCCTAAATTACTCGGAATCGCTTGACTCTAGCGAGTCCGAGCACAGGACTCGCTACTCGTTGCGAGTCTAGCGAGTCCAATGTTAATGAATGGGGAAGCGAGTAATAGCGAGTAGTGTGAGATTTACAAATCGCAGATGTGTCTCGGAAGCTTCAGCCTGAAGCAATCCTAGTTTTGTCATTTATTTGCATTGGACTCGTTTACTTTGCAACTGTAATCGCTGGGAAACTCGCACAGATAAGAGTCCTGTCTCCTCAGTGTGCTGGCTGCCACAGCTCCAGGGTCCTAGAGCCTGCCTGCTGCCTGATGTAGCAGTGCTGAGATTGTTCTCAGTCTGCTCATTCCCTGTGTACAGACATGAATGTCTGTGCACAGAGATGATGTAGCAGAGCTGAGATTGTTCTCAGTCTGCTCATTCCCTGTGTACAGACATGAATGTCTGTGTACAGAGATGATGTAGCAGAGCTGAGATTGTTCTCAGTCTGCTTATTCCCTGTGCATAGACATCTATATTTATGCACAGGGGATGTAGCAGAGAGGACATCACGTTTTGGACTGCGTCGGACGGAAGAGGATTTTTTTAATTAAAGATGGAGTCCCTAATGGCTTTTTTTTTTTATTTCTAATAAAAAAGTTTCCTTGCGTTGTGTTTTTTTTAAAACAATTTAATAGAAATTCATGGCGGTCATGTCTAATATTGGCGTGACCGCCATAAATTTCGGGCTTAGGGCCAGCTGATAATACAAAGCTGGCCCTAACCTCTTTATTACCCAGCGTGCCATCGCTACCAGGGCCGCTGGAAGAGCGGGGTTCAGCGCCAGAGGATGGCGCTTCAATGAACGCGCCATCTTCTGGGGCGGCTGCGGGCTGCAATTTGCAGCGGGGGGTGCCCAGAAAGCTTGGGCATCCCTGCGCTGCGGATTCCAGCCCCCAGCTGCTTAGCTGTACCTGGCTAGACATAGAAATTGCGCAGAGCCCCACGCATTTTTTTTTAATTATTTCATGAAATTCTGAGATTCTGACTCTGAGACTCTGACTCTGAGACTCTGACTCTGAGACTCTGACTCTGGCTCTGAGGGTGAGACTCTGAATCTGAGACTCTGACTCTGAGGCGACTCCGACTCTGAGGCGACTCTGACTCTGAGACTCTGACTCTGAGACTCTGACTCTGAAATTCATGAAATAATAAAAAAAAAATGCGTGGGGCTCCGCGCAATTTCTATGTCTAGCCAGGTACAGCTAAGCAGCTGGGGGCTGAAATCCGCAGCGCAGGGATGCCCAAGCTTTCTGGGCACCCCCCGCTGCAAATTGCAGCCCGCAGCCGCCCTAGAAGATGGCACGTTCATTGAAGCGCCATCCTCTGGCGCTGAACCCCGCTCTTCCAGCGGCCCTGGTAGCGGTGGCACGCTGGGTAATAAAGAGGTTAGGGCCAGCTTTGTATTATCAGCTGGCCCTAAGCCCAAAATTTATGGCGGTCACGCCAATATTAGACATGACCGCCATGAATTTCTATTAAATTGTTTTAAAAAAAACACAACACAAGGAAAAATTTTTATTAGAAATAAAAAAAAAAGCCATTAGGGACTCCATCTTCAATTAAAAAAATCCTCTTCCGTCCGACGCAGTCCAAAACGCGATGTCCTCTCTGCTACATCCCCTGTGCATAAATATAGATGTCTATGCACAGGGAATAAGCAGACTGAGAACAATCTCAGCTCTGCTACATCATCTCTGTGCACAGACATTCATGTCTGTACACAGGGAATGAGCAGACTGAGAACAATCTCAGCTCTGCTGCATCATCTCTGTGCACAGACATTCATGTCTGTACACAGGGAATGAGCAGACTGAGAACAATCTCAGCACTGCTACATCATCTCTGTGCACAGACATTAATGTCTGTACACAGGGAATGAGCAGACTGAGAACAATCTCAGCACTGCTACATCAGGCAGCAGGCGGGCTCTAGGACCTTGGAGCTGCACAGAGAAGACAGCTGGACTCGGCTCGCAAAGAAACAGCAGTTATCTGCGAGTTTCCCTGCTATCACTGGCACAGTAGCCAGTGATTACTCGCACGAGTCTAATGCAAACAATGGCAATCCTAGTTTTGTCAGCGTTTCTGACAAAACTAGGATTGATATTGATTTGCATTGGACTCGTGCGAGTAATCACTGGGAAACTCGCAGAGTACCGAGTCCTGCGAGTCCCTTACTACTCGCCGAGTAACGAGTCCTAGCGAGTAGATTCGCCCATCCCTAGTGGAAGGGGCTAAGCGATAAAAAATTTTTGATGGGATTTTATATCCTCATAAGATCAGACCATCTCAAAACCCTAAGAAGGGCTGTATACTTGTTTGTTTGGAATTGTAATCCAGGTTGTAGAAAATATAGCACCAGGGGAGGGCGCAATTAAAAAGTGGCTGCCTACCTTAAAGTTGTTATTATCTCTGTGAATTTTTTTTCCTATTTCTTAACATTCTGTCAAACGAATGTTTGTATATCTTTGATATGTTTTTCAAAATCCAATAAAAATGAGATTAAAGGGAACCTGTCACCTGATTCTAAGTCCCTACACTATCACTAGCTGCCCTACACCTTCCTAGCTGCTCCCTATCTATCCCTTTCACATCTAAAGTGTCCCTATTAAACATCTGAAAAATAAGTTTAAACTTACTGCAGTCCCTGTGGTTGGGGGACTGGGTAGGTGTGGCCATGCTTCATTCACCACTCCTCCGTGGTGTAGTGCAAGCCCCGCTGGGCGGCATTATTCTGTGTCCTCTCTGCCCCCAGTATTTGGAATCTCCCGCCCTGTGTGTCCTTCTATGCACCGGCCGGACGTCACATCCGGCTCGGTGCATAGAAGGACACACAGGGCGGGAGTTTCCAAATACTGGGGGCAGAGAGGACACAGAATAATGCCGCCCAGCAGGGCGTGCACTACACCACGGAGGAGTGGTGAATGAAGCGTGGCCACGCCTACCCAGTCCCCCAACCACAGGGACTGCAGTAAGTTTTAGGTGACTACCTATAGTGACAAGTTATACACTGTAGAGACTACCTATAGTGACGAGCCATACACTGTAGTGTACATTTTGTACACAATGTGATGCTGAGGTAAATCTCTCCTTTTTTTCAAGTGTGACATTAGGAGTTAGGCTCTGTGCCTCGTTCTGAGTCTCATAGACTTACATTGAAAAAGTGACCTCCACTCAGTCACAAATGTGGACACGTGATGTCAGAGCAACCAGAACAGTAGTTGAAATGGCAGAAGCCAGAGGCTGATAAGTATTGCGATGCACCTTCTGCATACATATTACACAATGTTTGCTAATAGAAGGGGAAATAAAAAAAAAGAAAAAAAGAAAAGGAGGGAGACCTGAATTAATAATATAAGGATGTAAAAGCTAATTCCCTCCCCAAACATGAATCCTGCAGAAATAATGGTGTGGCACTGCTGGGGGCGGAGTTAGTCAGAGTGTAGCAGATGCTAGAAGAGCTGCAGAGAAGTTCTGGTGCTGGTGCCACAAGTAGGCCTGGGCCAGAGACGCAGACTAGCCGGTCTCACCAGCCTAAGTGGGACTGAAGGCAGGGAGCCTGAAGGAAGAAACAGAGGAAAGGGAGCAGGCAGCTCAGACACCGAGTTCACCCTAAAAGAGGAGCCAGATATTGGGGATCCGTAACAGTGGAGAACTCCAAGTCCCACTGGAAACCCCTTGGCACCGAGGAAGCTTCAGCTACCCGGTCTGCTGCGAGAGTCACAGAGAGGGAGCCAGGACTAGCAGGGCACTGCAGTTCCAGAGAAAGGGTCGTCCCGGAGACCGCACAGGAGAGGGAGAGAAATATAGAAGAAGAAGAGAGTGGAGGCAAGTTAGCATTTAATGGACTGTGCTTCATCACACACACACAGAGGAGGAGGCCTTATACCCACTTGCTGTGGGAGCCCACTGTGCAGCCCAGTTACCCGTCAGTGCTTGGGACTGCTGCCTGGAAACCATCAGTAAAAGGTAAAGAGACTTTGGCTGTGTTTGTGCTTTCTTCCTATCACCCACCGTCGATCACCCACCGTGTTTCCATATAGACTTTCCCTATAACACTCCCGGCTCTGCTGCATCCTGCCCATTCACACCACTCTGCCCTGGAGGTCCCAGTCCTGCCTGCGGGGACTATCCCATCATAGCCGCCATCCCACCGACCTCCAGAGGACTGTAGCGGCGCTCTTGATCCCTCACCAGATACAGCAGGTGGCGTCACGAAGACAACTTGTAAATAAAATCCCTGTAAATAATCCCCTTTTCACTGACCCGAGAGCTACAGCCTCAGGCAGCCACCCGCCTTAGGCGGACACTGTACATACCACATCAAGTGCCGCCTCTCGGTACATAGAGGCATCTAGCCATGTTTTTCCTGAGAGGTGGCAGGTTGGTGGCACTCGTACTCCTTACTGCTCCCACATCCCTTACTCAACCCAATTGGGAGGCCCTTGCTATTAGCTCCCATCAGCCCTGTGTGTGTGCTCGTGATTGGCTAAAAGTTTTAAGAGGAGGCGTGGTCTGTTGGAGAAGGAGGCATGGTCTGTTGGGCAAGACGCGCCATTTTACAAGCTTAGTGCAGGGACGGCTTGTTGATGCTCAGACTGCAGGTCATGGTATGTGGTGTGTGGACGGTGCTGCATGGTGGACATGTCTGATTAGTCAGTGCCAGGCAGCGGCAATATTGGAGCTGCCCACAGTTTTGTTGGCATGTGCCAGAGGATGGCAATCAGTGCTGCCTCCTGTGCTATATAAGGATGCAGGATTGTGATGAGCCCAGAGCAAGGGGTACTCTGATACCGGGCCTACATTTGATGATTTTAAACTAGGGATGGAAGTCACGGGTAGTCGGGTTCCCGGTTCCGTGCCCTGGCTGTCATTTGTTAGATAGTGGGGAGGGAATATTTACAAGGGATCGTGACGCCACATGTAGTTCCCGGTAATATAGGTACCGGCGCTTCAAGCCGGCCGCTGAGATGACGATGGGTGCAGCAGAGTGTGGTGGTGTGGTACAGCTACCTACAGGTGGAGCTTTACCTCAGGGCAGCAGGGATGGAGGATGATGAGGGGGATGAGGGGAGTAGTTGTTGTTGTTCTTACCCCTCTAATGCGATGCTGGTGTTGGTGCTGAGCCCTCCGGGCACCGGCGAGGAGGATCACAGAGACTAAGTTCAACTCCAACTCCTGTTTACAGGGTACCGGCAGATGGTAAACGCTACACGGTACAGTCCGGTTTACCTGGTGTCTGTTGCCAGCTCAGGGTCCCCCTTATGGAGTCTCTAGATGATCCTTCTTAGTCTTTCGGGTCTAATTAACTCTTCTCTTTCTTTACCACCTTCGCAGAGCTCTCCCACCAGTCCTACGGTACGCAGCTAGTGAATCAGGTTGGTTCCTTACCGGTACGGACGGGAGCAGCAGAAGCGCACTACTTCTCCCGCCACCGGAATTCAGCCCTCAACCTCTAGTGTCCTCAACCGGTTTCAGTCCTGAGGGGTGAGATACCCTTGTGGCGCTAACGGCAACCCGGTTACTATGGGCCCGCAGCTCATTGGTCTGTGGTCAGAGGTGAACTGCTGACCTCCTCGGCTTTTTCGTGTTGTTGTTGCTTCCCCCAACGTGACCAGCCGGCTCCAACCAGTCCTGGTCCGTTGCCTTCTGTCCTGGGACCCCACTTAAAGATGGGGATCCCTCCTGTCAGCGGTGCTGTCAGGCCCTTCCTTCCTGACTGCCTTCCCAGCACTGTCTCTCACTGTCTGAGGTAAACTGTCACTCTACTCTTCTTACTACTTCCTCACTGACATAGGCTCCACCCCCGTTTGGGACCTACTAAAGTACCAATTTTCCCCCTCTATTCTAGAGTGGCCTAGTCTTAGGTGTTGTGTGTGTAAAACCAGACTCCATAGGGCAAACCCTGAACTGACAACTTACAGAGATACCACATTTGTTGTTAAAGTGCAATACCTCCCTGTGGCGCCTAGCCAGAGGGGTGCCACAATTGTGTCTGCCTACAGGACCACCACTCTGCCAGCCATCACTGTGTGTCTCTATGCATGTGCAAATCCTGCCATTGCCATTAATGATTCTTATTCAGGATTCTTCTGTGTGGTTCTTGTATGTGCATGTGATGGCACTGAGATCCTTGTGTTTGGACATCTTTTTTTCTATTCCTGTATATTAAAATGTCCACTATTGTACTAATTTTTACAGGATAGTTATAAATCTGTGTGAACCCGATTTATTTCTACTGATTTTAAAAAATTGACTGTGGAGGGGGGCACCATTTTGCAGTTTGCCTCAGGCAGCAGAGAGGCTAGGTTCACCCCTGACTGTTAGGTGGCTTCATATTGGCTTCGTGATCAGACCTAAAGAGTGGTCATAAATGGCTGCACATCCATTTGGAAGTATGTCTCAAGTGGGGTAACACAGAGCTCTGTACTGGGTACTTTGTTGTTCAACATCTTTATCAATGATTTGGATGAAGGAATTGAAGGTGAACTGATTACATTTGCTGATTACACAAAGCTAGGAGGGATAGTTAAAACTAGAGAAGAGAGAGAGGTTTCAAAAAGATCTAAACAAACTGAAACAGTGATCAGCAACTAACACAATGCTTTTTAATGGGGAAAATGCAAAGTCCTTAATCTGGGCAATAAAAATGAAAAAAGCATATACAGAATGGGAGGAATAGCGCTAAGCAGTACGTGTAAAAAAGACATGGGTACACAAATCACAGACAGAGTCAAAAGTGTGATGTTGTGGCAAAAAAAGGCAAACACAATTTTGGGATGTATTAACAGAAGCATACAGTCTACATCACGTTAAGTCATTATCACCCTCTACTCTTCTTTGGTCAGACCTCATCTGGTATACTGCGTCCAGTTCTAGGCACCACATTTTAAAAAAGACATCCAACAAACTGTAGCAAGTTCAGAGAAGAGCGAACAGAATGGTGACCGATCTGAAAACCATGTCCTATGAGGAACGGTTAATCGATTTGGGAATGACTATATTTCCAAAAGAAGACTGAGAGGAGACTTAATAGCTGTCTACAAATATCTCAGGGGTAGGGATGAGTGAGTACCGCAATACTCGGACTTGCTATACTCGCAACGAGTAGCTCCCGGTACTCGGTACTCATTGTGAGTATAGCGAGTACAATTACTTTCGCAGTGTATCTATAGATACACTGCAAAAGTACCCTAAAAGTGAGTAAATGTTGTTAAGAATAATAAAATTACATACTCACTTGTCCGAAGCCTGCACCGGGACCGGCAAAGAAGACCCCGGGACTGTCCCAGAAGACCTGCGATCACTGGACGACAAGGACCTGTGACTTCCAGTCAATCAGATGGCGAGACGTCACAACCACGTGATCGCTAGTGGCCACCTGATTGGCCAGATTGCAAGGTCCTAGGTGTACTGCCAGGACCTTGCAATCTGGCCAATCAGGTGGCCGCTAACGATCACTTGGTTGTGATGTCTTGCCATCTGATTGGCTGGAAGTCACAGGTCCTTGTAGTCCAGTGATCGCAGGTCTTCTGGGACGGTCCCGGGGTCTTCTTTGCCGGTCCCCATGCAGGCGTCGGACAGGCGAGTATGTAATTTTATTATTTTTAACAACTTTTATTCACTTTTAGGGTACTTTTGCAGTATATCTATAGATACACTGCGAAAGTGAATGGACTACTCGCTACTCCCGAGTAATCATAAGATTCTCGGAGAGTAGTGAGTGCCCGAATACCGCTACTATTCGGCGAGTTACGAATAGTAGCGAGTATACTCGCTCATCCCCACTCAGGGGCTGTCACACTATAGAGGGATCAGCTTTATTCTCATTTTCACAAGGAAAGACTAGAAGCAATTGGATGAAATTAAATGGAAGACACAGATTAGCTATTGGAAAAAATGTTTTGACAGTGAAGGTGATCAATGAGTGGAACAGGCTGCCACGAGAGGTGGTGAGTTCTCCTTTAATGGAAATCTTCAAACAGAGGCTGGACAGACATCTGTCTGAGATGATTTAGTCAATCCTTTAAGCAGGGGGTTGGACCAGATGACCCAACAGGTTCCTTCCAACTCTACCATTCTATGAATCTATGATTTCTAAGTTGGATGGGGTGGATTTTTTTCATCAATAAGTAACTTTGTTTTCTAGCTGAAGATTTAGTAGAAGGCAAACAGTATAGACAGTTTTTAATACAGTAAAAACATGATTTGGTAATTATTTTTATTTTATAAATGGAGCCATGCTGCAATAAGAACTGCACCCAAACCTGTATGATATAATCCATTTGGTACCATGGTGAAAAGATGACAGACATTTTTTCATTAATGAGTCGAAGTCTATTAAAAGTATTTTGAGTAATTACATTTTTTCACAAGGTTCCAAAAGAAAACATCCCATGTTAATAGATGTAACCCATAATCACGTTTTGTAATGCATAACGCTGAAAAGATTACCAAGGTCAATTACATATACAATAACTTGAGATCATTGTTATACATCAATACATTCAAAGGTTATATAAGCTGGCAAATTCTTGGCTGGATCAATCTCCACCTAGGCACTACATTGGTTGGGTTCTACTGAGTGACTACACACAGCTGGATACCAGCTATGTATTATTTTCTTTTAATAAGGTATATCATAAAAAAAAATTCTTGCAGTTTTGCCTATTATGGTTCTTGACATATGACTGGCATAAAAGAAAATCCTGTATTATCTTATTGACTAGTAGGAAATATTTCTTTATTGATAAAACTAGCATGCAGAGGTGTCTGGGAACATGGGGACACAACCCACGGTGAAAGTGGATAAGTCCACTCTTATTTCCAATTATCTCCAAGGACTTTCTTTGATCTAGTTGCATCTCTCATGCACATCTCCATTTATAACTCTTTTTTTAACTCTAAACCAAAAATTTATTTTCACACAGATTTATTCTTTATATTTCATTTTCTCTCCAGCAGACACCCCCCAGCATCCTACTGTTCACATTCTAACAGAATAGTCACCTCTTTCAGAACAGCTATATACCAATTTCCTTGCTCAGACAAACAATGAAATAGCTTAACACCTCAGCTTCTTAGTACAATGCTTTCATAGTCCTATTGAGATCTCATACCTTGGCTAAAAAAAGATTTACGTGATCAGAACTCAAACCACCATGTTCAAAAACACTCTTTTCTTATAAACATTTTAAAAAATATTTTATAACTATATTTTCTCATTAAAGAAAGGTAGACTTCATACCATACAGAAAAATTCAAGTTTCTATAAATATATTTATAAAACTTATATTTATAGAAAACCTGCTGGAGAGTACAACTAAAGGAATTCAATATAGTACTGGAAGATGCAACCATAAGTCAGAAGGCACTCAAAAAGCTACTGGGGAACAGTCCATGGTCGACCTATGTGATTAGGTATCATGATGCGCCAGGATCAAAAATGTCTAGGTGCTGATATCACTTGGTCAAAAGGGAAGATCAAAAGCTGCAGAGATATCATAAAGTTTGGAACTTGGAACATTCAAACTATGAACCAAGGCCAAATTGACATCGTCAAAGCTGAAATGGACAGAACAGGACTCAATTTACTCAGAATTAGCGAACTTAGATGGACTCAATCCAGACATTTTCAGTCAAATGCATATTGTGAAATGATAACTGAAGAAGAAATGGTGTCACTTTTGTTCTAAACCAAAAATTTGCCCCACAGTGCTGAAGTACAATGCAGTCAGTGATAGAGAAATCTCGATACGACTATATGGAGGGCCAATCCATGTCAGAGTTTTACAAGTCAACTCACCAACAACAGATGCCAAGGAGGAGGACGTCAAACAGTCCTATGATCAGGTTCAAGAAGAAATCAGCAAGACTCCAAAACAAGACTTACTTATTATAATGGGAGACTTAAAGTGGGTCATAGCAAACATGGGACTGTTGTTGTAAACTTTGGAATTGGTGAAAGAAATGAAACTGGAGGAAGATTTGTTTACTTTTGTATGACAAATCAACTGTCCATCCTGAGCACCTTCTTCCAACATCACAAATGGAGACTAGCCACATTGACATATCCAAATATGGCCTATAAGAATCAGATTGACTACATACAGTGCTATGCAAATTAATTAGGACAAAGCATTCTTTTAAGTAAAATTGTAAGTTGGTTACCAGTCAGTGATTCAAACCAGTTTTAACTGCTTTGAACAGGTGTGAGTGTACAACCTTGAGTAACAAAATGTGGTTTGACTGGTTTTAGTCAGAAAATAATAGCTAGCTGCCCCATCAGCTTCAGGTGCGAGCTTGTTTCTGTGAGGAGTGGTTTAGTGTACTTTTTCTCTCAGTGTGATGCGTGCCTGCAAAAATGGATGTTACTCCACGGAAGAGATCTAGAATTATTACTCTTAATGAACATACAAGTCTGACTGTAAGAGAAATAGCTTCCACCGTTGGTATTGAATAATCTACCGTTTCAAGAATAATTCGCACACACAATAAAACTGGATCATTTTCTCCAAAATGAAAAGGGAAATGTGGAAGAAAAAGGAAAACGACACCAAGAACTGATAAAACACTTATCAGAAATAGTAAAAATAATGCAAGAAAAACTTGCTTTGTCCCAATTACTTTGCACAGCACTGTATGTGTTCGTCAAAGATGGAAGTCATCATTCATTACTGCAAAAACAAGGCCAGGCGCTGACTGTGAAACTGATCATAAACTTTTGACAGGAAAGATTAGAGTCAAGCTGTGCAGACAGACAAGACAACAGGTCATTTCCTATTTCGATTTGACCAGAATACCTGAAGTTTTTTGGAACAGTCTGCAAAACCAATTTAAATCACTGGACACAGATCTAAGGAAGCCTGAGTAATAATGGACAAATATAAACACTATCAATACTGAAGAAGCCAGAAAGTCAATAAACAGGAGGCAGAAAAGACCCCCACAGCCATGGTTAACAGAAGAGCCCTTAAAGGTCATTGAAGAAATAAGAATTGCAAAAGGTAAGAAGCAGAATGCAGACAACATCAGTAAAAGACAAGAGAGAGCCATTCGAACAGACAAAGAACTTTATTACCAGAAGATATGTACAGAGATTTATGAACATCTGAAGGGCAAGACCAAGAAGGCATACTAAAAGATCTAAGAGATATGCCGAAAATTTCAACCAAGAGTGGAAATGCTGAGAGATGCCAATGGGAACGAACTAACTGAGCCAGAAAAGATCAATGAAAAATAGAAAGAATACACTGAGCATCTCTGCAAGAATATGGGAAGAAACTGAGACTGAACATGATAGCGAACCAAACATATTAAAAGAAGAAGTCTTTGCTGCAGTCAAGCTTCTATCACAAAACAAAGCGACTGGATGTGACAATATTCCAAAAGAGCTAATAAAGTTTTATGAAGCAGCAGTAGTTGTTATCACATGACTGCGTCAACAGATTTGGACTAATGATAAATGGCCCAACAACTGGACAAGATTGTTTTTTATTCCTATTCCGAAGAAGGAATAATGCTGCTAATTGTGGAAACTAGCAGATTATTGCGCTCATACCTCGTTTCAGCAAAATACTGCGAAAGATCCTACAAAGACGGCTACAGCTTTACTTTGACAAAGAGTTGCCAGAAGAACAAGCAGGATTCAGAAAAGGCAGAGGAACAAGGGATGTAATTGCTAATATGAGGTTAATAATGGAAAAGACCAAGGAGTTTTATTTTGGCTTCATCGACTACTGCAAAACCTTTGACTGTGTTAATCACCAGAAACTTTGGAGTACCATGCAGGATGTGGGCATGCTAAACCATCTGATCAGCCTCATTAGGAATCTTTACATCGACAAAGAAGCAACAGTTCAAACAGAAAATGGTGACACAGCATTTTTCAAAGCAGAGCGAGGCATTACACAAGGCTGCATCCTGTCACCATTTCTCCTCAATTTATATGAAGAAGGTATTTTTAGGAAGGCTGGACTTGCCAAAAAAGAAAAAGGGATCAAAATTGTTGGAAAAATCATCAACATTCTAAGATACGGAAATGATGCAACACTGAAGACAACAAGAGTAGATGGAATGAAGGACTTAAAGAGGACCTGTCACCCCCAAAGTGAAAGAACCACTGAATGCAGCATGTCAGCTGCATTCAGGGAAGGGGTCTCCCATGTCTCTAGCCCCCTGGAACCTGTAATAAACAATTTTGAAAGTTTTAAGATAAGAAGTCTGGAGGGACCTACTGATTATGCAGTCCTCACTGTTTAGCGAGTCCTTCCGCCCCTTGCTTCTCTGTTCCACCTCCCTGCCACGTGTTCCGCGTCCTGCCTTTGTGGGTCTCCCCTCCTGCATGCGCCTAAGCATCTGAATTCATGCAGGTGCACAGCGAGGAATTGGTAGGAGCGGATCATTGCTGCTGGAACGGCGCATGCGCAGGAACGTCAGTGTCAGAGCCCGCCCTGCTATATGCATACTAGGGTGACCACAAAAAAATCGATGTCGGAATTTTGTTCGTCTGAACCCCAAAAAACGATTCCCCTTTCCAGATATTGAGATAGCCAAAATTTGAGCTCGATCAAACGACGTTAACCCGTGCCGCTCGTCGCTCAAAGTTTGAAAAAATCCAAATTTTTGGCCAAAAAGCTGACATATGGAGCCATAACTCCAGAACGGTAAATAATAAAAACACGCTTAATATCTCAAAGGAAAGCTAATGTTGTTCTTCAAAATTTATATTTTATACATAATTGTTGTTAGTTTAAGTCAAACTGAGTTACAACAGCTTTTAGCCCCAAGAATGTGACCTGGTAACACTAGGAGCATACTTCGTATATTTTGTTATTAAGTGATAAATTTAGGTTTTTTTTTGTATATTTTTGAGTTTAAAGTAGAAATATAATAAAAAAACAAGAAATACTGATAAGTCTAATGACATTTTTTATTTTAAAATATAAAAATGAGGTATATAATACATACAAAACAGACACAGAAAAGACGTAGTACCTGCATGAGTTGATAATTTTACAATGTTATCTAATCTATTCTAGAGCTTTTGTTAAAGTAGTTTTTGAAACGTCAGAATAAAATGCTCTGCATTTGCTTACAACTTGCAGGACATATTGCTTTTGTTCTTCATCTTTTGTCTTTTGTGTTAAATTAATAACCGACTTTAACGACCTTCTGACAAAAGATGAAGAACAAAAGCAATATGTCCTGCAAGTTGTAAGCAAATGCCGAGCATTATATTCTGATGTTTCAAAAACTACTTTAACAAAAGCTCTAGAATCTACTATATAATTGCCATAGGCACTTCCGTGTCGGACCCCGCAAAAGACCGTGGCTTTGTCACTCTGTGACGTCACCACGAGCGAAGCATTGCCCGCGTAGCGGGCATTGAGACCCCTCGCCGCTGTCAGCACACACCCCCAACCCCTGTCACCACACACCCCCCATATGTCCTCACTCCCCCCCATATGTCCGCACACCCCCGCTCCGATCCCGCTCCGGAGCCGCTGCTGTCAGCACATGCTGACACAGTGCTCCGGAGCCTCTCCTGTAACTACACTCCCCGATGTCCACACACACCCCCCCTGCTGTCACCACACACCCTTCATATGTCCGCACACCCCCAAACCCCCCCAATATGTCCTCACACCCCCCCTCAATATGTCCGCACATCCCCAAACCCCCCCAATATGTCCTCACACACCCCCCACAAAATGTCCGCACCCCCCCAAACCCCCCCAATATGTCCTCACACACCCCCACAATATGTCCGCACACCCCCAAACCCCCCAATATGTCCTCACACCCCCCCAATATGTCCTCTCCCCCCCAAACCCCCCCAATATGTCCTCACACCTCCCCACAATATGTCCGCACACCCCCAAACCACCCCAATATGTCCTCAAACCCCCCACAATATGTCCGCACACCCCCCCCATATGTCCTCACCCCCCCAAACCCCCCCAATATGTCCTCACACCCCCCCACAATATGTCCTCTCCCCCCAAACCCCCCCAATATGTCCTCACACACCCCCACAATATGTCCGCACACCCCCAAACCCCCCAATATGTCCTCACACCCCCCTCAATATGTCCGCACACCCCAAACCCCCCAATAGTCCTCACACCCCCACAATATGTCCGCACACCCCAAACCCTACAATATGTCATCACACACCCCCACAATATGTCCCACACCCCCAACCCCAATATGTCCTCACACCCCCCAAAATCCGCACACACCCAAACCCCCAATTTCCTCACCCCCCAATATGTCCTCTCCCCCCAAACCCCCCCAATATGTCTCACACCTCCCCACAATATGTCCGCACACCCAAACCCCCAAATGTCCTCACACCCCCACAATATGTCCGCACACCCCATAGTAAACCCCCCAATATGTCCTCACACCCCCAAACCCCCCCAATATGTCCTCACACCCCCCCCCCCCCCCAATATGTCCCACCCACCCCCAAACCCCCCCAAATATGTCCTCACCCCCCACCCCCCCAATATGTCCCACACACCCCCAAACCACCCCCAACAATATGTCCCACACCCCCCACAATATGTCGCAACACCCCAAACCCCCCAATATGTCCTCACCCCACCAACCCCCCCAATATGTCCTCACACCACACCCCCCACAATATGTCCACACCCCAACCCCCCAATATGTCCCACCCCCCCCAATATGTCCTCACACCCCCAAATGTCGCACCCCCCAAACCCCAATATGTCCTAACCCCCTGCGCACACCCAAACCCCAATATGTCCTCCACCCCCACAATCCACCCACCCGCCCAATATGTCCTCCACCCCCCACCAAAGTCTCTCCATCCCCCAAACCCCCCCAATATGTCCTCACACCCCCCCCACATATATGTCCGCACACCCCCAAACCCCCCAATATGTCCTCACACCCCCCACAATATGTCCGCACACCCCCAAACCCCCCCAATATGTCCTCACACCCCCCACAATATGTCCGCACACCCCCAAACCCCCCTAATATGTCCGCACCCCCCCCCAACCCCGACGCCGTAGATCACTTACCTGTCTTCATGACATCTGCTTCGTCAGGTCCAGGTCCAGTCCTCCCTCCGGCCCAGGCATCCTCTTCCTTCAGCCCGGGCCACGAGTCTTCCATCCGGTGGTCTTCTTTCTTCCTCCAGCGAGCTCTGGGGCCTCGATGTTCCCTCTTCGGTCCGCTCCGCTGACTGAGGAATAAAGATGGCCGCCGCGAGTTTCTGGAAGCCCCGCCCACGGATCCAAATCGCACCAATCACATTCAAATACACACCAACCAATCACATTCAAGGCTCATTCATACATTTTTATCAATGGGAAAAAAACACTTTTACTATTCCACTACGGCCAATCAGATTCGCGCCTCATTCATCCATGTTTCTCAATGGGGAAAAATTCACTACATTTAAAGACAATAAAAATAAATAAATAAATACACATAAAATATTTAAAAATACAAATAAATTCACTTAAAATAACAAATAATAAATAAATTTAATAATAATAAAAATACTAAAAAATAAATAAATAAATAATATAAATAATAAATAATAAAATAAAAAATAATAATAATAAAAAAAATAATAATATATAAAATTAATATATTAATTACATTAACTAATTAAAAAAAAAAAAAATCTAATACAAATAAATTAAATTAAAATAAAAAATTAATATACAAATAATAAAAATAATAAATAATAAAATAAATCAAAATTAAAAAATAAAAAATAAAATAAAAATATATATAATTAAAATATTAATAACATTAATTAATTCTAAGAAAATCAAATTACTCAAATAAAAAAAATTCAATTAAAATAAAAAAAATAATAATATTATAAAAATATTAAATAATAAATAATTACAATAATAAAATAATAAATAATAAAAAAAAATATTCCATATAAAAATTCATAACATTAACTAATTCTAATAAAATAAAACAAATAAATAAAATATTCATAACATTAAGTTATTCAAAAAAAATGTAAATAAAAAAAAAAAATAATAATAATATAGCTACTATAATATAATTAACGCACGTTCTAGAATCCCGATGCATTTGCATCGGGCTCACAGCTAGTAGATTAGATAACTATGTAAAATAATCAACTCATGCAGGTACTACGTCTGTATCTTTTCTGTGTCTGTTTTGTATGTATTATATACCTCATTTTTATATTTTAAAATAAAAAATGTCATTAGACTTATCAGTATTACTTGTTTTTTTATTATATTTCTACTTTAAACTCAAAAATATATAAAAAAAAAACAAAATGTATCACTTAATAACAAAATATACGAAGTATGCTCCTAGTGTTACCAGGTCAAGTTCTTGGGGCTAAAAGCTGTTGTAACTCAGTTTGACTTAAAATAACAACAATTATGTATGAAATATAAATTTTTAAGAACAACATTAGCTTTCTTTTGAGATATTAAGTGTGTTTTAATTATTTACCGTTCTGGACTTATGGCTCCATATGTCAGCTTTTTGGCCAAAAATTTGGATTTTTTCAAACTTTGAGCGACGAGAGGCACGGGTTAACGTCGTTTGATCGAGCTCAAATTTTGGCTATCTCAATATCTGGAAAGGGGAATCGTTTTGTGGGGTCCAGACTAACAAGATTCCGACATTTTCCCCCCCACCTATGAGATTCGGTCACTCTAATGCATACAATATAATCTTTAGTAGGGCAGTATTTGGCGCTGATGTTCCTGCACATGCGCTGTTCCAGCAGCCAGGACTTGTTCCTACCAATTCCTTGCTGTGCGCCTGCGTGTATTCAGATGCTGTGAAAAATGGACAATAAGGAAACAAGCCAAAAAAAAATTCAATGCCTACAACATATGGTGCTGGAGAAGGATGTTATCAATACCATGAATGGCAAGAGAAATAAACCAAACCATTTTGGAACAAATCAAGCTAGATATGTCACTTGTTGCAAGGTTCACCAAGCTACGACTTGTCTACTTTGGACACATCATACGAAGAGAAAAATCCTTAGAGAAGGACAATATGGTAGGAAGAATAGAAGGTACAATGTGATAAGGCAGAGACCCCAATAATAATTATGATTAATAAGGCTAATGGTATATTCTCTCCTGTCTATGATTCTAGACTTTAATTCCACAGCCCGAAACTAAAGAAAGAATAATCAATTACTCATAGGCTTGTTATCTAATATTCTGTGCTGGGTAGGGCTGGTTTCACTGTAATAAATATTGATTTCTTCATATTATTGGTAAACTTTGACCATAGGAAGACTATGTAACTTTCCACTGAAAACTAATAATGCTGAGCAAACACTTAATTAGATAATGTTAAGAACTTTCCATTTGTCATGCTTATATGAATCATACTTGTGGACTTTGATAGAACATGAGGTGACACGTATCATGATTTTGTCTATATAAACCAACGCCTTGTTCAATAAAGTACCACTCCATTGCTATTCATCCAGCACACCTGTTGTCTGAGTGATTTGCATGCCGCGGCGGAACAACCAATTTGGCTATCATCCAATATACTAAGGGTCTTCTTTGAGACCACCTTATCAACTGGCGTCCCTGGGTGGGCGGGATCAGAATGCAGAAGACAATAACCGAGAGCCGGCACCCGCAGATCGAGGACCAGAGGACACACAGACCAAAATCACCGGTGTGGTAAGAACCCTTGATTCTTACTTTTTTTCTGTGTTTCCAAAGTCTTCCATTCTGTAAGCCCGGACCTCGTGGTATGGTATAGTCATCTTCTGCTACACCCCGTCCAAACTTTGTTTGGCAAAGAACCATAGAATATCCTAGTGATAATACTTATATGTATATTGGATTGGATAGATTTATGTGTCACTTCTATGTTATGTGTTCAGTGTGTGACTGACGTATGAGTGTTAACGTCTGCCTTGAAGGTACGGAACGCCTTTCATGGTACCATAAGGACTGATCTGCTCCGTGATAGACTCACGTGTAGAGACGTCCATAACGGTATATCCATTGAAGGTAGTGCCGCCTCCTCTTGGGGACAGATAGAGATACGGTGTAACAAAAACACTGCGCGCTTCTGGTTTAGATTCTCTGCAGTTTCCAACGGTAACCCATGTGAAAACGTGTACCCTGGGTCAGAGGATAAGTCTGTCTTCTTTGTCTTCTCACTCTCCGTCTGTTTCAAATGTGCACTAACTAACCCAAATGCAGATGATCTTAGAAAACACCGCTAGAGCTTTAGTATTGCTAGTCTGCCTGGCTCTATTTTGTTTTACCCTCTGGTTGATGTACAAGATCTACACACACGCTAGGCAATACGCACAGCCCATACCATTCCTCGCCCAGAGACCTTGGGGATTTAGTGACGTGACTCCAGTGTAGTCATTTGGGCAAGTCACAAATCATAATATTTTGGATAATTTGGGGTTCACACACCTAAAAACTACTGAAGCTTAGTTTGAAGGTACCGCAAGTTGTAGGACTTTGGGGCGCTATAGACAGCCATTAGAATTAGAAGACAGGGCGAGGAAGATAGAGTAGGAAGAGAAGAAGATACATAAGAAACCAACCAGAAGGGAAGGAAACCAGGCAGAAATGGGTAATACAGTTAGTCAGGACATCCAGGAGGGTTGTGACGCACATGAAATAGTGGAAAAGAGGAAAGGCAAAGCTGCAGTGAAGGATTCAAGGAAGTTGTTAAAAAGATTAGGAATGTGTAGTGACCCGTTAGATTCCACATTGTGGGAAACAGCATTAGTCACAAGTATGGGATGGATTAATGATAACAAGTTAGCCAGACAAGCAAGAGCTTGGTCTGAGGTAGCGAAAGAAATGAAGAAAGAGGGAGGTTGGAGTAAGGAAGAGACGCCCAAGGGCATAAAATACGTGAAAAAGGTAAAAATGCCTCCACCATATCATCCCCACCTCACGGCTCCTGTCCTGACAGGGCCAGAAAGGTGAACTTGTGTGTGTGGAGAGCAGAATCCAGATTAGCCCGAGTATTGTGCCATCTGTGGCAGACAAAGACAGCACAGATCAGCAGGACTCTATCCTGTCATTTTTACCCAGACTAGAACTTATGAACCTGCACACTCAATGAGACAAGAGGAGTCCTTACTCGATATGGACAATCCTCTCCTCACAACAGTTGATGAGACCGGCAACCACCATGATGCAGTAACTACCACTCAAGTAACATCCACCCCATTCTCCCCATGATCCCAACAGCCAACCACGTCTACACTTGGCCATTACAAACCATGGGGTCCAAAGGATCAAATGGCACTACTAAAGGATGCTCCTGATCCTTTTGACCTACCAATGGCTTTTTACAGATGGATGGTAGGGCTTAACAACACCTACTCATGCACATGGGTAGACTTGGAGTCTATTTTAAAGGGGAAGATAGGAGAAGCTAGAATGCAGTCTGTCATGGATACCATAGAGAGAAAGGGAAGGCCACACTCCATTAGGCCACACACTAGTGAACAGTATATCCACACCACAGCATCAGGAAATCATTTTCTAAGAGGCTTATACGCATAGTGCCAAGAGAGGGTGGGAGAATCCACAATTTCCCTTTTAGATGTGACACAAGGGCCAAAAGACACAGTAGATCATTTCTGGGGTAATTTGAAATTGAGACACATGGATTTGGGCTATGAAGACACAGGGACAGTAGGAAAGCAACTTTTTCATGGGGCTTTTATGGCAGGTCTTAAACCACTTCTCAGACAGAAAGTACAAGCAGCAAAACCAGATTGGAGAACTTGCCCAATTGAAGAGTTAGTCCGTGTAGCAAAGGGAGTGGAACTAGACCAAAAGACAAAACCTGTCCAGATACAGTACATTAGCACTAATACCCAGAGGCCCAGAAATCCTAATGACCAGAGATTCAGCAGAGATCGCAGTCAGATTGAGTGTTATAACTGCGGGAAGAGGGGGCACATCAAACGACAGTGCAGACTGCCACCCAGACAAAATGATCAGAATAGGATTGACCATACTTTCCCCAGGACTAACATCCCTTCCCAAAATTCACAATAGGACATTGGCAACCCCGTAACCATCTATCCCCTTAAGGCATCCTCACATCTGAGCCCGCAAGGGGTAGTCCCAGTATATCTTCCAGATGGTAGAAAAATTCCATTCCTGGTGGATACGGGGGCAGCCAAAACTGTTATCCGCCAGGAACATGTTAACTCATCTGACATATCAGAAGACACCCTCTATACCTAAGGGTTTGAAGGACTGATCCAAGAATGCAACTGACTAAACCACTACCCCCCCAATTGGCCGACCATACATGTATGACCAGACTGATAGTAAGTGACAAGTCACCTGTTAACCTACTAGGTTCTGACGTACTTCAGGCAATACAGGCCCACATCAGGTATGGACCAGACGATACTGTTACTTTGACTTCGGGAATTCCAGAGAAAACCTTGTGCAAAATATTAGCATGTCTGTACGTGACTGACTCCACTTCTCCACCTGATGACGCAGCATTGGCACAGGTCCCAGACACGCTATGGGCAAGGTCCAAAACTGACATTGGACGCATGCCAGTTCCCCCAGTAATGATCCATTTGAAACCAGGAGCAAAACCCCTCAGATCAGACAGTATCCCTTGAGTGCAGCACAAGAAGAAGCAATAGGCAAGAATATCACAGAACTTGTTGCTTCTGGTGCAGTGGAACCTACCAAATCCACAGCCAATACCCCTTTATTCCCTGTGAAAAAGAAAGGCAACAAGAAAGGTGAACCAGTCACTTACCGGATGGTATATGACCTTAGAGCAATAAATGCAGTAACTGAACTACTCACACCAGTGGTGCCCAATCCACACACTATTTTCTCACAAATACCGGCAACAGCAATTTGTTTCACGGTTATAGATTTGGCAAATGCATTCTTTTCTGTACCGCTGCACCCCGACTGTCAGTATTTGTTTGCATTCACTTTCAGGGGGCATCAGTACACTTGGTTGGTATTAACACAAGGGGCCCAAAATTCCCCAACCTTGTATACTGATGCATTACAAATGGTTTTACAGGACTGGGTTATTCCTCCATGCTGAGGTTGTTCTGCTCCAGTATGTGGATGACCTGCTCCTTTGTGTCCCAAACAGAGACGTGTGCTGTGAAGCCACTTTCTCACTTTTGCAACACCTTGCTACAAAAGGATGTAAAGCATCTAAAGAAAAACTACAGTTTTGTCAACCCAAAGTTGTATTTTTAGGACACTGCATATCAGCAGGCACACGCCATCTAACTGATGAAAGGAAAAAGGCAATTGAACAGTTAAATCCACCAAGGGGGATCCAACAGCTCCGCACCTTTTTAGGACTAATATCATAATGTAGGCCCTGGATACGTCTGCATCCATTTTCATGCAACCATTGTACGACTGTCTAACCACACAACCATTCAACCTCACTCCGGAAGCACTAGATTGTTTCTACTCACTCAAACTTGCAGTCATTTCAGCACCAGCTCTGGGCACTCCAGATTACACAAAACATTTTCTCCTCTATTGTACAGAAATGCAAGGACATGCCACAGGAGTCTTAGCTCAAAAACATGGTCCACAAAATAGACCAGTTGCTTATTACTCAGCCCGGTTAGACCCTGTTGCAAGAGGTACTCCATCATGTGTCAGAGCTGTAGCTGCAGTCTCATTGTTACTAGATAAGGCCTCAGAAATTGTGTTGGATTACCCAGTTACCATCTACACTCCACATGACCTGCATAGCATTCTCAGCCAAGTCCAGCCAAAACACATCTCTATGGCTAGACAACTCAGACTACAATACGCATTGCTCATGCCACCAAATGTCACCTTGAAACGTTGCATGACTTTGAATCCTGCTACTCTAATTCCCATTGATGTAGTGGATTCAAAAGGGGGGACTAGGCCAACCATTGTTCTTGCAAGGGTTGACAGATGAAGAATTGTTTGACATACAACATGAACATGACTGTATAGCCCTTATGATTCAAGAAACATCAGGATTTTCACATATCCATGATACACCTCTGACTAACCCAGATGTTGAGCTTTTTGTAGATGGTTCAAGAAGCGTTGGTGAAGATGGCCGGTTCTATACTGGGTATGCAGTGGTCACACAGCATGAGTTAATAAAAGCAGAACCACTCCCCCCTCACATGTCATCACAAGAGGCGGAGTTGAAGGCACTCATTGAAGCACTTAGAGGGTCAGAAGGTAAACGCAACAACATATATACAGACTCAAGGTATGTTTTTGGTATTGCTCATGATTTTGGCCCAATCTGGAGGGAAAGAGAATTTCTAACATCCACAGGCACCTCCATAAAACATGGGAAACTTGTTAAAGAGTTATTAGAGGTTTTGTTGCTTCCAAAAGAAGTTGCCATACTAAAGGTAAAAGCACACACGAAGCTAGACACCGATGAAGCATGAGGCAATGAAAAGGCGGATCGAGCAGCAAAGGACGCCGCAAGGAGACCAAGGCGAGAGGAAACCCCGGAGGCACCCAAACGGATCATGGTAAGTACTGAGTACCACCAGCTGGACCTAACTACCTTGAAGGCTCTGATCCGGCAGGCAACTAGAGAAGAGAAAAAGGTGTGGGTCAAGGCAGGAGCTCAGGAACAAGATGGTCTGTGGAAGGTGGGATTAAGGGTATGCCTGCCAAGGTCCCTGCACCCCATGGTGGTCCAAATTGCTCATGGTCCAACGCATCTGTCTAAAAATGCCATTTGCGCTCTGGTAGATAAACAATGGTTTGCCCCTGGATTCGCAATGATAGCCGCTAGATACATACAAGGATGTCTGACATGCGCACAACACAATCCAGGAAAGGTAGTGAAAACACCACAAAAACACACACCAAAGTCCCTCTATCCGTTTCAACGACTGCAGATCGATTTCATACAACTACCAAAGGTAGGTACGTATGAATATGTGCTTATGTGTGTTGATCTCTTCTCAGGATGGCCGGAAGCCTTCCCAATGCCAAAGGCCACTGCAAGAGCTACTGCAAAGAAGTTAATGTCAGAAGTCTTCTGCAGATTTGGACTTCCTGAAACCATAGAGTCCAACAGAGGTACCCACTTCACAGGAGAGGTAATGCAAAATGTTATGGAAATGTTGTTGGGGGTCGCACAAGCATTCCATACACCCATCATCTCCAAGCTAGTGGAAGGGTGGAGAGACTAAATGGGACCCTAAAACTGAAAATCAAAAAGCCAGTGAGGAGGTAGGCAAACCCTGGACAGAGTGTTTACCCCTAGCCTTGTTTTCCATCAGATACACGCCCAACCAAAAGACTAAATTATTTCCCTTTGAGGTCTTATTTGGATCAGCGCCAAGGTTAGGCCTGTATTTCCCACAGACTCTGCAATTGCAGTGTGACACCCTCATAGGCTATGTCCAGAGCCTCCAAAAGAGACTCTCCGCTGTGCATAAACAAGTTTATGATTCCATTCCACATCCAGACAGTCAAGAAGGGACACATTCTCTCCAGACTGGCGACTGGGTAGTGGTAACGAGACACACAAGGAAACCACTGGAACCAAGATTTGATGGTCCTTTCCAGGTCCTACTGACTACCGCCACTTCTGTGAAACTTGAGGGAAAGCCTAACTGGATCCATGGGAGTCATTGCAAAATTATGGGACATAAACATGATGCTGCTCCTGATGGTGCTGGTGACGGTGCCCCTTATAGGACAAATGATTGAAATAGCCCAGGGTGATGAATATATAATTATCTGGTTTGACACTACAAAACCAGCAGTCAGCTTCAGATTTGATTTTTGTATGATAGTTAAATGTGATAAAATTAGTGATGAAAGATACAAATTCACTACAGGGGTCGTAGGGGTGGTAACATATATCTGTGTAACTAGACCTGGGAATAAGAATTGTAACTCTTGGTCAGATGCAGCCTGGAACACAGGAGTTTCATGGGGATATACATCAGAGGAAGCTAGAAAACGTGTTAGTTCAACAGGAAGGCCTCTCCTTGAGAGAATGTCAATTCATAGAGTAAACCCTAAATGGGACTGTGATCCAGGATACCAGACATGGAGTTCATCCTGTGATCCTCATGTCATAACCCTGTATGAACCTTCTCCCGATGAGGAGGGCCATTATGTATTAGGATTATATGTTCCAGGAAAAAGGGTAAAACAAGGACATTTTTGGTTAAGGGCTGTTCCCAGATTCCCTGTCCCCTCTGAATCCCCTTCCTCTGATCAAGAGACAGAGGAAAAGGAAGATTCTCAATGGTTAACAAAAGGAAATTTAACCCTTACCTTACCTGAAGAAGTGAGCTATGAGGAAAAGATAGCTATAGAAACAGGATATTTAGAAAGAAATGAATGGCTTAATTGGATGAGATATACTGCCAATCAGAATAATAGATCTAATTGTATTGCATGTGCTACTGCTAGACCTCATTTAGGAACTATCCCATTTAAACTTTCAGATGAAGATGAAGAAGGCCTAAGATATATTACAGCTATGTTTAATGCCTCATATAACCCCACTAATGATGATCCGTGTAATAAACTCTCAGAATTGTATCCAATAGTTAAAATTGACCAGGTCCCACCCAGGGTGTTTATATATCCAGGAAACTATACCTGCTTCCAGAGAAAAGGGTCCGGAACAGGGAGATCAGTGGAAAATTTGACCTCAGCATTTTGTGAGTATGCCATCCCTGTAGATGAGGACCAGGATGGGTTTGAAGCTAAATGGTTTGCTGACCATACTGTAGGTAGGACTGATATATGGTGGTTATGTGGGGACATGAAACTAAGACCTAGGCTACCTATGAATTGGATTGGTACCTGTGCTCTAGCACAGATACTTATGCCCTTTCAAATTGTTTCCTCAGAAGAAATACAGCAAGGCAAGATAAATGCTGATAGTCTACGCAGAGCCAAAAGATCACTATCTGTTGAATCTTACACTGGTCTGCATAGAACAAAAAGATGGGTCCCATCTGGATCCTTTGATCCAGCAATTTATATAGATAGTATTGGCGTTCCAAGAGGAGTACCAGATGAGTACAAAGCTAGGAATCAAGTAGCTGCAGGATTTGAATCAGTTCTCTTCTGGTGGGTTACAGTTAATAAAAATGTAGATTGGAAAAATTACATTTACTATAATCAGCAGAGATTTATAAATTACACTAGGGATGCAATAAAGGGAATAGTGGATCAAATTGGTCCAACCTCTTTGATGACGTGGCAGAATAGGATGGCTCTAGATATGCTATTAGCAGAAAGAGGCGGGGTCTGTAAGATGTTCGGGACATTCTGTTGCACGTATATACCAAATAACACAGCCCCCGACGGGAGCATCACCAAGGCGCTGGAAGGTCTGACGTCATTGTCCGAAGAACTTGCGGAAAACTCCGGTATCGACAACGCTCTCACGGATTGGCTTGAATCTTGGTTTGGAAAATGGAGTCATCTGGTATCCGGCCTGCTCATCTCTCTAGCAGTTGTGGCAGCAGTACTCGTCACCTGCGGGTGTTGCTGCATACCTTGCATCCAAGGACTTCTCCAGAGACTAATAGATGCCAGCATTAATAAGACTATGTACATGAACTTGAAACGGAGTGATGATTATCAAGATTATCAGGAAATGATATAGGATGAGAATAGGATATGATCTTCCTATGTTGGGGAATTTTGGTGGAGACCGACATTAGCATTCTTTGCTTCTGAATGTACCTGGCCACTAGGGAGTATCATATCTCATTCTCAAAGGGGCGGCTGATAAGGCAGAGACCCCAATAATAATTATGATTAATAAGGCTAATGGTATATTCTCTCCTGTCTATGATTCTAGACTTTAATTCCACAGCCCGAAACTAAAGAAAGAATAATCAATTACTCATAGGCTTGTTATCTAATATTCTGTGCTGGGTAGGGCTGGTTTCACTGTAATAAATATTGATTTCTTAATATTATTGGTAAACTTTGACCATAGGAAAACTATGTACCGTATATACTCGCGTATAAGCCGAGTTTTTCAGCCCAAAATTTGGGCTGAAAAGTCCCCCTCGGCTTATACGCGAGTATATACGGTATATGAAAAAAAAAAAAAATACCGCAGCAGCCCCGGAGGTATACAGGCCCCCCATCAAGTTCCAGGGCCCCCCCCCACTTGCGCGCCAGCCTGTAAGGTAAATTCATACTTACCGGTGTCCAGTCGCGCCGCCCGCAGCTGCCGACATGACGATTCCGGGCTCCATTCAGCGTCTTCCCGCGGCTTCCTGTAGTCGCGGGCAATGACGTCATTGCCCGCGACTACAGGAAGCCGCGGGAAGACGCTGAATGGAGCCCGGAATCGTCATGTCGGCAGCTGCGGGCGGCGCGACTGGACACCGGTAAGTATGAATTTACCTTACAGGCTGGCGCGCAAGTGGGGGGGGGGCCCTGGAACTTGATGGGGGGCCTGTATACCTCCGGGGCTGCGGCTGTATACAGCCCCGGGGCTGCGGCTGTATACAGCCCTGGGGCTGCGGCTGTATACAGCCCTGGGGCTGCTGCTGTATAAAGCCCTGGGGCTGCGGCTGTATACAGCCCTGGGGCTGCAGCTGTATACAGCCCTGGGGCTGCTGCTGTATACAGCCCTGGGGCTGGGGCTGGGGCTGGTGCTGCTGTATACAGCCCTGGGGCTGGGGCTGCTGCTGCTGTATATACCTCTGGGGCTGCATATGCGGCTGCATATACCTCTGGGGCTGCATATACCTCTGGGGCTGCATATACCTCTGGGGCTGCATATACCTCTGGGGCTGCATATGGGGCTGCATATACCTCTGGGGCTGCATATACCTCTGGGGCTGCATATGGGGCTGCATATACCTCTGGGGCTGCATATGGGGCTGCATATACCTCTGGGGCTGCATATGGGGCTGCATATACCTCTGGGGCTGCATATGGGGCTGCATATACCTCTGGGGCTGCATATGGGGCTGCATATACCTCTGGGGCTGCATATACATCTGGGGCTGCATATGGGGCTGCATATACCTCTGGGGCTGCATATGGGGCTGCATATACCTCTGGGGCTGCATATGGGGCTGCATATACCTCTGGGGCTGCATATGGGGCTGCATATACCTCTGGGGCTGCATATACCTCTGGGGCTGCATATACATCTGGGGCTGCATATGGGGCTGTATATACCTCTGGGGCTGCTGTATACTACCACTGGGGCTGCTGCTGTATACTACCACTGGGGAGGCTGCTGTATACCTCACTGCTGGGGGTTGTATACCTGTGCTGGAGTCCACCCTCGGCTTATACGCGAGTCAATAAGTTTTCCCAGTTTTTGGGGGCAAAAGTAGGGGGGTCGGCTTATACACGGGTCGGCTTATACACGAGTATATACGGTAAGTTTCCACTGAAAACTAATAATGCTGAGCAAACACTTAATTAGATAATGTTAAGAACTTTCCATTTGTCATGCTTATATGAATCATACTTGTGGACTTTGATAGAACATGAGGTGACACGTATCATGATTTTGTCTATATAAACCAACGCCTTGTTCAATAAAGTACCACTCCATTGCTATTCATCCAGCACACCTGTTGTCTGAGTGATTTGCATGCCGCGGCGGAACAACCAATTTGGCTAGTATCCAATATACTAAGGGTCTTCTTTGAGACCACCTTATCAAATGCGAAGAGGAAAACCAGCAACCCAATGGCTTGATACTGTCAAAATAATAGCACAGAAGACCCTGGTGGACCTATATATAGACTTGCCCAATATTGATATGACTACAGAGCATTTATTCATCAAGTCGCCATGGCTCAAGATAGAGCTGAAAGCCAAAAAATAATAATAAAAACATACTGTTACAGTCACAGGGTCCTTCCCTTGTATTCCACAATCAACAGAGCGGGAGATGCGTGAACAACCCAAGAACCTTTATTGTTTGAAAAACATTAAAATCCATAAAAGAATCCATCAGAATACTGTATATCCAGGTAATCCGGGTGAATCTTTCATGCCTCTGGAGAGCTCAGCTTGGCTTCAGTGTCCCACACAAAAGACTGAATCATACAGTTTTTCCTCCCAAAACCAGGTCTATTGACACACTCCAAGGGGTGGTACAAACATTTACAGACAGAGGACTAGAATGACCAAGTAAGGACATGTCCACAGTAATTCAATTATCAGACCCTCAGAAGTGTAATGAATACACAGGAAGGGCTGAATATACAGTATAGGAACAGCACTTGTAAAAATGCAGTAAAATATAACCTACCATATCTCACCATCACAACCTCTCCCCCCTTTCAGTAAGTGAGCATGCCATGATGTCTGCACAGACCTTTGTCCATCTCATTTTAGTCCACATTGCTTAATTGTTAATAAGTCCTTGCATGATGGCAGAGTAGGTCGGCCTGAAGGAGTCTATTATACTTCTTGTCGAGTGTCGGCTCCCACAAAATGGCATTGTAACTCCCCAAGGTCGTTTCCAAGGAGGATATCTGCAGGAAGTCCTTCCATAACTTCCATGCAGCACAGTTTTTCCCCCATAATGATAATTCAAATGCAGCCAAGCTCGCAGTACATATTTGCAAGTACCCCCACCAGGACAATAAGGAACCAGGGCCTGGGTGACTTGCCTCAGGTTGAACCATACGGGGGTCGGCAATAGTCAAGAAAGCCCATGTGTCTCTAAATCCCGTCACTTTGTATCCATCAATTGAGACATCCTGCAGGAGATGTTAATGTTGCTCTTGGTAGCTTGAGGACAAAGGCTGGAGGCCATACACTCCATAAGGGGCATCTGTGGTGCAGGGGGCGGCGATCCACTCTGGTCGGGGTGGTGGTAACTCCTCAGGTGGGATGCAGTGCTCATGTTGCACCGAACGAGGTGGTGGTGTGCTTGGCTCCCTCCGAGTACTTGAGGTACAACCAGATTGCAGATTGCCAGGTTGCCCACAGTCATAATATTTCCTCTCTGTAATTCCTCAAGGTTGTGGTTGGAACTGTTGGGGCTCGGGATTGTAAGGTGTGGTCATTGACCTGCGGCTGGGTGATGGGGCAGATATAACTGGAGGGGCCAGGGCGCAAGGTCAGGCTGTGGTTTATAGTGCACAAGATTTACCGGACGAGGTGGAGGTACATGGGGCTCCCTCCGAGTCCTTGAGGTTTTGACTAACTTGCAGGTGCCCAGGCTTCCAACACCAGTAACATCTCCTCTCTGTAAATCCCCCTAGTTGTGGTCAGAACTGTTGGGGCCCAGGATAAGGCGAAGTGGTTGTCATCGGCCTGCAGCCAGGGAGAGGGGCAGATATAACCAGAGAGGGCTGGGATGCAGGGGCAGGCTCTGATTTATCATTCACTAGCCTCCTCCACTACGGTCAGATAGTAAAGGCCTCATTGGCCAAGGCTGCAGCATTCCCAGATCCATTCCCATATTTCTGAGGGGTACTTGTCAAGAAATTGTTCTATTGGAAATGCCTGTACAACATCTTCCACAGTGAAGGCGTTTTCTGTTTCCAGCCATCTCAGACATGCCTGGGATATTTTATGTAAAATAAAAATTCGGTTGCGCCACACTGTTTACTAAAGGCAGAATCTCCGTTATATTAATTCCTCACTCACCTTGTCTGGTTGTGCCGTCTCTGCACAACCAGATAGTAGGCTCAGTGATGAGGAAGGGATCCGAGACCTTTGCTCGCCGGTTCCTGTTCCAGAATGAGCGCCCAGCTCCAGCTCGCTTCTCCGGGTCCCGTGATCAATCACGTGTCTATTGTGTCAGCCAGGTCCTTGTGTACAAAGCTGCTCTCTTCCACCACACTCCCCATAGGGAGGATAAAGTAAGGAACAATGCAGAAATGGTGGTATTTAGATTAAGAGCGCTATACAAGGACACTGCACTGATTAGTATTACCTTTAGGTCTTTATTGAATATTGACAAATGTGAGTCCTCGCCACAACATGTTTCGACACTAATGCGTCTTCCTCAAGTGGATGAGGAACTCTAATTAGCCCCCTCCTTTTATTCACAAAGAGCCTACAACTCGTTGGAGGGGGATGTGTAAAAACTATTAACCATTTCATGACTTTATAAATAAAAACAATCCAATATTAAAACATCATATAAAACAATTAAAAATACTATACATAAAAATATACTCAATACAAAATACACATGATTAAAAAATACACATGATTAAAAAATAAGCCTATTTGTATTAATATATTAAAAATGCTCCATTGCAGATACTTTCATATACCATATACTTCTATAGCTTTATCATAACAGCATTCAATCACCTATGGTTAAATTTAACCCTTCAGGGGAAAGAGTCCCCATTTTAAAGATCCAGTAGGATTCTTTTTTGCAGAGTTTATCAAACCTATCGGGAATTCCCTCATTTATTTGGTCTATTATAACTAATCGCAAACTAGATGGATCACTTCCGTGCGTTTGGGCATAGTGCCTTGATACACTATGCAACAGGAAACTTTTTTTTATGTTAAATCTATGTTTATTTAACCTAGCCTGCATACTCTGTACAGTTCTTCCAATATATTGCTGCCTGCACGGGCATTCCAGAAGATAAATAATAAATTTCGACCGACAGTTAAATCTATGTTTTATATTAAATATTTCTTTTGTAGTATTTGAGGTAAATGTGGTGCATCCATGAACAATGGACGCACAGCACTTACAATTCCCCGACCCGCATTTATAACAGCCTTTCTCATCAAACATATCATTATGATTATGTTCCTTATCCATGTCTGTATGTAATTCTCTTATTCTGCTTGGGGCTATTATACTCTGCAAATTTCGTCCTTTTCTAAAAATAATTCTAGGGTGCATAGGGATCGTTTGAGAGAGTACAGGGTCATTTTGTAGGATGAACCAATATTTTTTCATTACTCCATGAATATTCCTGTGAGATTTATTAAAAGTAGTAACCAGGTTACATCCATATATGTTATCCTTCTTATTCTCCTTTTTCTGTCCATCATCGGCTCTATCTTCAATCTTTTTAATGCAATTCTCTTGTGTATAATTCTTGCATTTTTTAAAAGCGTCAGATAAAAGTTTCTTTGGATATCCTTTTTCTCTAAACCTACATTTTAATACATTGGCTTCTTTCTTAAAATCTAAGTTAAAAGTACAATTTTTCCTAACTCGCAGGTATTGCCCATAGGGGATATTTTTTGATCCATACCGGAAGGTGGCTACTGTCGAACTTTAAATAGCTATTTACATCCACTTTCTTAAAATAGGTGGACGTACTCAGTTTCCCTGTCCATCAATGTTGATTTCAAGGTCCAAATACTGAATTGCATGGTCAGACATATTAACTGTAAACTTTAACCCCCATTCATTACAATTCAACTCTTCAACAAATACCAAAGCCTCCTCCTTCCTGCCAGACCATATTATAATGAGGTCATCTATGAAACGTTTAAAAAACCTTATATGTGCCTTCCCTAACGGGGAGCCGGCGATGGACACAGATTCGAACGCCCCCATATATAGACCTGCGTAACTGGGGGCGAAACTCTGCCTGGGATATTTTATGGGCATATATCCTAAACGATCCCCCTGTGGTGCATGGGAGGTCTCGGAAATGGGCCCTATACAAGTCTGGGGTGATAGTATGGTAATCCCAGATAGTCTGTTTTACAAAGTTATAATCCTGGTTCCACTGTGAGTCAATAGTGCAATAAGCCTCTGCCACGCTTCCGTTCAGAAGTCCCATTAACAATCGCATCCATCCAGAGTGGGGCACCTCCATCATGGCACACTGCTGCTCAAAGTCCTTGAAGAATCCTTCCATATCCCAGGAAGTCTCATCAAATGACTTGAAGTCTGTCCGGGTGATCCATGCATGCTCCCGGATCATTGGGTTTACACTCCAAATCACATTACTCCCTCGTTTGAGCTCCATTGCTTCTTGTCTCTACTGTGCTTGGCGAACAGGCTCCTCCTTATACTCGTGAGAGACACATGAGCCAAGAGCTGCCATCTCTTCTTCGTACCACACCAACCACTGGCTTTTTGGAGTGGGGGTCCCTGTCTCCAATGCTTGTTCATTAGACATCTGGGAGGAGGTGGTCGGGCTAGCACCCACCAGTAGGTCACTTAAAGCCTCTTTAGTCAGTCCTTGGTAGTTCAGGCCCAGATCTCTGGTTCTCTTCGGCAGACTGGATACAATCCAATGGTTCTCCATTGGGCTGTGCTCTGTTGATATCACTGCTTGCCACCAGTTGTCACAGGGTCCTTCTCCGGTATCCCACAATCAACAGAGCGAGAGATGCGTGAACAGCCCTAGAACTTTTATTGCTTGAAAAACATAAACATCCATAAAGCAATCAATCAAAATACAGTATATCCAGGTAATCCATGTGGCTCTTTCCTGCCTCTGGAGCTCACATCTGCTTCAGTGTCCCACACAAAAGAACTGACTACTTCTCCTCCCCCCAACCACCTCCCATATCCAAAGCAGGTCTATTGACACACTTCAGGTGGTGGTACAAACATTTACAGACAGAGGACTAGAATGACCAAGTTTGGCTGGGTTCACATTTGTGGACCCCTCCGCAGCGTTCTGCGGAGGGGATCCGCAATGTGACCGCAGCGGCCGCCAGCTCCTATCTTTATAATGGGAGCGCACGGTGCTGCGCTTGACTGCGCATGACGGTGCGAACCCATTCACTCCCATATGTGATCTGTGCACAGGCTGATGCCTGCGCACAAATCACACAGTCTCGTCCGCACCAGGAATGCAACATGTCGCGTCCCTGGTGCGGACGAGACTGTGTGATTTGTGCGCAGGCATCCGCCTGCGCACAGATCACATGTGGGTGTGTATGGGTGCGCACGGTCATGCGCAGTCAAGCGAAGCACCGTGTGCTCCCATTATAAAGATAGGAGCTGGGGCCGCTTCGCACACATGGCGATTCCCCTCCGCACAACGCTGCGGAGGGGAACGCCAGTCTGAAACCAGCCGAAGGACATGTCCACAGTAATTCAATTATCAGACCCTCAGGAGTGTAATGAATACACAGGAAGGGCTGAATACACAGTATAGGAACAGCACTTGTAAAATGCAGTAAAATATAACCCAGCATATCACACCATCACAGTTACTATTGTAATGTTCTGACATGTAGCCTGACCATTCTTTATGAGGTTACTTATTTTGCCATTGTTGGACATTTATTGAGGCTTTTGCTCCTCATCTCACTTGTATTCTGTTTTCACGTGTATTGTTTAATGGTCTAATAAAAACTTTGAAATATAACCAAAAATTAAATACACTGCTGTTAATATGATGTGCTATACAAACAAAAAAATAAAATTAAATAAGTCTTAGAATACTTTTTTATTTTCTATTTTGTAGCATTTGAATATTGTTTTTTTTGTACTATACAAATGGAGCAAGACATACAGTGCCTTGTGAAATGATTTGGCCCCTTGAACTTTTCAACCTTTTGCCACATTTCAGGCTTCAAACATAAAGATATAAATTCTAATTTTTTTGTGAACAATCAACAAGTGGGACACAATCGTGAAGTGGAACGAAATTTATTGGATATTTTAAACTTTTTTTTTACCAAATAAAAAACTGAAAAGTGGGGCAAGCAATATTATTCGGCCCCCTTGAGTTAATAATTTGTAGTACCACTTTTTGCTTTGATTACAGCTGCAAGTCGCTTGGCATATGTCTCTATCAGTTTTGCAAATCAAGAAATGGAAATTCTTGCCCATTCTTTCCTGCAAAACAGCTCGAGCTCAGTGAGGTTGGATGGAGAGCGTTTGTGAACAGCAGTTTTCAGCTCTTTCCACAGATTCTCGATTGGATTCAGGTCTGGACTGTGACTTGGCCATTCTAACACCTGGATACGTTCATATTTGAACCATTCCATTGTAGATTTTGCTTTATGTTTGGGATCATTGTCTTGTTGGAAGATAAATCTCCGTCCCAGTCTCAGGTCTTTTGCAGACTCCAACAGGTTTTCTTCCAGAATGGTCCTGTATTTGGCTCCATCCATCTTTCCATCAATTTTAACTATCTTCCCTGTCCCTGCTGAAGAAAAGCAGGCCCAAACCATGATGCTGCCACCACCATGTTTGACAGTGGGGATGGTATTTTGAGGGTGATGAGCTGCGTTGCTTTTACGCCAAACATCGTTTTGCATTGTGGCCAAAAAAGTTCAATTTTGTTTTCATCTGACCAGAGCACCTTATTCCACATGTTTGGTGTGTCTCCCAGGTGGCTTGTGGCAAACTTTAAACAAGACTTTTTATGGATATCTTTGAGAAATGGCTTTCCTTTTGCCAATCTTTCATAAAGGCCAGATTTGTGTAGTGTAAGACTGATTGTTGTCCTATGGACAGAGTCTCCCACCTCAGCTGTTGATCTCTGCAGTTCATCCAGAGTGATCATGGGCCTTTTGGCTGCATCTCCGATCAGTCTTCTCCTTGTTCGAGATGAAAGTTTAGAGGAACGACCGGGTCTTGGTAGATTTGCAGTGGTCTGATACTCCTTCCATTTCAATATAATCGCTTGCACAGTGCTCCTTGAGATGTTTAAAACTTGGGAAATCTTTTTGTATTCAAATCCGACTTTAAACATTGCCACAACAGTATCTCGGACCTGCCTGGTGTGTTCCTTGGTCTTCATGATGCTCTCTGCACTTGAAACAGAACCCTGAGACTATCACAGAGCAGGTGCATTTATACGGAGACTTGATTACACACAGGTGGATTCTATTTATCATTACCAGTCTTAGGACAACATTGGATCATTCAGAGATCCTCACTGAACTTCTGGAGTGAGTTTGCTGCACTGAAAGTAAAGGGGCCAAATAATATTGCACGCCCCACTTTTCAGTTTTTTATTTGTTAAAAAAGTTTAAAAAATGCAATAAATGTCGTTCCACTTCACAATTGTGTCCCACTTGTTGATTGTTCACAAAAAATTAGAATGGATATCTTTATGTTTGTAGCCTGAAATGTGGCAAAAGGTTGAAAAGTTCAAAGGGGCCAAATACTTTCACAACTCACTGTACTATTGTAGAAGGATTGTCACCAGAAAAATATGTTATAACCAGAGCTTTGAAAAAAACACCTGACACTATGTGTGAATCCAACTTTAATGGTGGCTTCAAGTATCCATTTGAACATCTAAATCTTGTCTAAACTGAATATTTCATACTTTGTATTAAAAATAGAGCAATATTGTCCAATATAAATGTTTACAGATAAAGATTACAATATACAATCATTTTTTAATATCTGTTTCTTTTTCACTTCTACTGCAGTCTAGAAGAAACACATAATAAAGTAATTCAATGAAAAAAAATAAACTAAAGAATAGAATACAGAAAGTAATAATTCTAAAACAAAACATTAAATAATTCAAACAGCAGAGTATTTTTTAATGGAAAATATTAGATCAAATCATATCAAAATCTCTAAATAAAAGAAAAACACATGCTGTTGACAAGTCAAAAAAAAAAAAAAGCCAAATGCATGCTGAACAATTTATAATAAGGAAAATGAAGACATTATCACAGATCGCAGCTTATACCGTATCTGTACAATAAACACAAAAGATACATCAACACAATTTAGCAGAGATTTTCAAACTTATCTCAATACAGTCTTACTAGGGAGACAAATATTATCTGTGACATTTAAGGGAAACTCTGGGGAGATAAAAAAAAGTTGTACTGTCCCTACCCTCCTACATGATGAAGCTGAGCTACACACTGTACAGTTGTGACCAAAAGTATTGCCACCCCTGCAATTCTGTCCGATAATACTCAGTTTCTTCCTGAAAATGATTGCAATCACAAAATATTTGGTATTATCTTCATTTAATTTGTCTTCAATGAAAAAACACAAAGAGAATTGTCCTAAAGCCAAATTGGATCTAATTCCACATCAAACATAAATAAGGGAGTGGACAAAAGTATTGGCACTGTTAGAATAATCATGTGATGCTTCTCTAATTTGCGTAATTAACAGCACCTGTAACTTACCTGTGGCACCTAACAGGTATTGGCAATTACTAAATCACACTTGCAGCCAGTTGACATGGATTAAAATTGACCTTACCATCCATGCCAAAAACAGAAACCAAATGCGCTTACAGGATGCAGTCAGAGCCCAAATGTGAAGCAAGCCCAGGTGCAGAAGCATCGTACTGTGCAGCCCAATGCTCAGGCAGCAGAGCGGTTGGGTAGCTTTCAGACACTCTGCATCATATGTATCAGTGTAAATGGTGCTCTATGCAGGCCCATTGTATGCATAACAAGTCGCCTCCCACACCTTGCTGGTTGAGGTAATTTATTAGCCTGCACCTGGGATTGCTTCACATTTAGGCTCTGACTGCATCCTGTAAGCGCATTTGGTTTCTGTTTTTGGCAAGGATGGTAAGGTTTTTTGATGGTGCTTATTTTCTAGTAGTTTTTGATGGATTAAAATTGACTCAAGTTCTGTCCTGTGTCCTTGTGTGTACCACATTGAGCATGGAGAAAAGAAGGAAGACCAAAGAACTGTCTGAGGTCTTCAGAAACCAAATTGTGAGGAAGCATGAGCAATCTCAAGGCTACAAGTCCATCTCCAAAGACCTGAATGTTCCTGTGTCTACCGTGTGCAGTGTCATCAAGAAGTTTAAAGCCCATGGCACTGTGGCTAACCTCCCTAGATGTGGACGGAAAAGAAAAATTGACAAGAGATTTCAAAGCAAGATTGCGCGGATGGTGGATAAAGAACCTCAACTAACATTCAGACAAGTTCAAGCTGCCCTGCAGTCCGAGGGTACAACAGTGTCAACCCGTACTATCCGTCGGCGTCTGAATAAAAAGGGACTTTATGGTAGGAGACCTGTAGGCCCCAGGCATAGTCTCTGTTACTGTCCTGTTGCTGTTGGTAACAGTGATAAAATCTCATTCTCAAGTCAGTCTCTTTGTGGTTTTCAAAAGCAGCCTTTAATTTGTCAAAAATAACAGTCACAGATTTCTGATCTGCCTCCGACCAGGTTTCAATCTCCCGCTCTGCTGCATCGGATAACTGTCCCAATACAACAGAAGCTCTCTGCTGGCCAGTCATTGCGTACATATCTAGCACACTGCAGATTTTCCTCTTAAATCCAGATAAGGTGTCTGGCTGGCCATCGTTCTGAGGTAATCACTTTGCCCTCGGGACATACGGTAGATATATCGGCATGATTGGTGCTACAGCCCCCATCGGTGTGAGTACTCCACCGGCTGGGGGAGTGAGTGGTACGGGCTGATTAACAGGGTCGATGTTGGGAACTGCAGTGTCCTTCTGTGAGTCTGTCATGTTTGCACCCCGCTAGTGAATCACGGCCAGTCTCTATAAAGGGAAGCAAGTGATGGATCCGCAAGAAGGAAGTTGAGCACTAGAGAGTTTCCGGATTGGGCCACTGTGCCTCGTCAGTTTTCGGCAGAGCACACGGGAGGGCTAGTCTTCATGCCCTTTCGCCCATCACGCCCCCTTCCTTCCTGCTCTGCGGTGCAGTAATGGCGGACATATATTAACAGTTCACAAAACACAGTCAGTATACGGCACACAGTACCCGGTAACACCAGGCACGGGATCTTTTTCATGATGCCAAAGCTATGACCCGCCCAGGGGTCTTCGGGAACTCGGTACCCGGGCGTTAGTACTGGGGGTGCTGTCTCGGTGGCCAGTGCCCAGGCCCGTAGCCCTGGGGGGTCGCTGAACCAAATGGAGAAAAATAAAAAGATAAAGTCTTGCGACACCACCTGTGGAACCTGGTAAAGGCGCCAGCGCTATGGCAGACCTCTGGGGATGATGGACGGGCAGCTTGGGTAGTACTGCTCCCCACAGGTGGAGCTGGATCCCCTGGGGCAGTAATTAGGTGATGGGGTTTGCACACAGAGGTGGCTAGGCAGCCAGGCTGCTGCTACAGTCTCTTGGTCGGACAGGTTCAGAGATGGAAAAACTGACACATACACTGGGAATCGTTTCTGTACCTTTACTGGTGTTATGGCAGGCACTGTCCAGAGTACCTTCCAGGTGGTTGGAAAGCACTTCTGGATTTCCACAATGAGTGATGGAAAAGACCTCCTTGTCTCTTTTCCTTTGGTGAAGTCCCTTGACCTATATAGAACTAGGCCTGACCTCCTCTTCGTCTCTCTCTCACCCGTGTTGTAGTGTCGAGAACTTTTGTGTGGGCTACCGCTATGACTCTTCCTGCGGTCCCTGGCTCCCTCGTTGGTTGCATTACAGGAGTCCGGGAGATTGTAGTCTCCTCGGTGAACCAGTCTTTTCTGCTGGGCCAGATGATCTCCTGCAGACTCGGACTCTGGTGTCTGGGTTGCTTCTGGGGTGAACTGGTATGGCTACTCTGCCCTCAGTCTGCTCCTTTACTCTGTCTTTCTCATGCCTTGCCTTCAACCTCACTCTCAGACCCTCACACTGGCTAGGCTGGTCTACTGGCTCGGACCTAGCGTGGCTCTGATACACCAGGACATGTTCACAGTACGGCTCTGTACTGCATGGACTAACTAACTCCTCCCCCAGCATGGGTATTTATAGGGGATCTTGCTTAAAGACAGCAAATGGAGCTCTGCCTACAGGTCTGGGGTGGAAGGTGTTGTGTGTGTAAGGGCACCTGCTGTGGAAATCCTTCCATGCTTTAGGTGGTTCTGTGGCTACCTGTACTGGCAGGGTGCCACATTAACTGTATCTTACCTTTCTCTGTAAGTTGCTGGGCAGAGGAAAGCTTCCTCACAGTACAGATAACAACATTATACAAGTAAACATTACATATGACACAGTACATCAGGACCTAATCCACATTATGCATCACATATTATCACAACAATATTGGTGTCTTTAGGGAGGAACATGACCTCAAGTCCATCTCCCTACACTTCCAGCATACTTTGTGTTCTTATCATATTTAAGAATATATACAGTATATCACAAAAGTGAGTACAATTCCCACGTGTTTGGAAATATTTTATGTTTTCATTGGCCAACACTGAAGATATGACACTTTCATACAGTGTTAAGTAGTCAGTGTACAGCTTGTACACTGTGTAAAGTGTAAATTTTGTGTGCCCTCTAAATAATTCTACACAGCCATTAATGTCTACATTGCTGGCAACAAAAGTGAAAACACCCCTAAGTGAAAATGGCCAAATTGTGCCTAAAGTGTCAATATTATGTGTTGCCACTATTATTTTCAAGCATTGTCTTAACTGTCTTGGGCTAGTTAGTCTTAACTAGAGCTTCACAGGAGCCACTGGAATCCTTTTCCACTCCTCCATTACGACATCACGGACCTGGTGGATGTTACAGACTTTTTGCCCTCAGTCTTTCATTTGAGGATGCAACACAGACACTCAAAAGGGTTTAGGTCTGGAGACATGCTTGGCCAGTCCACCACCTTTACCCTAAGATTCTTTAGCAAGGTAGTGGTTGACTTGGAGGTGTGTTTGGGGTTGTTAACATGTGTAATATGAAGGATTTTGATTATACTTTGCTTCAATATGTCACAGTACATGTTGGCATTCATGATTCCCTCAATGAACTGTAGCATCACGCAACCGGCATCACTCATGCATCCCTAAAACATGACACTCTCACCACTTTGCTTGTGTCATGAGTCTGTGACAGATTTGGGCACTGTGTCTTATTCCTGTATTAAGACTTCATATTATATGTGTTTCTTTCCTTGGCAGTCTAGGAGGTAATCTAAGTTTGTTTCTAGCAAAACTCCTTAGTTCTCTTCCCATGTGTGGCTACTTTGTGATCACTTCCATCTCCTTTATATGGTCACATGGTCCAGCATGCTTTGCTGGTGATTGAACTCCATTCCTGTCCTAGCAACCTTAGGTGAATGTGCTACTTTGGAAAAGCTGGCTGTTGCCAAGCCGTCTGCTGCCTAAGAGTCTGGCAGCAGGTATGAAGTTATCTTGTCATTTCCCTGTCTGTCTTTCCTTCCCCTATTGTTGTTTTTAGTGAATTGGTTGGGACTAGTGCTCCTGCTGGCCATCTCCCTATAACATCAGGGCCAGTGAGTGACTAGGTATCCTGCTCGGTGATGGGGTGAAAGAACCCATATAGAGAAGGTAGGGAGATCAGGGCACAACAACAGGTGAGTGTAGTAGGTCTACTTTTATCTATTCCCTACGAACAGGAGCTTCCTTTGCATGTGTCCCTCTCATTGTTTCCTTAGTCTGTTGTTTTGTGTAGTGCACCAGACACAGTTGTTCTGTGCGCCACTGTCACACTCTGTATTTAGATGCACCCTAGTCCGTGGTGTGACAGTTTGACTATAGCCAAAACACATTTGTTTTTGTATTCCTCATCTGGTTGCCGCCACACACGCTTGACACCATCTGAACCAAATAAGTTTATCTTGGTCTCATTAGACGACAGGGCATGGTTTCACTAATCCATGTCCTTGTTCTGTTTGTCTTCAGCAAACTGCTTGCAGGCTTTCTTGTGCATCATCTTTAGAGGAGGCTTCCTTCTAGGGTGAAAGCCATACAGACTAATTTGATGCAATGTGCGGTGTATGGACTGAGCACTGACAGGATGACTCCTCACCCCTATAACCTCTACAGCAATGCTGACAGCACTCAAATGTTTTTGTTGAATAAATAACCTCCAGAAATGATGCTGAGCATGTGCACTCAACGTCTGTGATTGACCATGCTGAAGTATGCTCTACAGAGAACCTGTTAAGCTGTATGGTCTTGGCCACCAAGTTGAAGCTCATATACAGGGTGTTGCAAACTTTTTATAGCTTAGTGCATCTTTATGTAGTGCAACAATTCTTTTTTTCTGATCTTCAGAGAATTTTTTGATATGATGTGCCATGTTGAGCGATAACACCAAATTTAACACACCTGGTCCCCATTCGCACCTAAAACCTTGGAAAAATAATGAGTCACATGACACCGGGAAGTATCGTTTGCTAATTGAGAACAATATGGCCATTTTTACTTTGGGGCGTACTAACTTTTATTGCCAGAGGTTTAGACATTAACTAGACAAGGATAATTGGGGTTCACAAGGAGAAGTTTGCAGGCAAGAGACCCATGAATTCTGCATGAATTCCTGACTAGTACCGACGAAAAGGAGAAGAGACCTAGATATTCAGGAATACTGCCAGATTGTGCTAACTATATTAAACGTCATAACAAGATAACATGCCATGTCTCACAGGTTGTACCAAGTGTCAAACTAGAATTGCTCTCTCCTTCTGAGCCTAAATGGGCAAAACACCACCACTTTCAGGTCAGAATAATATTAGTTTTATTTAATATTTTCTAATAACAAAAATTATGCCAAAATTGTGGCACAAAACATTTACTTTCCTAGCGGGACCTTCTCCATAAACATCTGCTTCTGTCATCAGGCACTGCCATATTCACTCTAAGGGCAGCACTGGTGATGGCTTAGATATCATGGCTAGGGATGAACGAGTACCTCACTATTCAGACTCGCTATACTCGCAACGAGTAGGTCCTGGTACTCGTTGTGAGTATAGCGATTCTGAATACTTTCGCAATGTATCTATAGATACACTGCGAAAGTACCCTAAAAGTGAATAAAAGTTGTTAAAAATAATAAAATTACATACTCACCTGTCCAACGCCTGCACCTGGACAGTCCCAGAAGACTTGCGATCACTGGACTAGGACCTGTGACTTCCAGCCAATCAGATGACCGGTAGCGATCTGGCCAATCAGATGACGACATGTCACAACCACGTGATCGCTAGCGGCCACCTGATTGGCCAGATTGCAAGGTCCTAGGTGTACAGCCAGGACCTTGCAATCTGGCCAATCAGGTGGCTGTTAGCGATCACGTGGTTATGACGTGTCGCCATCTGATTGCCTGGAAGTCACAGGTCCTTGTCCGGTGATTGCAGGTCTTCTGGGACGGTCCCAGTGCAGGCGTCGGACAGGTGAGTATGTAATTTTATTATTTTTAACAACTTTTATTCACTTTTAGGGTACTTTCGCAGTGTATCTGTAGATTATGTATATTCATAAGATACTCGGAGAGTAGCGAGTAGCCGAATACCGCTACTATTCATCGAGTTCCGAATAGTAGCGAGTATACTCTCTCATCCCTAATCATGGCAAATATCACTGGAAAGCATCAGCCATGGACACTAATTTGAATCACAAAAAACAGTCAGACAAACGTGTAAAAATACTCTGCTGTAAAAAAAACACATTTAAAAGCAACTGCTGCTGAAAAAGTAAAATACAGGGTATTTAGTTGATACATTTTTTGTAAACAATGTATATTAAGCTGCTCTACCAACTTCAAGGTAACCGGCATCAGAGCAGTCCCTATCTGATGTATTTAAAACCTGACCATGTGTATTGGTACCTAAAATGAGCAAGATCCAGACAGGTCCAATGTCTGACTTGGACTGATTGCAGAAGACAGCTTTTTATGTGCAGGGCTCAAAGGGGAGGGGTGGGAGACTCCCCAATCTTGCAGAAACAAGGAATAATTTAGACAAAAACTAATGAACCATGCACACAGTGAACATGTCTGTAGGACATTGTCCACACCATCAAAAGACTGAATCACAAAAATTCAGTCTTTTGGTGGTGTGAACACTGGCCTATAGATGTGTTCACTGTGTGAATAGTTCATTAGTTTTTGTCTAAATTATTCCTTGTTTCTGTCTTCTGCAGTCAGTCCAAGTCAGACATTGGACCTGTCTGGATCCTGCTCATTCTAGGTACCAATACACATGGTCAGGTTATAAATACATCAGATAGGGACTGCTCTGATACGGGTTACCTTGAAGTTGGTAGAGCAGCTTAGTATACATTTTTTTGCAAAAAACATAAATAAACTGTCAACTAAATACCCTGTATTTTACTTTTTCAGCAGCACTTGCTTTTAACTGTGTTTTTTACAGCAGAGTATTTTTACATGTTTGTTTGTTTTTTGTGATTCAGTCTTTTGGTGGTGTGAACATTGTCCTACAGACATGTTCACTGTGTGCATGGTTCATTAGTTTTTGTCATGGACACTAATTTGGCTGAGACTTATGGTGCCACTCAAATAGACAAACGTGATGTGTTTGCTGTCCAGCAGCTCTGCTTGTGTTCTCAGCTCTTTGCTGTGGCCAATGGGACAATGCCACACTCTACTTAAACTCCTAGCATACTACTTGCAGTTGCCAGTTATTACACTAAGTTCACTCCCACTACTCTAGTGCTGGTCATCTGTTGAACTGATCCTATTTTTGCCACTATTTGTGACCCTGAGTCTGATTTTTTTGATGATCTCCAGATCTAACCTTACATTGTTTCACCTTTGTTTTAGAATACATCCCCAGCTACTCCTCAGACTAGGGTGTTGCCTTCTGATTTTGCCCATGGTTCTGTACCTTCTATTACTTAGCCAGCTATTGTGACTATCCTTGTGTCAGGCTCACTCATCAGCAGCTACTCTGTGAACACAACCCAAAGAGCCCATAGTATCCTTGCATCGTGGTTGAAGTTTGGCATTCCTTTACGAGTGGATAGACAAGTCTGTCAGAAGAAGCCTTTAGCTAGGGTCACACTTGGGGGCCATTTTTGGGAAGGCTGCTAATAATGCCAGGCATTTTTTTCTGTTGCCATTTTGATGCAATTTTAACGCCAACGTTAACACATGTGTTAACGCATGGTACATATATGTACCATGCGTTAACTCATGCATTTCCCATAGGAGCCCATGTTAAAAAAATGCATGCATTTTTGTGGCTTTTGCAAAAATGCCTAGCGTTAAAAACATTGCACTTTTGCAATGCTTTTTTAACATGGGAGCCTATGGAGGCGTTAAAGCTAGCGTTTTTCACAATTTGCACTTGTGAAAAACGTTAGTTTTTAGCGCTAATGTGACCCTAGCCTTTTTGAGCTGACTTAGGCTGCCTTCACACTTGCAGATGGATCTGCAGCGTTTTGCAGATGCATCTGCAAGTGTGAGCATGCTGACCGCGGCCCTATGTTTATAATAGGGCGCACGCGGTGTGAAAGCTCTCATTCACTCCTATATGTGTACTGTCAGCAGGCGTATGCCTGCTTACAGATCACACTCTCCCGCCCGCAGCATGGACGCTACATCTCGCGTCCACAGTGCGGACGGGAGTGTGTGATCTGTCAGCAGGCATACGCCTGCTGACAGTACACATATAGGAGTGAATGAGAGCTTTCACACCGCGTGCGCCCTATTATAAACATAGGGGCCGCGGTCAGCATGCTCACACTTGCAGATGCATCTGCAAAACGCTGCAGATCCATCTGCAAGTGTGAAGCCAGCCTTACATCTCCTATGTCAATAACAAAGCATATTTTAAGTGAGAATGAAGAATGAAATGGTCTTTATATTAAAGACAGGCTGTATTACACATAGGCATCAGGTATAAAACATTAATTTACTAAACAGTAGTATAAGAACCGGTTGATTTGGCTTTTATCTTCTTTTTAGAGAAATTCAGAAACTATCTTGTAAGAATGAGTATAAAATAAGTTTCTATTAGCTTAGTAAACCACTTTTGGATAGCTCCCTGACCAATTTAACCACAACGCTCTGCATGTCTCTTTGGCAGCAAATTCTTATTATTTACAGATCATCTGGTCCCTGCTGAGCAGTGTAACTGCTTCATTCTACTGACACAGTTTGCAGCCAGGATTTCATTGTGAAAGATCCTACAAATAAAATGAGTAAAATGCTAGAGAGATAAGTTGTACACTCCTGCTTCAACTTGAAAGGCTTGCACAGTGAACCTGTTGGCTACTATACTTATCTTTGAGGTCAAACTCTATTTTATTCTTTTTTCAGATTCAATAACTGTATAAATTACTTCCATACTGATAACTAGTGCTATTTCTTAAATTCGAAAAACATCAATAATTTGACTTCAAAATCTTTTATAATAAAAGTCTGATTTAAAATACCAACATCTTTTTAGAGGAAATAATAAATATATTGTACATCTAATAAAGGAAGATAAACACAAAATTAAAATGAACAATTGTACAGAAATTCTATTATCAACAAATATACGAAAAATATTAAAATACTATTGAACTTAGAGATGATCAGATCTTTTCAAAATCTAATTTGCTAGCTTCGCCAAATTGTCCCTAAAATTTGATTTGTGACATATAAATAACTAACATATCTCAACATTGCACAGTCTCTAACTGTCCGAAAAATATGTGTATAACACCCTGACATCCAAAAAAACTATATTGAACCCCTTTTGAGCTATTTTACTTATACGCAGCCTTAGTAATGTCAAAAGTGACTACAAGCTATTTGGCCATGGAAAAATATATGGCAACCGACCATTTAAAAACACACTGCAGCATAAGCGTTTTTAGGCTACTTAAGATGTAAAAATGTCCAAAAATTATCCCTTTTGAGGTGCTTTACTGGTGTTTTTTTACAGGTCTAATATTGGATTATTACAACACAGAAATGTGAAAAAATATATATTTTTTTTTCAGCTCGACACTTTTTGAGTTAGGCCCCATTCATATCAGCATTTTACGCTGATCGCAGCAGCTGCAGTGAAAGAACGCAACTGCCGAGATTACCGCATAATGGCTGCACTTGCGTTTCACTTGCAGCAAGCCCCATGCAATGTCTATGGGGCTTGCGGTAAGTGTGTGGCAGGTGCGGCAAGTGCGGTTTTGGCACTTGCGGCAGATACGGCCGCGGGAAAACTTCTGCTGACCGCGTTTTTTCCGCAGCCGCAAGTGCCGAAACCGCAACCGTACCGCACTTGCCGCACCTGCCGCAAGCCCCATAGACATTGCTTGGGGCTTGCCGCAAGTGAACTGCAAGTGCAGCTGTTATGCGGTAATCGCGGCAGTTAAGGTTTTTTCACCGCAACTGACGCGATCAGCATAAAACGCTTGTGTGAAAGGGGCCTTAGACAGTTGCGTATATGTTTTTGAAACTAGAAACACACTATCCATTGACCTAATATGTATAAACCTGATCGGTCATGATGAAGAAAAGGGATGTAGCATTCAACCCCATGAAACAGCCATGAAAAAAAGCACATTGCAAGGGAAATCAAGCACATAAATGAGAGCATAATGGAGTATATGTCAATTGAAAATATTACTTTATTTAAATACAAATATTAGATATGATCAAAGTACAAGTGCTTGTGACAAGGGATGACAGCACAAATGCCTAGTAATCACCAAAAAAAAAATCACTCCTATGTAGAGTCAAAGGAGACAAAATGACATAATATAAATAAGTGGTCCTCCAAGAGACAATAGTGGTACTATAGTTGTAGGTATCTGAGATATAGTTGAAATCTAACCATGTAAGTAGTTACCAAAAGTAAAGCATCATTAATCAACCAACATCTATAGTAATAATACGGTAATAATTTTATTTATATAGCGGCAACATATTACACAGCACTTTACAATTCGGAGGGGACATGTACAGACAATATGAGACAATAAAGAGTAACAAAAATTCAAAAACCATGAGGAGTGAGGACCTAGCAAGATAACAGTCTATGAGGAAATAGGGGAGAAAAAAGATAACAGTAACAAATGATGTGATATATGGTCCAGCCATCAATACAATAATTAGGGGATTCACGTAACGCGGCATGAATCGGTCATCGGTTGGGATCTGTACAAGTACAGATAAAGTGCTAAATTATGCATGGGGGACAGACAGACAGACAGTCTGCAGGTGCAGAAAGATGACACAAGATGCCAGATTTAGAAAAGGGAAGATAGGAATAGTTAGACAAGTGAGGTGAGGTCATAGGCCAGTCTAAAGAGATGTGTTTTTAAGGCTTGCTTAAAACTATTGATATTGGGAATTAATTTAATTGTTTTTAGTAACCTGTTCCAGACAATTGGTGCACCTCGTGAGAAGTCCTGGAGACAGGAGTGGGAGGTTCGGATTGTAGCTGTAGTCTTGGGTCACTTGCGGAGCGGAGGGCACATGTAGGGCGATAGAGATGAGAAAGGAGATGTAGAGCGGAGCAGAACTGTGGAGGGCTTTGTAGGTGAGTGATAATTTTATATTGTACTCTATAGTGGATTGGTAACCAGTGCAATGACTGCCCCGGATAGAGGCATCAGTGAAGTGATTGGAGAGGAATATGATCCTGGCTGCTTCATTGAGATTGGATTGGAGAGGAGAGGGTTTAGTAAGAGGGAGACTGATTAAAAGAGAATTGCAGTAATCCAGGCGAAAATTAATAAGGGCAACAGTTAGTTTTTGCAGAGTCAACAGTAAGAAAAGGTCGAATTCTAGAGATGTTTTTGAGGTGTAGGTGCCATGAGCGAGCGAGAGACTGGATTTGGGGAGAGAAGGAGAGATCTGAGTCAAATATAACCCCAAAACAGCGGGCATGCTGTTGAGGAGTAATGGTAGAACCACATACCGAAATGGCAATCTTAGGTTTCGGAAGATTAGTAGATGGAGGAAACAGGAGAAGTTCAGTTTTTGACAGATTCAATTTAAGGTAGAGAGAAGACATGATGTTAGAGACAGCAGACAGACAATCACTGGTATTTTGTAGTAATGATGCTTTACTTTTGGTAATTTCTTTCATGGTCAGATTTCAACCATATCTTGGATACCTACAGCCAGGGGCTGACTGGCAAATTTTGGCCTGGGGGGCAGTCACAAAGCAGAGGCCCACATGTTGCGGCGGCCCATCTTTCGTTTGCTTATCTCTGGCCGCTACATTAAAGCGGCAAAGGTGAAAGGTTTTAAAAATAACAGTGGCTGGGACATAGATACAGGAAAACTATTTATCTGCAGCTGTAGGTTTAATCTGCAAGTAAATAGCGTTTTAAACCTGGTTAGCTGATTTACTGGAAAAGCCTTGGCTACAGGAAGAAAATGTAATGGTCCCGTCACACGGCACGACCTGGCCAGCGATGTCGGAAGCGATGCGCGGGTGCCCGCTCGGTTCCGACATCGCTGGCCAGCTGTCACACAGCATCGCTGCGGCCGGCGACACCGCAGCGATGCGGGCGGGTGACATCGCTCGCTGGGCTTAGCAACGCTGCGGTATAGGCTGGATCGCCGCCGCATCGCTCTGGCGATGTCACACGGCGCGATCCAGCCTTATCGCAGGTTGACAGGTTTACGGTTCTTTCCGTAAACCTGTCAACCTGCGACCGGCGATAAAACGCGGTCGCGCCGCGCGTTTGCACAGCGCGACGTCACTAGCGACATCGCTGATACGTCACTTTTTCGGCGATGTCGCTAGTGACGTCGCCAGGTGTGAAGCCACCTTAAGGTTTATTCCCCCTGCCGCCACTCGCTTCCTGTCATAGGCTCAAAGCAAGGAGCCACATCTTTACCAGATCACTAGTCTCTATACTATCTCCCTAACTGCTGACAGTGCACCCTGCCTGCCCCCAGATATTTCCCTGACGTACACACATTTTATAAAAAAACAAAAACATACAATTCTATATACAGATATGCACGCACACATTTCACTGACCAGTACACATACAGTACGAAGACATAGAGACACACCTGCAGATAAGCACATACACACATGCATGCACATACACACACATAAGCAAGAAAAAAAGAAAAGACAGTATTTAAAGACATGAACACACCAGAAAATAGGTAGGTAGTTATCTAAAAAAGAGAAAAAAATCTAACTTTATTATATATCAAAAGGATCATATAAGAACAATTAAAAACAAAATATGACGACACTCCCTATAACCCCAATAGGCAACTGCAGAAACAGCCCTGTGAGCTATCTATTTATATAATCGGCAGTTTGGGATTCGGGCGTTGTAGCCGAATCCCAAAATGCTTTGCGACACTGCGAGCGATGACGCGTAGCGTCATCGCGAGCAGTCTCCGCTGCCCACCCGCCCCCACAACTCTCCTATCAGCCATACACCCCGCACCTCTCCTGCTGCCCCCGCACCTCTCCTGCTGCCCCCGCACCTCTCCTATCACCCATAGACCCCCCACCTCTCCTGCTGCCCCCGCACCTCTCCTGCTGCCCCCGCACCTCTCCTGTCACACATACACCCCCGCACCTCTCATGCTGCCCTGTCACACTCCCGCATCTCTGCTACAATCACCAAGCCAAAAGGACTTTTGGTGATGTCAGAGTCATGTGATCATTCACATGACTCACACATCACTGCAGGCCCTGTATTCATCGATCACTGCTCCCAAGAAGGGTAAGAAGCCACAGAGGGGGCAGGGGCAGCAAACACAGTGCAGGGCCAAATAGAGGCCAGGGGAAACACCGGGGGGTGGGGAGGCCATTCTGCCCCTCTACATTCTACCCCTGCTCTGCCCCCACTCCATTCTACTCCTGATCTGCTTCAGTCTATTCTGCCTCACTCCACTCTACCCCCACTCCATTTCTGCCTCTGCTCTGTCCCCACTACATTCTAGCCCACAGAGCCGCCTCTATACTCTGCTGCCCACACAGCTGCCTCTATACTCTGCTGCCCACACAGCCGCCTCTATACTCTGCTGCCCACACAGCCGCCTCTATACTCTGCTGCCCACACAGCCGCCTCTATACTCTGCTGCCCATACAGCCGCCTGTATACTCTGCTACCCACACAGCCGCCTGTATACTCTGCTACCCACACAGCCGCCTGTATACTCTGCTACCCACAGAGCCCCCTGTATACACACAATTCATTTCACCCCGCTCCCGATGCAATTGCTTTGGGCATTTTTACTAGTATATAATAATTACAGGACGATACAATAAAGCAGCACCACTGATAGGTAACTAGAGCAGTCAGTGCTCATAGAATTCTATGGAAGGTCAAAACCTATAAATACAGGACTATAAAAATCACCAAAATAACAATAAATGAGCAATGAAAGATACCTGATCTGTGTGCTGGAATGAAAAGGGCTGTTTCTGCAATTGCCTATGGTGGTGAGGAGTATGATCAGATTAAGTTTTCATATGTTTTTTAATATATAATAAAGTTTGATTTTTTTTTTAGATACCTACTCTCTTTTCTGTTGGGCATCTTATAAGTACTGTCTCTTCTTGGTATTTCCTGATGCACCTTGCACATACATAACATAGGATGTGCACACATCAGAGCACTGCATGGACACCCACCAATACCGCTGGACAACAAACGAGCCAGGCATGTGCACCACAATGCTGCAGGCATGGACACACACTGAGGTCGCGTCATGACCTGACAAAGCTGCAGACAAGCAGGGACAACGAAGCCAGCTGGCCACACAGTTGACTGCAGAGGACACAACAGATGGCACAGGATTTCTGACATCACATCATGCAGACGCATACACACGAAACACAGCAAACACACAGGCATAGCGGCATAGACACAATGCACACAGCACTACTGAACACTTCCTTATGTACATCACACACAACAGTATGCAGCACATGTAAACCACCACGCACACACACACAGATAGAGCCATGCACACACACACACACACAACATCAGCATGCAACACACACACCACACACACACACACAAGCGCAGCCATGCACACACACACAACACCACAGCAGCAAAGCCATGACACACACACACACCACCATGCAGCACACAGCAGCACACACACACAGATGCAGCAGCATACACACCACCAGACACAGAGTGCAGCCAGCATGACACACACCACAGCCAGCATGACACACACAACAGCCCAGCCATGACACACACACAGACAGCATGCACACCAGCCAGGCATGCACACAGCACAATGCACACACACAGCCAGCATGACACACACACACGCAGCCAGGCAATGACACACAACACGCAGACGCACCAGGCATGGACACACACACACCAGACGCAGCCAGGCATGAACACACACACGCAGACGCAGCCAGGCATGTACACACACACACACAGACGCAGCCAGGCAGGGACACACACCACACAGAGCAGCAGGCATGGACACACACACACAGATGCAGCCAGGCATGGACACACACACACACACCAGATGCAGCCAGGCATGACACACACACACAACACAGATGCAGCCAGGCATGGAACACACACATCAGCCAGCATGACACACACAGATGCAGCCAGGCATGGACACACACACACCACACAACACACAGCATGACCACACACACACACAGATGCAGCCAGGCATGGACACACACACACACAACACACACACACATGCAGCCAGGCATGGACACAACACACACACAGATGCAGCCAGGCATGGACACACACACACCACACACACAATGCAGCCAGGCATGGACACACACACAGCACCAGGCATGACACAACACACACATGCAGCCAGGCATGGACACACACACACACATGCAGCCAGGCATGGACACACACACACAGCACAGGCATGCACACACACACATGCAGCCAGGCATGGACACAACACACACACATGCAGCCAGGCATTGGACACACACACATGCAGCCAGGCATGGACACACACACATGCAGCCAGGCATGGACACACACAACACAGCCAGGCATGGACACACACACACCAGCCAGGCATGGACACACACAACACACAGCCAGCATGGACACAACACACACACAGATGCAGCCAGGCATGGACACACACACACACACACAGAGATGCAGCCAGGCATGTACACACACACACACAGAAGCAGCCAGGCATGTACACACACACACACCAACAGATGAGCCAGGCATGTACACACACAGATGCAGCCAAGCATGTACACACACACAGATGCAGCAAGCATGTACACACACACAATGCAGCCAGCATGCAACAGCCATGTCCATGCACACACACACACACAGATGCAGCCAGGCATGGACACACACACACAGATGAGCCAGGCATGGACACACCCACACCACACACACACAGAGATGCAGCCAGGCATGTACACACACACACACACAGATGCAGCCAGGCAGGGACACACACACAAGAGATGCAGCCAGGCATGTACACACACACAATCACACAACACACCACAGATGCAGCCAGGCATGTACACACACAGATGCAGCCAAGCATGTACACACACACACAGATGCAGCCAGCATGTACACACACACACAGATGCAGCCAAGCATGTACACACACAACTGCAGCCAAGCATGACACACACACACACACACACACCAGATGCAGCCAGGCATGTACACACACACACAGATGCAGCCAGGCATGTACACACACACACATGCAGCCAGGCAGGACACACACACGAGTAAGGCATGGACACACACACGCAGCAAGCATGGACCACACACACGCAGCCAGGCATGGACACACACACGCAGCCAGGCATGGACACACACAATGCAGCCAAGCATGTACACACACGCACACACACACACAGATGCAGCCAAGCATGTACACACACACAGATGCAGCCAGGCATGTACACACGCACACACACACGCCAGGCATGTACACACACACAGATGCAGCCAGGCATGTACACACACACACACACACACACCGCAGCTAGGCATGGACACACACACGCAGCCAGGCATGGACACACACACGCAGCCAGGCATGGACACACACACGCAGCCAGGCATGAACACACACACACACGCAGCCAGGCATGGACACACACACACGCAGACGCAGCCAGGCATGGACACACAAAGATGCAGCCAGGCATGGACACACAGATGCAGCCAGGCATGGACACACACAGATGCAGCCAGGCATGGACACACACAGATGCAGCCAGGCATGGACACACACAGATGCAGCCAGGCATTACACACACACACACACACACACACAGATGCAGCCAGGCATGTACACACACACACACACAGATGCAGCCAGGCATGTACACACACACACACACAGATGCAGCCAGGCATGTACACACACACACACACACACACACAGATGCAGCCAGGCATGTTCACACACACACACACACACACAGATGCAGCCAGGCATGTACACACACACACACACACACACAGATGCAGCCAGGCATGTACACACACACACACACACAGATGCAGCCAGGCATGTACACAGACACACACACATGCAGCCAGGCATGTACACACACACAGATGCAGCCAGGCATGTACACACACAGACACAGATGCAGCCAGGCATGGACACACACAGACACAGCCAGGCATGGACACACACACAGACGCAGCCAGGCATGGACACACACAGACACACACACGCAGCCAGGCATGGACACACACACACACACACAGCCAGGCATGGACACACACACACGCAGCCAGGCATGGACACACACACACGCAGACGCAGCCAGGCATGGACACACACACACGCAGACGCAGCCAGGCATGGATACACACACACGCAGACGCAGCCAGGCATGGACACACACACACACAGACGCAGCCAGGCATGGACACACACACACGCAGACAGGCATGGACACACACGCAGACGTAGCCAGGCATGGACACACACAACACACACGCAGACGCAGCCAGGCATGGACACACACACACACAGATGCAGCCAGGCATGGACACACACAGATGCAGCCAGGCATGGACACACACAGATGCAGCCAGGCATGGACACACACAGATGCAGCCAGGCATTACACACACACACACACACACACACAGATGCAGCCAGGCATGTACACACACACACACACACACAGATGCAGCCAGGCATGTACACACACACACACACAGATGCAGCCAGGCATGTACACACACACACACACACCACAGATGCAGCCAGGCATGTACACACACACACACACACACAGATGCAGCCAGGCATGTACACACACACACACACACAGATGCAGCCAGGCATGTACACACACACACACACACACACACACAGATGCAGCCAGGCATGTACACAGACACACACACATGCAGCCAGGCATGTACACACACACAGATGCAGCCAGGCATGTACACACACAGACACAGATGCAGCCAGGCATGGACACACACAGACACAGCCAGGCATGGACACACACAGACGCAGCCAGGCATGGACACACACAGACACACACACGCAGCCAGGCATGGACACACACACACACAGCCAGGCATGGACACACACACACGCAGCCAGGCATGGACACACACACACGCAGACGCAGCCAGGCATGGACACACACACACGCAGACGTAGCCAGGCATGTACACACACACACACACACACAGCCAGGCATGTACACACACACACACAGCCAGGCATGTACACACACACACAGCCAGGCATGTACACACACACACACACACGCCAGGCATGTACACACACACACAGCCAGGCATGTACACACACACACACAGCCAGGCATGTACACACACACACAGCCAGGCATGTACACACACACCACACACACACACACCACAACCAGGCATGTACACACACATCCAGGCATGTACACACACACACACACACACGCATGTACACACACACACACAGCCAGGCATGTACACACACACAGCCAGGCATGTACACACGCACACACACAGCCAGGCATGTACACACACACAGCCAGGCATGTACACACACACACACAGCCAGGCATGTACACACACACACACACAGCCAGGCATGTACACACACACAGCCAGGCATGTACACACACACAGCCAGGCATGTACACACACACAGCCAGGCATGTACACACACACAGCCAGGCATGTACACACACACAGCCAGGCATGTACACACACACACACACACACACATTAGTTTTAGATAAAAGAATTAACACATCGGCGTTTGCTCACCTCCCCCTTGATGGTGTCCCATTCAGCTCCTCCATGGCGGGAATCTAATGGAGCAGGGCGTGCTGCGTGATGTCACAGCTTGCAGACATGGCCCTACTCAGAGCGCTGTCTGTCAGCAGTGAGGCAGCCGGCCCTGCTCACAAGCAGAAGGTGCCGGCCGACAAAACAACAGGCGGAGGGTCCTGCGGGCAGCCAATGATAGCTGGGAGCCAACATTGGCAGAGACCGGCCCAGCCTGCCCTAGAATGGCGCCTGTCAAGCGCTCCGGTCTTGAGGGTGAGTGCAATGTAAGCATTCCTCAAGACTTTGCTGCAGCCAGCCTGTGCCGGCCGCTGGGTGCATTAAGCCTGTTGTTTCTATGATAAATCACGGCGGTGGCTGCATCCCGCACTAAGAATAGCCGTGGCCGCCAGTGATTAATTACCTTTGCATTGTTGTTAACAACAAGGCACTCGGCGGCCCTGAACTGTAACCGGCCCGGGGGGCAAATGCCTCTCTGCAACCTGGCCCAGCCCGCCCCTGCCTACAGCTATAGTATCACTATTGTATCTTGTGGACCAATTTTTTACATTATGCCATTTCATCTCCTTTGATTCTACATAGGGGTATTTTTTGATGAATTATAGGCATTTTTGCTGTAATTTCTTGTCACTTGCACCTGCATTTTGCTTATGTCTAGTATTTATATTTAAATAAAATAATATTTCTATTGCACCATATACTCTATATGTTTGGAACTAGACAATTTTTATTTGTCTTTATGAAAAAAATGCATGCCTTGCTCATTTTACATGCTAGAAAGCACACTTTCTGTTTGGACGCCTTGACTTCAGGATATTTCTTCAGCATGTATTTTTATGGAGCTGCATGCTCCTGTTCAGGAAGCAGGCAGCCGTGCCGCTTGATGTTGATGCTGAAGTGGAACCATGGCCTACAGTGTCTGCTCACCGCAAGCAGCTCTCCCACCAGCTGTGTGAGCGGTGATGTCAGAGAGTTCATCTGAGGTCACAGCTGGTGTACCATGGAAACTGCACCAGCTGTGACCTTAAATAAGCTCTCTGGCATCACTACTGTCAGAGTCATGGATTTTGGTGCAGTCAGTGTAAGTGCTGCTAGCGATGAACGATTAGTGTAATGTAACAGGTCGTTCCGATATAGGAGACCTGAGAAGCTTCGAGAGACATCGTTGTGGATTTACCATTAAAGGGTATGTTTGGGGTTACTAAAGGAATAAAAGAGGGTGTCTGTGTGTTTTATTTCAAATAAAGGATTTTTCTCTTTGTGTTTTATTTAAAATAAAGAATTTTTCCTCTGTGTTTTTAAACTATTTACTTATTGGATTTGTAATGTAATGTGAGGGTCTCATAGAAGCCTGAGCATCACCAATCTAGGGCTTGATGACAGCTGACAATTCTCAGTTTTCATTAACTCCTTATATTGTCCCATTTGCCAATGCACCAGGGCAGCGCAAAGAGCTGGGGTGATGTGCCAGGATTGGTGCACCTAAAGGAGGCACCAGCTCTAGGGTGGCTGGGGAGGCCCAATAACCATGGCCCTTCACTCCCTGAGAATACCAGACCCCAGCTGTTGGCTTTGTGTCTTTGTGATGGTACTGCTTTTCACACTGTCGCCAGTGCCTGATCTCAAAGCATATGAGAGATGCTCTATGTGACTGTGACCCCCCCCCATATGCTTGTAAAAGGTAACAGGGAAAGTGTAGTCATGATGGAAGGGCTCGAGGACTCCTCTTGCCCCCTGGCTACCTCCACAGAGACTTCTAGAAGAGGGGTGAGCAACTTCAGTCCTCAAGGGCTGCAAACAGTGCATATTTTCAGGATTTCCATAGCATTGCACAGGTGGTAATGTAATCATGATTCCAACAACTTGTGCAATGTTAAAAAAAAATCCTGAAAACATACACTATTTGCGGCCCTCCAGGACTGAAGTTACCCAGCTCTGTTCTATAGGAGTGTGTACAGTGTCTTGCATTTTCATACCTTACACCTTTAGTCCAGAGGCCTCTTGCTTCTTCTTCAACATCTGTAGGGGAGAATCAATGCACCTTTTATATCACACAGTCAACCACACAAAGATTTAAGCATGCACTGTCTGCGACCCTTTAGGACTGTAGTTACCCAGCCCTGTTCCATAGGACTGTGTGCAGTGTCTTGCATTTCCATACCTGACACTTTCAGGCCAGAGGTCTCTGGCTTCTTCTCCAGCATCTGTATGGGAGTATCAAAACACCTTTTACGTCGCACAAACAGTCCACCACACAAGGAGTTAAGTTCAAAAGCTTTACTTTTGCATACTTAAAAAATCAGACGTTGGTACAACATGTAATTTCTCGGCTTTGAGTTACACAAACATTGCTTATTTTCACATACACACTTAGCATATACTATTCATACTAGGATAAAGGACACACACACATGTACTGTATATGTATATATATATATATATATATATATCTATTATATAATTGCCGTAGCGACTTCCGTCGGAGCGGCGCTGCTTCCGGTCGCTTGGTTAGCGAGTCCGAGCTGCTTCTCCTGGACTCTCCCCGTGGCCGCGTAGCGGCCAAGGCGACTCACGAAGCAATGCCCGCAAAGCGGGCATTGCGAGTCGTTGCAGCCTAGCGAAGCAATGCCCGCGAAGCGGGCATTGCGAGTCGCTACACAAACGCTAACCAAGCCACCGAAGCCCATACTCCTGTAGTGTACACCGCTATACTATACTACAGTCCCATGCCCATAAGCGCCATGGGACTGTAGTATACCATCGCGCTGTACACTACAGACCCCTGCCGCGACTCGCTACACCGCTAACCAAGCCACCGAAGCCCATACTCCTGTAGTGTACACCGCTATAGTATACTACAGTCCCATGCCCATAAGCGCCATGGGACTGTAGTATACCATCGCGCTGTACACTACACCCTCCTGCCGCTCTAAGCCACTACGCGCTGCTGTACTGTACACCGCTATAGTATACTACAGTCCCATGCCCATAAGCGCCATGGGACTGTAGTATACCATCGCGCTGTACACTACAGCCCCCTGCCGCTCTAAGCCTACCCCCTAAGGCACCGCCGCCCCTAACCCCCTACCCCCTAAGCCCCGCAGCAGCCCCGACCACCTAACCCCCGACCCGCACCATCCAAAGCCGCCGCCGCCCCTAACCCCCTACCCCCTAAGCCCCGCAGCAGCCCCGACCACCTAACCCCCGACCCGCACCATCCAAAGCCGCCGCCGATACCCCCTAAGCCCCGCCGTCTACCTCCTAAGCCATCGCCGCCCCTACCTAAGCCCCTACCCCCTAAGCACCCTACCCCCTAAGCCCCGCAGCAGCCCCGACCACCTAACCCCCGACCCGCACCATCCAAAGCCGCCGCCGATACCCCCTAAGCCCCGCCGTCTACCCCCTAAGCCATCGCCGCCCCTACCTAAGCCCCTACCCCCTAAGCACCGCAGCAGCCCCGACCACCTAACCCCCGACCCGCAGCATCCAAACCCGCCCCCGATACCCCCTAAGCCCCGCCGTCTACCCCCTAAGCCATCGCCGCCCCTACCCCCTAGGCCCCCGCCGATACCCCCTAAGCCATGCCGCCTACCCCCTAAGGCACCGCCGCCCCTAACCCCCTACCCCCTAGACCCCCGACGACACCCCCTAAGCCATGCCGCCTACCCCCTAAGGCACCGCCGCCCCTAACCCTAAGCACCCTACCCCCTAAGCCCCGCAGCAGCCCCGACCACCTAACCCCCGACCCGCACCATCCAAAGCCGCCGCCGATACCCCCTAAGCCCCGCCGTCTACCCCCTAAGCCATCGCCGCCCCTACCTAAGCCCCTACCCCCTAAGCACCGCAGCAGCCCCGACCACCTAACCCCCGACCCGCAGCATCCAAACCAGTCCCCGATACCCCCTAAGCCCCGCCGTCTACCCCCTAAGCCATCGCCGCCCCTACCCCCTAGGCCCCCGCCGATACCCCCTAAGCCATGCCGCCTACCCCCTAAGGCACCGCCGCCCCTAACCCCCTACCCCTAGACCCCCGACGATACCCCCTAAGCCATGCCGCCTACCCCCTAAGGCACCGCCGCCCCTAACCTCCTAAACCCCGCAGCAGCCCCGACCACCTAACCCCCGACTCGCACCATCCAAACCCGCCGCCGACACCCCCTAAGCCCCGACTACCTAACCCCCGACTCGCACCATCCAAAGCCGCCGCCGATACCCCCTAAGCCCCGCCGTCTACCCCCTAAGCCATCGCCGCCCCTACCTAAGCTCCTACCCCCTAGGCCCCCGCCGATACCCCCTAAGCTCCCGCCGCTGTCCCCTGCCCCTGTCGCTAAAGCCCTACACCCTAACCCCCCGCCGTCCCCTAACCTAACGCCGCTCTCACCTAAGGCCCTACACCCGAAGCCCCCGTCCATCACTTACATGCCTTCAAGTCATCTGATCGTCCGTCCGATCGTCCGTCCGATCCTCCGTCCGGCCAGGCGTCCTCTTCCTCCGGCCCCGGGGGTCTTCTCTCTTCTTTCCGCCATCTCCGCCTCTTCGTCCGGCCCCGGGGATCTTCTGTCTTCTTTTCCGAAAATTCCACCTCCGACGTCCTCTTCCTTCTCATTAAGATAGAATGGAGGAAAAATCCCCCATTCTACCTCAATGAAATCTCACGCCGTCTTCTGATTGGTCGCTGGATAATGCCCTCAGCCAATCAGAAGAGCTCCTCATTCAGTTTTCATTCAGGTCCGCCTTTTTTTCCCCATTGACATACATTACCGGTGTGTCGGCGATTTTATGGCCGCCCCCCTGGTTCTATTTGTCGGCCCTAAAATCGCGGACACACCGCTAATGCATCTCTATGGGCAGTCAGCTCGACTTCTGATTGGTTGCCGTTCAATCCGAAATCGGGCTGACTGCCCATAGAGATGCATTAGCGGTGTGTCCGCGATTTTAGGGCCGACAAAAAGAACCAGGTGGGCGGCCATAAAATCGCTGACACACCGGTAATGTATGTCAATGGGCAAAAAAAAGGCGGACCTGAATGAGAATGCTCGACTCATCAAATTAAAAAATAAATATAATATAAATAATAAAAATAAATAATTTTAAAAAATAAATTAAAAAATATAAAAAATATAATAAAAATAATAAATAAAATTCAATAAAAATAATAATAAAAAAATAAAATATATGCTAATAAGATCAGCCCTTTGCGGACCTAATGAGAACTGCTCTCAGCCTAAATAATAAATTAAATAATAAAAAAATAATTAAAAAAGAATTAAAAAATAATAAAAAAATAATTAAAAATAATAAAAAATTCAATAAAAATAATATAAAAAAATAAAATATTGCTAATAAGATCAGCCCTTTGCGGACCTGAATGAGAACTGCGTCTCAGCCTAAATAATAAATTAAATAATAAAAAAAATAATTAAAAAAGAATTAAAAAATAATAAAAAAAAATAATTAAAAATAATAAAAAAATTCAATAAAAAATAATAAAATAAAAAAATAAAAATATATTGGCTGAATAAGATCAGCCAATTTGCGGACCTAATAGAGAAAGCTCTCATAAATAATAATTAAATAATAAAAAAAATAATTAAAAAAAATAAAAAAATAATAAAAAAAAATAAATTAAAATAATAAAAAATTCAATAAAAATAATATTAATAAAAAAAAATATATTAAAAATAATTAAAATAATGAAATTATCAGAACATAATAAATTAAATACATAAAACAATAATTAAATAAAATGTAATAAATTAATAAATATAACAAAAATTATTAATAAAAATAAGTAATAAATCAATAAAATATAATGCTAATAATATAATCAATTAACTAAAATATATAGCTAATTATAGCTTAATAATGAAATAATCTATTAATAATTATTAATCTATTAATAATTAAATAATAATATAATCATTAAAATAATAATCATAATCTATAATAATATAATGCATTAAAATGCTATAATAATAATGCTATTAATGCTAATAATAATAATTAATGCTATATAATATTTTATATACTATTAATGCATAATGTAATAAAATGCTATTAATGCTATTAATAATGTTATTAATGCTATATTAATGCTAATAATGCTATTATTAATCTATTAATTTAATAATAATCATTAATGCTATTAATAATGTTATTAATACTATTAATAATGCTAATAATCTATTATTAATGCTATTAATGCTAATAATAATGCTATTAATGCTATTAATAATGTTATTAATGCTATTAATAATGCTAATAATGCTATTATTAATGCTATAATGCTAAAAATAATGCTATTAATGCTATTAATAATGTTATTAATGCTATATTATAATGCTAATAATGCTATTAATCTATATGCTATATATAATGCTATAATGCTATAATAATGTTATTAATGCTATATTAATGCTAATAATGCTATTATTAATGTCTATTAATGTAATTATTATTAATGTATATTAATGCTATTAATCTTAATATATGTATTAATGCTATTAATGCTAATTAATAATGCTATTAATGCTATTAATAATGTTATTAATGCTATTATAATGCTATAATGCATATTAATTATATGCATAATAATGCATAATGCTATTAATAATGCTATTAAATGCTATTAATAATGCTATTAATCCTATTAATAATGTATTAATGCTATTAATGCTAATTATTAATCTATTATGCTATATTAATGCTATTAATGCTAAAATAATTCTATTAATGCTAATAATAATGCTATTAATGCTATTAATAATGTTATTAATGCTATTATTAATGCTAGTAATCCTATTATTAATGCTATTTATGCTAATAATAATGCTATTTATGCTATTATAATGTTATTAATGCTATTATAATGCTAATAATGCTATTATTAATGCTATTAATGCTAATAATAATGCTATTAATGCTATTAATAATGTTATTAATGCTATTAATTAATGCTAATAATGCTATTATTAATGCTATTAATGCTATATAATAATACCTATTAATGGTATTAATAATTGCTATTACATGCTATATTAATAATACTATTTAATGCTATTAATGCTAATAATAATGCTATTAATGCTATTAATAATGTTATTAATGCTATTATTTATAGCTAATAATGCTATTATTAATCTATTAATGCTAATAATAATGCTATTAATGCTATTAATAATGTTATTAATGCTATTAATCTAATGCTAATAATGCTATATTATGCTATAGTATAATAATGCTATTAATGCTATTAATAATGCTATTAATGCTAATTATCTTAATGCTATTAATAATGTTATTATTTTATGCTAATAATTATTAATCTAATTATAATGCTATAATGTATTAATAGCTATTAATGCTAATAATCATATAATGCATAATTTAATTTATATCTAATGCTAATTAATAATGCTATTAATGCTATTTAATAATGTTATATGCATATGCTAATTATTAATGCTATCTAATATGCTATAATAATGTATTAATGCTATTAAAATGCTATAATCATTATTATGCTATTAATGCTTATTAATAATGCTATTAATGCTATTAATAATGTTATCTATTATGCTATATATTTATTAATATATAATCTAATATGCTATTATTAATGCTATTAATGCTAATAATAATGCTATTAATGCTATTAATAATGCTATTAATGCTATTAATTATGCTATTAATGCTATTAATGCTAATATTTATCCTATTAATGCTATTAATGCTAATAATAATTCTATTAATGCTAATAATAATGCTATTAATGCTATTAATGCTATTAATTATGCTATTAATGCTATTAATGCTAATAATAATGCTATTAATGCTATTAATAATGTTATTAATGCTATTATTAATGCTAATAATGCCAATAATAATGCTAATAATAATGCTATTAATGCTATTAATGCTAATATTTATCCTATTAATGCTAATAATAATGCTATTAATGCTATTAATAATGCTATTAATGCTATTAATTATGCTATTAATGCTATCAATGCTAATATTTATCCTATTAATGGCATTATTAATGCTATTAATGCTAATAATGCTATTAATAATGCTATTAATGCTAATAATAATGCTATTAATGCTATTAATACTTTTATTAATGCTCATAATACTGCTAATAATGCTATTAATACTGCTATTACTGCTAATAATAATGCTATGGCTTATATTATTGCTATTGATGATGCGATTATTATTTAAAAATCTTTAAAAAAACAATAAACATATTTTAGATACCCGATGCATTTGCATCAGGCTAACAGCTATAACTACTATAATCAAATTAATGCACGTTCTAGAATCCCGATGCATTTGCATCGGGCTCACAGCTAGTATATATATATATATATATATATATACTGTATATACAGCTCCGGAAAAAATTAAAGAACCACTGAAAATTTTCAGTTTCTCAGATTTTTTTTATTTATAGGCATATAATTATGCAAAAAAAAAGTTTTATTTAGAAACAACAATACTCATGTTTTAACTCAGGAAGAGTTCGGAAATCAGTATTTGATCAAATAACCATGATTTTTAATCACAGCTTTATTGTGTCTTGGTATACTTTCCACCAGTCTTTCACACTGCTTTTGGGTGACCTTATACCACTCCAGGCAAAAAAATGTAAGCAGTTCTTCATTGTTTGATGTCTTGTGACTGTCTCAAGTTATGTAAAGCTAGAAAAAAAAGCATTTCATCAATGAGAAGCAAAGGAGACCCAGCCTAAGGTTTGCCAAAGACCATAAGGATTGGACCATATAGAATTTGAGTAAAATAATCTCCTCTGATGAGTCTAATTTTCAGATTTGCCCAACACCTGGTCACCTAATGGTTAGACGGAGACCTGGAGAAACGTACAAGCCACAGTGTCTTGCATCCACTGTGAAATTTGGTGGAGGATCGCTGATGATCTGGGGAAGCTTCTGCAAGCCTGGAATTGGGCAGGTTATTCTTTGCGAAGGACGTATGAATCAAGCAGCTTACAAGGTTATCCTTGAAAAACACTAGCTTCCTTCTGCTCAGGCAATATTCCCCAACTCTGAGTACTGTTATTTCCAGCAGGACAATGCCCCATGCCACACAGCTAGGTCAATCAATGTGTGGATGAAGGAGCACCACATCAAGATCCCGTCATGGCCAGCTCAATCTCCAAACTTGAACCCCTTTGAAAATCTCTGGAATATAACAAGAGGAATATGTATAGTCACAAGCCATCAAACAAAGAAGAGCTGCTTAAATGTTTGTGCCAGGAGTGGCATAAGTTCACATAAAAGAAGTGTGAAAGACTGGTGGAAAGCATGCCAAGACACATGAAAGTTGTGATTAAAAATCATGGTTATTCCACCAAATATTGATTTCTGAACTTTTCCTAAGTTAAAACATTAGTATTGTTGTTTGTATATGAATAAGAACTTGTTTTCTTTGCATTTATTGAAGTCTGAAAGCACTGTTTCTTTCTTATTTATTTGACGATTTCTCACTTGCTGCCAATAAATACAACATTTTTAGCTTTGTATTTCGGAGCCATGTTGTCAGTAGTTTATAGAATCAAACAGCAATGATTACTCAAAAATATACCTATATAGAGAAGAATCATAGAAACACAAAATTTTGCAGTGGTCTCTTAATTTTTTTCCGGAGCCATCTATATATATATATATATATATATATATATACATACATATATACACTAACAGTGATGTCTTCAGGAGGGCAAAGACTTCATGGGGGTACAAGACACTCCCCTATATACCTCTTTAACCATGGCCACCCATGGCCATAGTGTACACCTGGAAGACGTCACACATACAATCGCACATAAAGCACATGTAAAGCATTATGAAATGTTTTTATCATTCTTTTTTTGGATCATCCCAACCTTGGTCTCACTGGGTTCAGACCCCGGAAGGTCGAGACCCCATAATTATTGACTCCAAGTCCATTTCTTTCATAAAACAGGCCATTAGACCAACAAACATTCCCTGATTGGGCAGTAGCACAGCACAGGCAACATGTGAATATGAGTCATTCCCCCAGCACAGTTCTTAAACATTTCAAATGATCCAACTGGCATATCGGGTCCTCTGATTTTTTCCCCCTTTTCACACAACATTCCACAACACCCACCACGTCCCACAAGGATCAACACAGTCCATTAAAATGGGGCCCAGGCCATCAAGATAACGCGGCACAGTCCACTAAGGGCATGGTCCATTTAGGGCACAGTCCAATTGGGGCTTTAAAGGGAACCTGTCAGCTAGTTTATGCCTCCCCAACTATCACTATCTACACCTGCAGCTTTATAATACTAGTCTAATCATCCCTGTCTGAGCTCATAGTGTAATGTGAAAGGTGAAAAAAAGCATTTATACACTTACATTTCCTTATGTAATGAGGCAGTCAGTCTCCAGCTTGGAGGACAGAGACTGTTTGGCAGGTTAATAGTTAACATTTCAGCCTTATGTTAGAACATGTTAGGAGACCTGATGTGATGTTGTAACCATGTGACTACAATAGGCAGAGCTAAGTCCCCATAGAACATAATAGGTTTGCTCACTTAGCTCTGCCCACTATGGTCACATGATCATTACATCACACAGGTCCTTTAGCCATGCAAGTTAATAGTGAGTTAATTATTATCCTGCCAGACAGTGTATCTCCTCCAAGGTGTAGACTGAAATGTAAGTAATATAAATGCTTTTTTTCACCTATAACATTACACTCTGAGCTCAGACAGGGATGTATAGCATAGTATTATAAAGCTACAGGCACAGATAGTGATAGCTGGGGGGGCATAAACCACCTGACAGGTTCCCTTTAAGGTGCAGCCTGAAAGCTGCAGTCTTACTAATCCAACAGGGGGAAGCACAACAGGCACAAAACTGGCAAAGTTGAAAAATAAAATTAGGCCTTCCTGGCCACGAGGCACAAAAACAGGCCTTTCTCTTCTCTGAACTCCAAACAGTCCTTAGCCAACCAACAGGGCAACTCCAGGACTAACGGTGAGGCCATCAGCCTGTAACTTTACATCATGCATGGGTATTTCTTTCAACAGGTCAGTGACCCAACAACAGGCCTTTTTTAAGGCAGTCCTATTTAATCTGCATCCTTTTGGGAAGCTTTCCACTGTTGCCACAGCTCTTTCACCACTCCACAGGATGGACATACCAGTTCCATAGTGTAGGCCACTCCCAGTCAGTCTCAGGGGGTCGCTAGGGCTACTCCACCACCAACCTTCCCCGCAGCACACCCCATCAGGGCAACAGGGAGAAGAGGGCGGCAGAGTTAGGGGACACCTCCCCTCTAGCACAAACCAGATGAACTTGGGCAACCACAACAGACCCTTTAGCCTCTCTGGACACTGGCTTGCTTCAGCTGGCTTGCTCCCATGGTCTGACTTGACCAGCAGCCGATGCTCCATCCTCTCCATCTCGGCCTCCTGCTCCCACTCCTCCACATCAACTCGAGTTATTCCCACAGTGTACTACCCCTTGCAGCACTTTAGTTTCATAAAGGTGACCATATCACCAACATAGAGGGTGCAGAGTCAGAAAGAGATGCTCCCGCTGAAGGGTGGACCCTTTGACATAACACTGGTGCCCGGTGTCCTTTTTGGCTATGAACCCGTACCTCCTCCTGTAGAAGAAGTCCACCTCCTGGCCCCAGATACATTGCTTCTCAAAGCTGGCCCACTTACACCCACCCAACTACTCTTGAGCAAGGGACAGCCTACTTTCTTATACAAATGACAAGGCCTGTAGTGTTTCAGACCTAAAAGGATCCTTGCTTTGAGCGGGTAGAGGGTCCCACATGGCATTCCAATCAAAGGCTTATGGTGGGGGAGCTATGGAAGGCAGGGAAACAGGGGCTTCTGATACTATTACCTGCTGCTCCTCAAACTCCAAATCCACAGGCTTCAGCACTGGCTGCAGGTTTGTTAAGGCCAGGCAAGCTGCATGATCTTCCCTCAAACTTCGGGTTGTCCCAGGTATAGTGAACATTAAGCAAGAAAGAAGATTTTTCAACTCACCTGTTCCTTTGTGCTTGGTTGTAATCTACATTCATGAAGAAAATCCAGCACCAAAAAGTTGCATTCCAAAACTTTATTCGAAATCTCATATGACTAAGGGGTACATTTGGCCCTGAAGCGCATAAACCGGTGTCTGGTTCTGCTGCTATCTATGCCATTTATCATACCTCGGTTGTCTATGTTTTTATATGAGATTTGAAATAAAGTTTTGGAGTGCAACTTTTTGGTGCTGAATTTTCTTCATCATTGCAGCATAGTGAACAGTTCACGTCCTGAGCTCCATTCCATTGCTACCTCTTCAGGCATCCGGGACCAGCACTAGATCCGTACCTCACTACAGATCAGGCCCAAAGCGGGGTGTACTGTGGAGCTCCGACTCACATAATTGCCATCTCCTGATTCTCTATGGGCTGCTTCTGTGACAGGGAAACACCCAGGGCCGGACTGGGGCCAAAAAGCAGCCCTGGAAAACAAACCCCACCAGCCCACACACTATATCACCCATCAGCCCCGATCCGTGAAATTTGATTTTACGTTGTCATGGACTCATCACTTTCGTGGTGTTATTTGAAGAGCCACATGTGAATGGTGCAGCAGAGGGAATAATCAGCCACAGCTCCATTTACATGGTGATCTGCAAAGCTATGTGTCTCAGAATTGTGGGGGTCCCAGCCGTCAGATCCACAGCGAAGGGAAAGTCATCACTAATACAGAAGATAATACCCCCTCTCAGATAACAGGACAGGAGAAGTGCAATGCAGTGTTTATATACAGAATAAGGCTAGGGTCAGACCTGCGTCTGCCCTCAACCTGCCAAATCTGTTAAAAACGTAGTCTCTGGCAGGCTGAGCGCATAGCGTTAACGGCATGTAACACTATGCGTCGCTTGACTATGCATCTCTATGGTAACCTGATGCTTCCCGTGCTGCAGGCTCCACAAAGAAGATCCGGATATGCACTATTGCAAATCGCACAGGAAAACACTGCAAACCGCTAATGGGCAGACGCTAATCTGACCCTAGCCTAATACAGACACTGAGGATTACACCCAGTATACAGGACAGAAGAAGTGGTACTGTGCAGTGTGTATATACAGAATAATACAGATACTGAGGATTACACCCAGTATACAGGACAGGAGAAGTGGAACTGTGCAGTGTATATTGTGAGGCAGCACCCGGGGAACCCGCTTGCAAAACGACAACAACACGTGTTTATAAGGTTAACCAATGTCTACCCGTTTATTTTTCACATATAATAACATAACCCGGGTAGCATGTTTGACACATAGCACATTGATTAACAACACTTTACATAAATACCATACATTTACATTTAACATCACATAACACTTATATTGCACATAACATCTTATAGTAACCCGGGACCTGTAACCATCTCTGTCCCCATTGGAGCTCTACTAACAGCTCCCGTGGTGGCTACGGCCTCCGGCCTACTCACACTATACATACGTTACAGTACGACGATGACCCCTCCGGGTTCATAACAGGGATTGAGCAACCTGAGTACCGGGTATGTCATGTATCCCCAAGGGCTCTTTCCTGGACGCATCTCCGCCTACGTCCCGGTCAGAGTCCACCTGGTTCAACCATGGTGTCCCCACTCTAGGAGCCCTTTTTAACCCCTGCTTCTGACCTTCGTTACATACGCCTCAACGGGCCCTGTGGGTCCCAATGGCGGTACCTGCCGCCTGGCTTTAGTCCCCCAGCATGATGATATACATTCACCCGTAGTCAGGATTCCTGCCTGACCGGGACCTTACATACCGTATGTGATCCATCATTCAAACGTCCATGGATCACACACCTGCTCACAGCCCATCATAACACATCCATGGACTGTGGCCCCTCCATGACCATAACAGGGACCTGGTCAACCGTAGAATCCGGGCTAACCATGCGTCACCATGGCCTACTCACCACGGTACGGGCTATCAGTCGCCACCAAACCTCCATCTCATGGCAGGTCTCCAGGTCCACGACTGTACCCTGCGTCTGAGTAGCACCCTAATGGATCAGCCATGGTTCCCTTCTAGGAGCCTTCGTGACCCCTGTCTCTGGCCACAGGCACACCCACACCATTAGAGGTCGTGGTTGAGGGACGGGTACCCTCTGCAAGCAGCAGGGCAAGCCTCCCTCTCGTCCCACAGGGACGGAACGCCTCCAACATCATCCATACTAGCTGGGTCACTCTCTCCCCACATCATTATACATGGGTCTTACATCTAGGCCATCATCTCTCATTCAGGGCCATTACCTAAGCCCTCATACACATAGTTAAACACATTCTGTTTCATCAGGTCCTTTAACCGAGCACTCTGACTCGGACCCAAAGGCGGTCTATGCCCGCCTGGCACAGTACATACAATTGCCTCCAAAGGCTACATACATTCGCCTCCCGAAGGGCTACTTTCATTCCGGTTCATCCGGACCTTTATGTGACTCCACTGAGTCGGTCCCAAGGGCGGTCTATACTCGCCTAGCATGATTTACACACAAGGTGCACAGTTCCCACAATCATTCAGGAACTGCTTTTCTTACCTGGCACGGATCCGGGTCTCGCTACCTGTGTCACAGGTTCCACCAGGCATCCCCACAGGCTCCTTCCCGGACGTGAGGTGAACCACCTCCGGTCTAGCGTCCACGGGTCAACCACAGCTTCCCCCTCCAGGTGCGGACACGACCACGGACCTCGGCACCGGCATGGAGCTAGCATGCTCCCTTGTCCACACACAGAGCCTTGGACTGCTCTGCACTCAGGCTGCTCTCAGCTTCCATCTGAATCTGAATGAATCAATCACTCACCTGGCTGCCTCTTATCGTGCCAGCTACTCCCACATGGACACACCCCCTTTGCTGCTGATAATCAGCCTTTCACACAGCTCAGGTTAACTCCCTGTGTTCCGGGTTGTCAGCACTCAGCCCTTACATTCCTTAGGGCTTCCTCGATCTCATCCCACTCTCACTGCCGCTCATTAGGCTCATGAAACCCTGTGTCTCACAGTTGGTTCACACAGCATTATCAGTCAAACCGGCCAGTGTGCACAGGATCATACCTCGATCCTGCATGTGACGCGCCCCGGCCATGAGGACCATGACGGCGGTGCCTCACAATATATACAAAATAATACAGATACTGAGGATTACACCCAGTACACAGGACAGGAGAAGTGGTACTGTGCAGTGTATATATACAAAATAATACAGATACTGAGGATTACACCCAGTATACAGGACAGGAGAAGTAGTACTGTGCAGTGTATATATACAGAATAATACAGATATTGAGGATTACACCCAGTATACAGGACAGGAGAAGTGGTACTGTGCAGTGTATATATGCAAAATAATACAGATACTGAGGATTACACCCAGTATACAGGACAGGAGAAGTGGTACTGTGCAATGTGTATATAGAATAGTATACAGTGTGGACTCCCCACTATAAATTATACAAAATACTGATATATATAGTCACAGCCCCATACTAAATACTATATACACAGCTCCACAGAACATACTAACGAGTTAGTAGCATATATTGTAGAGCTGTGCATACTGGGTGCAATTGTCCATATGTGTACCTATTGATGTATGGGGTTGAGATTATATATATATACACACAAGACTGAGGCATGTGGTAGTCACAATGCCCCATGTGGGAGTCACAATGCTCCCTTTGATTGACACATTGCCCCCTGTGGTGCTTAGAATGCCACCTATGGTAGCCACAATGCTCCCTATAGTAGTCATAATGCCCTCTGTGGTAGCCACGGTGCCCCCATGGTAGTCAAAATGCCTCTTGTGATAGTCACAATGCCCCATGTGCTAGTCATGCTTCCAATTGTAGCCACAATGCCTCTTATAACAGCCACAATACTCCATGTAGTAGTCACAATGCCTCCTATGGTAGCCACAATGCCTCCTGAGGTAGCCATAATGCCCCCTGTGTTAGCTACAATGCTCCCTATGGTAGTCACAAAGCCCTTCAGTAGCCACAATACCCCCTATGGTAGCCATAATGCTGGTACTGGCGAGGGACTGAATACTCACTGTGAGGTGGGCAGTGATGTCGGCTCTGAGCTTCTTGTCTGAATTGCGTTCAGTATTATGTAACATGGGGAGATGGCGTCGGTTGTGGGGACTCCTCTATGTGTATATATTATATATGCAGTGCAGGGGCACAGGAGACGCTCATATACATATAACCTCAACTTCTTTACTCACCAAGGGAAGGCAGCCCGCCAGTAGTCAGAGTCGGGCCGGAATACAGAGGATGGTGTCAGCAGGTATGTGTGCATGCGGGCCAAATTACCGCGACCGCGCGTTCGCAATGGCGGCTGCGCGTCATTAGAAGATATTAAAGGGCCAGCAGCAATCCAGGGCAAGCAGCCCATTATGCAGCATGCAGCTCAATGCTGCTGCCCGCTGACTCCCCGCTGTGCTCAGAAGTGGCGCCAGCGGCCGCAAAATGATTTAAAGTCGGCCTGGGGCCGGAGGAGTGGGGGCAGTGGCCCCGCCCATTCCACCATCACCGGCCAATCGTGAATGTTCCCGATAGTCCCACCTGTCAGTCCGGGCCTGGAAACACCCTCTACCCCTGGGATGGTGAGGAAATAATCTCCTACAAAGAATGCAAGTCTAGCGATGGATTCATGTCCAGATTGCAGGCACAGACTAGCACAGTGGCAGTCATCTTTACAGTATTCCCAAGATGTCGACGGCCTCCAGGGTGATGCATCTTTTCTTTGCCTAGGGTCTTGCCTCTTCCTGTGCCAGGACCCAATTGATTAGGGGATATTATTGTTTGCCCAATCTTGTGGCCTTAAATTCAATATTAAGCCCTCTATGGGGTGGCATTTGACTTACACATTCCTATGCCACAGGGAGGTATTGGGCATGTGATTGGGGGTATTGAAGCTTTACATATTTGGAGGAGAAATAAGAAAAAGAAAATAGATTTTCAGCCCACCCAATTCATCTGGAATGTTGAATAAGGCTAGTGGGCAATGCAGAGAAAGGTTTAAGGGCCGATTCCCAGGTAAAGGATGAAGTAACGTAACAGGAAAACAAGGAATTTTCCAAAAAAAAGCCAAGCACTTGTAAAAAATAAAGTTACACAGTCCTCTTCATCTAAAAATAGGAAAACTTTATTGATGCATATTAAAAGAGGTTAGAATAGCAGACCTACTGTATATACTCGCGTATAAGCCGAGTTTTTCAGCCCAAAAATTGGGCTGAAAAGTACCCCCTCGGCTTATACGCGAGTCATATACTGCAGCAGCCGGCCAGCAACCCGCATCAATATACAGGCCCCCCCCATTAGTATCCAGGGCCCCCCCCCCTTGCTCCGGAAACCTGTAAAGTAAAATCATTATACTTATCACTGTCCTGTCGCCGCCGTCCCCGCCGCTGCCATCGCGATCCTCCGGCTTCATCCGTCTTCTTCCGGCTGTGGCGGGTGGGCTGCTGCAGTATATACCTCTGGGGCTGCTGTATACTACCACTGGGGCTGCTCTATATACCTCTGGGGCTGCTGTATACTACCACTGGGGCTGCTGTATATACCTCTGGGGCTGCTGTATACTACCACTGGGGCTGCTGTATATACCTCTGGGGCTGCTGGGGCTGCTGTATACTACCACTGGGGCTGCTGTATACTACCACTGGGGCTGCTCTATATACCTCTGGGGCTGCTGTATACTACCACTGGGGCTGCTGTATATACCTCTGGGGCTGCTGGGGCTGCTGTATACTACCACTGGGGCTGCTGTATACTACCACTGGGGCTGCTGTATATACCTCTGGGGCTGCTGTATACTACCACTGGGGCTGCTATATATACCTCTGGGGCTGCTGGGGCTGCTGTATACTACCACTGGGGCTGCTGTATACTACCACTGGGGCTGCTGTGTATACCTCTGGGGCTGCTGGGGCTGCTGTATACTACCACTGGGGCTGCTGCTGTATATACCACTGGGGAGGCTGCTGTAACACTGCTGGGGCCTGTATATACCACTGGGGAGGCTGCTGTATACCACACTGCTGGGGCTGTATACTACCACTGGGGAGGCCTGTATACCACTGGAGGGGCCTGTATACCACACTGCTGGGGGCTGTATACCTGTGCTGGGGTCCACCCTCGGCTTATACACGATATAACTGCTGTTACTTTGCGAGCTGAGTCAGGCTGTCTGATCTGTGCAGGCTGCAGCAGCTCCAGGGTCCTAGAGCCTGCCTGGTCTCCCTGTGTACAGACATGAATGTCTGTGCACAGAGATGATGTAGCAGAGCTGAGATTGTTCTCAGTCTGCTCATTCCCTGTGCATAGACATCTATATCTATGCACAGGGGATGTAGCAGAGAGGACATCGCGTTTTAGACTACGTCAGACGGAAGAGGATTTTTTTAATTAAAGATGGAGTCCCTAATGGCTTTTTTTTTTATTTCTAATAAAAAATTTCTCTGTGTGGTGTTTTTTTTAACCCATTATTGGAGATTCTTAGTGGCTGGGTCAAACCTGGCCTGACATTAAGAATCTCTGGCTTAATACCAGCTTGTATAACAAAGCTGGTATTAACCCCTTTATTACCCAGCGTGCCACCGCCACCAGGGCCGCTGGAAGAGCGGGGTTCAGCGCCAGAGGATGGGGCTTCAATGAACATGCCATCTTCTGGGGCGGCTGCGGGCTGCAATTTGCAGCGGGGGATGCCCAGAAAGCTTGGGCCTCCCTGCGCTGCGGATTCCAGCCCCCAGCTGCTTAGCTGTACCTGGCTAGACATAGAAATTGCGCGGAGCCCCACGCATTTTTTTTTTATTATTTCATGAAATTCATGAAATAATAAAAAAAGAGGGCTCGCCTATATTCTTGTGTCCGGCCAGGTACAAATAGGCACCTAGGGGTTGGGGGCAGCCCGTCGCTGCCTGCTGGATCTGGCTGGTTCCAGAAATACGGCGAAGCCTACGTCATTTTTTTTCTGAAAAATCAATAAACCAATCCTAAAAAAGGGACTGCCTCTTTATTAACCCCTCGCCCATGGTCCAGGGGTTAATAAAGATGCAGTCCCTTTTATTTACATTGTTTTATGGATTTGTCAGAAAAAAATTTGACGTGGGCTTCGCCGTATTTCTGGAACTTTGTTATACAAGCTGGTATTAAGCCCGAGATTCTTAATGTCAGGCCAGGTTTGACCCAGCCACTAAGAATCTCCAATAAAGAGTTAAAAAAAACACCACACAGAGAAAATGTTTTATTAGAAATAAAAAAAAGCCATTAGGGACTCCATCTTTAATTAAAAAAATCCTCTTCCGTCCGACGTAGTCCAAAACGCGATGTCCTCTCTGCTACACCCCTGTGCATAGATATAGATGTCTATGCACAGGGAATGAGCAGACTGAGAACAATCTCAGCTGTGCTACATCAGGCAGCAGGCGGGCTCTAGGACCCTGGAGCTGCACAGAGCAGACAGCTCTTACTCTGCGAGTTTCCCTGCTATCACTGGCACAGTAGGGAATCCAATGCAAGTTGATTTGCATTGGGCTGGTTACTGTGGAGTAATCGCTGGGAAACTCACAGAGTAGCAGATAGAGCCTGAAGCTTCCGAGACACATCTGCAATTTGTAAATCGCACATTACTCGCTGTTACTCGCTTCCCCATTCATTAACATTGGACTCGCTAGACTTGCAACAAGTAGCGAGTCCCGGGCTCGGACTCGCTAGAGTCAAGCGATTCCGAGTAATTTAGGACTCGCCCATCACTACTTCAAGGAATGTTTTAGGGCCATTTTAAGCTACCGAACAGTTACCTGCGTTTGCCAACGTTTTAGCAAAGTGTTCATGTTTTCGATCCCAAATCCAAATCACCAGGTATGTGCCGAATTTCAAATTGGCGAAACTTGTTCAGGAAAGTTCGCTCAACACTAGTGGTCTAAAGACTGATTCCCTTTCTATTTACTACCCCAATCTAAACTAATTACTAATATGGTTGTATTAAAAATGTTCTACCCTTCCCTGACTACTCTATCTGCTATTGATTTTTTCCCCTACTTCTTGTTTGATGACACTTCATTTGAGAATCCCAGTACTTGCTGAGATACTCATGTAAAGCATAATCAGAGCAGGGGGAAGAGGTTGCAGTGATGGTCATCAAGCAGCACAGCCTGCACAGCCACATGCCCAGGAGGATCTGGACAGAAGACAAGAGGGGGAGGGTGACTGAGGTTGCTGCTGGCTATTTCATATTAAAAAATGTTAATAATGTGTCTGCATGTGCATATATGATGTTTATGTCTATATCTATCAGTATATATGACTGTGTATATAGTTATGCCTATTTATATGTATTTTTGTGAATTTTCCTTCAAATATTCAAATGTACGTATGCCTGTATGGTTATGTATGTGGTATGTGCGTGTCTGTGTGTGCATGGGGCGCACTGAGACTCTTTCACCCGGGGCCACTAAAAACCTAGAGCCAGCCCTGCACGCACCTTCTCAGGGCATCATGGAGCAAAAAGAAGCGTATTACATAGTTGCATAGTTAGTTACATAGTTATATAGTTGAATTAACGCATAGGCCCATTAAGTTCAACCTTTGCCGACCGGTAATGTATTCTCTAAATTATTATGTACTTTAAAGGTACCGTCACATGCTGCCATATGGCTTCCATATCACCAGCAATTTGACGTGAGCGCGCACGTTTCGGGAACTTTTTTCAGATCGCCATCGACCTTTCACACATGGAGATCTCGCCTGCGTTCTACGGCGATCCTGTGCACCGGAAATCGCCTGCAGAAGACCGGAAGCAATCTTCCCTTAACACATCGCTGTGTCACATGGCACAATCGCAGCAGCGATGTCACCATACTGTTTTGATAGGGGCATGCTAGAGTGTTTTTCACCGCACCTCTATCACTGCGATTGGTGGACGTAACTGCATTCCCATTGGTGAGCCTTGTGTGAATGCACAGGTGATCAAATAAGGCGCATCGGACACGGCCAGCCAATCGGAACGCAGTATCGCCCACCAATCGCTGCAGGTGCGACGCGAAAAACACAATATCCAAGCACGCCTACTTGATTTCTTTCACATCACTGTGTACGTCACCCTCGCCCTGTCATATGTCACCATGCGCTGAAATTGCCTGGTGCATGACGCCTGATTTCTCTGCAGTGCATTGCAATCAGGTGACACTCCACTGGCGATTTATCGCCATAGATTCTCCCAGTCAAACGCCACTGCACACAGGCGGTGTGGTTTCCACATCGCTGAATTTGGGAATTGCCAACCAAATCTCCGTCGATATGGTCGAGTGTGGCGGTACCTTTAATGGACATGTACATCATATAACATTAACATTAAGGAGTTAATTTACTTTTCCTAAGCTTCGTGTGAGATGTATACACTTTGTAGAAAAACAAAACTGAGATATCTCAATAAACTAATTTCAGAAACACTTTGTTATTATACAGCCTGGTCTTAATTCCAATTACAGATTTGAAAAGGCAAAATATAATTTATCAACTCCGGATTTTTATTAGAGTAGTTGCAATATGATTAACAATGTCGATCAAACCACCAAGTTCACATTACATGCAGGCATCATTCCATAATGATAGTGTTGTTACTGTAAGCTTTCAGCTATTATATGGTATTAGACCATATTACAGAAAACGTTCTCAATACCATCTTTTAAATCTTATTGTAAAACTTCAAGTCAAGTCCTACTTTTCACACGCTTTCTGTTATAATTGTAGTTTTTTTTTTGTTTTTTAAATTCCACCCCTTTTTTCCTTTTTCGCCGCAAGCTTTATTTGCTGTGATATCAATAAAGTCACTGACACGATGCACAATTTGTCAACTGTGCCCATGAGGGTAATAATTTTTAAAAAATTGATTTCAGGGAAAATTCCTGCAATATCAGCAGAGTTATTGACACTGCCAGCAGCTTAGAAAATCTGCCCAGGGTGTAAAAACTAACCAGTTATAAAAAACTGAATTAAAGTAAAAGTACTCGAACATCAGCAGTACCAGCGTTACCATTAACATCTAAAACTGAACTGGGTTAAATGTATACCATCTTAGTTGTTTGCAAATGGAAACTTTAACCCCCCTTAAAGAGGATCTTTCACTACCTTAAGTATTTAAAACTTGTCATTGAAAAGTGGCTGACGTCCAGAATAAACTGTAGCTTTTCTTTTTTTTATTTCTTATCTCTGTTGCAGAAATTATATTATATTTGCCGAACAAAAAAGAAATTATGTTTAAAAAATTGTGCTAATGTAAAGTACACATGTGGGACATGATATTTATTAACTAGTTTGTGTGACATAAGTCTCTGGTTTAAGGGCATAAAAATTAAAAGTTAGAAAATTGCAAAATTCCCTATTAAAACCTATATTATGACCTTGCCTGACTACGGAGGTTGGCAGCCTAAATTATACAATGTGGTGTCCCCCACTCAACTAAGTCTACCCTTAATTGAACTTACTGAAGTGCCTAACAAAAGTCCTTAACCTCATGATCTTGGAAGGCTGTATATTACAGTAAATCTCCTATTACTAATGAAATATCCCATAGTCAATGGTATACACAGTAAACTGTATATGCCATATACACTGTGTTCCAAATTACATGGAAATGTTCTTTTTCTCTGATTTTTCTAAATGGTCGGTGCAAATGACTGTCAGTGTAATAAAAGTCATCACCCGTTAGAGTATACATCAAATTTTATTGAAGAAATCTCACTATGATAACAGTATAATTTTCAAAATTAAAAAAACTCTAAATGAACTGTTCCAAATTATTAGGCACAGTAGAGTTTGTAAACATTTGATATGTTTGAAAGAACTGAATGCTCATTTGTTGAATTTGCAGCATTAACAGGTCACATTCACTGAAATAAAAAGCTATTTAACTCCAAAACATCCTAACAGGCCAAGTTACATGTTAACATAGGAACCCTACTTTGATATCACCTTCACAATTCTAGCATCCATTGATATTGTGAGTTTCTGGAGAGTTTCTGCTTGTATTTCTTTGGATGATGTCAGAATAGCCTCCCAGAGCTGCTGTTTTGATGTGAACTGCCTCCCACCCTCATAGATCTTTTGCTTGAATATATGCCTAATGTTCTCTATTGGCTTGAGGTCAGGGGAAGATGGTGGCCACACCATGAGTTTATCTCCTTTTATGCCCATAGCAGCCAATGGCACAGAGGTATTCTTTGTAGCATGAGATGGTGCATTGACATGCATGAGTATGATTTTGCTCCTAAAGGCACATTTTTGCTTTTTGTACCAAGGAAGAAAGTTCTCAGTTGGAAACTTTATATACGTTGCAGACGTCATTTTCACACCTTCAGGAACCTTAAAGGAGCCTACGAGCTGTTTCCCAATGATTCGAGCCCAAAACATGACTCCTCCACCTTCTTGCTGACGTCGCAGCCTTGTTGGGACATGGTGGCATCCACCAACCATCCACTACTCTATTCATCTGGACCATCCAGGGTTGCTCGGCACTCATCAGTGTCACGATGACTTAGTCAGGACCTGCAGCTCTCTGGCGCCCCTTAGCCTGCTGGCCAAATCCGGTATTGCCAGAGGATAAGAAAGGAGCCCAGCTGCCCTAATTTATGTTGTCTACTGTGGCACGTTATGTGACAGGATGTATATATACCACCAGTTCCTGATAGGAACGTATATATACCTCGATCCAGTCACCCTCAGGCCCACAATATCACATAAATACCAAAATTAAGCTGCCACCACCGATCTTTCAAGGTAGACTGGTAACCTGTATGATAGCATAAAACGAACAGTGAGGTCGTGAGAGCTCGTTCATAGGACAAGGAGATCGAGACTAGTAAATTATAATATTTTACTCCCAAAGATGGGCAGTGTTTATATAAAAGATTTACAAAATATTACATAAGAGACAATTTACATGTATGCATAAAACAGTTATAAAAATAAAAGAAATAAAAGAGAACTTGCCAGACCTAGTCACGCATAGGTAAACGTAGTTCTGTGGGGGGGCCGCTCCCCAGAAAGGTAGGATTCCGTCACATAGCTGGTATGGTCTTGCTATGTCGAGCCCCTAGTTGGAATCAGCCCAAAAATGGCTTCTCTGCTTTTATTAAAGGCAGGGAAACCTGTGGCCCCCACCTCGTAGAGTGACCACTCCCTGTGGGCTTGTCCACTGAGACCTCCCCTTTCACTATGCTTAATAAATCTTCATTCTTCATATCTGGGGATGGGGTGGGCTCACAAACATGATATATAACTCATATTTATTTTCATGTAATTCTGAGAATATTGATACCAAATATGACCTACCTATGAGGGTCAGAAAGGCAGGACTCATTTGCCAGGTTCCTGAACGTTACATAGATATATAGGACATATCATTAAATGCGCAAATTGGTGAACAACCTGAAAATATGAATTATGTGTATGTGGCATGAACGGGTCTTCTTAAATTCAACATTGAAAAACTGTAGATTTAAACAAAGGAGTTTCTTTAGGAACAGATCTGGTTAAAATCTGTATAAGCTCTGCTCCTCTCAGCTTCAGGTATTTATGGGGGGGTCGTAAATAGTTCTGACTGGGGGTCGGTGTGGAAAGCAAGCGAGGATCTATGTAACTTACTCACAAACCAAAAGGGCGGAGAGATGAGTGAGCCGTTTTGGCTGACTCTTCAATCATCTTAAAATCATGAGCAATATTCATATATTCATGACAATCAGTAAACAAGACTGTTTGAAATTAGTCTTCATGTATATCTGGACCCACTGCAACTGTTTCTGCTTGTGAGCACTGTTTAGGGGTGGCCGAATAGTAGGTTTATGCACCACAGCAAGCCTTTGAAGGATCCTACACCTTGAGGTTTGAGGGACTCCAGAGGCACCAGCAGCTTCAAATATCTGTTTGTTGGTTTGTAAGGCCTTTTTAGCAGCTGCTCTCTTAATCTGATGAACTTGCCTGGCAGAAACCTTCCTCATTCTGCCTTTATCTGCACGAACACATCTGTGCTCAGAATCAGCCACAAATCTCTTCACAATACGATGATCACGCTTAAGTTTTCGTGCAATATCAAATGTTTTCATCCCTTGTACAAGGCAGTGCACTATTTGTTGCTTTTTGGCAGCAGAGAGATCCTTTTTCTTTCCCATGTTACTTGAAAACTGTGGCCTGCGTAATATTGTGGAACACCCAGTTTTCCTTTTATTGGGCTCACCTGCCAAACTAATTATCACAGATTGATTTCAATGATCCAAAGAACCCTGAGACACAATACCATCAATGGGTTTCATTGAAAAAAAAATTAAAATAAAACCATATGACACTTAAAACCAATTTGCATAATAATTTGGAACACAGTGTATAAGGTAATGTGCTCAATATCCCAAATTAAATAATATTTACAACTAGCTGTAGAGCCCTGCGTTGCCTGGGTGTAATGCCCATATATGGTCGCAATACTCATATATTGTAATATATGGTATTATATGTACGGTATTTGTGTGCATATGTATCATAGCCCCACCTCTCCTAGTAACCCTGCCCTTTCATAGCTCAACCCCTACACATAGCACAACACCTCCTAGTAGCTCCACCCCTTTCATAGCACCATCCACGTATAGCCCCTTCTCATGGTTCCACCTCTCCACATAGTCCCATGGGCAGGGCTATGTGGAGGAGGCAGAGATATGTGGAGATGCAGGTTGTGCAGTGGGTGTGGCTATGTGGAGCAAACAGGGTGTATGCCACATACGCACACATACATATATACATATACTCAGCTTAATATATTAGATATAGAAAATTAATCGAAATGCTAATCACATAATCCCAATAAATTGTGTTCCATAGATATATGCTGTGTAAAATGCTCATCATATAAGCCTAATACACTGTGTCCCAATGGGATAGGACCCTATGCAGTACAATAAGAATAGCTATTCTTGAAAATCATTCCACAGTAAATAGTACACTGTGTACAGAATTATTAGGCAAGTTGTATTTTAGAGGATTATTTTTATTATTGATGAACTGTTCAATCAACTGAAAAGACTTAATATTTTTGGAAGTTGGAGTGGGGCTTTTTCTAGATTTGGCTATCTTAGGAGGATATCTCTTTGTGCAGGTAACTATTACTGTGCAGAATTATTAGGCAACTTAATAAAAAACAAAAATAATCTCCTCTCACTTGTTTATTTTCACCAGGTAAACTAATATAACTGCACAAAATTTAGAAAAAAACATTTCTGACATTCAAAAACAAAACACAAAAAAAATTAGTGACCAATATAGCCACCTTTCTTTATGATGACACTCAACAGACTTCCATCCATAGATTCTGTTAATTGCTTGATCTGTTTATGATCAACTTTGCGTGCAACAACCACCACAGCCTCCCAGACACTGTTCCGGGAGGTGTACTGTTTTCCCTCCCTGTAGATTTCACATTTTAGGAGGGCCCACAGGTTTTCTATGGGGTTCAGATCAGGTGGACATGGGGGCCATGTCATTATTTTTTCTTCTTTTAGACCTTTACTGGCCAGCCACGCTGTGGAGTAGTTGGATGCATGTGATGGAGCATGGTCTTGCATTAAAATCATGTTTTTCTTGAACGATACCGACTTCTTCCTGTACCACTGCTTGAAGATTGTCTTCCAGAAACTGGCAGTAGGTCTGGGAGTTGAGCTTCACTCCATCCTCAACCCAAAAAGGTCCCACAAGTTCATCTTTGATGATACCAGCCCGTACCAGTACCCCACCTCCACCTTGCTGGCGTCTGAGTCGGACTGGAGCTATCTGCCCTTTACTGATACAGCCTCTGGCTCATCCATCTGGCCCATGAAGAGTCAGTCTCATTTCATCAGTCCATAAAACCTTTGGAAAATCAGTCTTAAGATATTTCTTGGCCCAGTCTTGACATTTTTTCTTATGTTTCTTGTTCAAAGGTGGTCGTTTTTCAGCCTTCCTTACCTTGATCATGTCCCTGAGTATAGCACACCTTGTGCTTTTTGATACTTCAGTAACGTTGCAGCTCTGAAATATGGCAAAACTGGTGGCAAATGGCATCTTGGCAGCTTCACGCTTGATTTTCCTCAATTCATGGACAGTCATTTTGCGCCTTTTTTGCCCAACACGCTTCTTGCAACCCTGTTGGCTATTTGCCATGAAATGCTTGATTGTTTGGTGATTACGCTTCAAACGTTTGGCAATTACAAGACTGCTGCATCCTTCTGCAAAACATCTCACAATTTTTGGACTTTTCAGAACCCATCAAATCTCTCTTCTGACCCATTTTGCCTTGGGAAAGGCATTTGCCTAATAATTAAGCACACCTTATATAGGGTGTTGATGTCATTAGACCACACCCCTCCTCATGCACATAACCTGCCTTACTTAATTGGTAGTTGGCTCTCAAGCCTATACAGCTAGGAGTAGGACAACATGTATAAAAAGTATCATGTGATCAAAATACTCATTTGCCTAATAATTCTGCACACAGTGTATTCAGCCCACAGCAGTCTCAATTGTGTGTGTGTTTATATATCTAATCTATAAAGCTGAATGTGTGTATGTGTGTGTATGTCCGGGATTGTCATCTACACCGTTGCATCTACAGCCACAAAATTTTGCACAGTAACACGTCTGGACCCCGAGAGCATCATAGGCTATGTTGTGAGGCGAAATTTTAACCCTGCGTGTTCCAATTCACCAAACAATTTTGAACCTATCTACATAATGGAGAAAAAGTGACAGTTACCAGTTGACAGTTGTGAATGAGAGGGGCTTAATGACAGTGCTAAAGACTAACAGCATATACCAGCATATAGTCACTAAGGTAATATTCACCATGCACGGGGACATGTATACACACCACACGCACACAAAAGTAACAGCAAGTGTATAGTCGCTAAGGTGCAGCCCCAACATTGGTTACTCACCACGCACCCGAACCACACACACACACACAACAAAGAGACACACACAACACAGAGACAACACCTCCCCCCAGGACACACATACACCCATGCGACACATCATTCACTCACAGACACATACACACACCACAAAGAGACACACACCACACAGACCCCCCACAGGGACACACATACACACCCTATAGGGACACATGCATTCACCCCACAGGACACACACACCCCAGGGACACACGCCACACAAACAGACACAGACGTGCACAAATTGCCTCACACAACTCGCCTCATACGAGTGCTATCTTTAATTTCCAAAAATAAACATTGGATTAAAAACAGCCAATGTGCAATACATGTGCCATATAGGGAATTAAGGCAGATGTCAGTCACATGAGCTGTCTATTATGTGTATGTGTGAGGTAACATATACTGCCCGGCCAAGGGGAGGGTTTACTGTTGGCTGGAGATTTATCAGGCTGCCTATAGCAACCAATCACAGCTCAGCTTCTATTTTCCTACAGGTCATTAATATGACATATTCGAATTCTATTATGTTATAGCTAACATCAGTTATTTATTAACTCAGGCGTAGCCGGGTAGTACAGCTAGTGTATATATATATATATATATATGTATATATATATATATAGTGAGACAGTGACCAGAGTGATCTGTGACAGCCGATATGTGTCTCCCAGGTTGTGCTCCCTCCACGTATAGGAAGCTCTCCACTCCAGGTACTTGGAGGATTCCCCAGAGGTGGACACGGGGTTAAAGGCTAGGCTGGAGTACAGGGTGAGTCTCTTTCTGAGTGAACGCTCATGAAGCTGGTGAGCGGCTGATAAAGAAAGAGCAGAGGCCATGTACTGGAATAACACGGCCTAGCCAAGGGAGAACCCATGAGAAGGGTTGGTGTGTCTATATCGGCTACATTTGGAATAACCTGAACTGTGCCATTAAACGGTGTGCTGTGTGAACTGTGCCTGGGTACCTGCCTTCTGTTGTGCCAACCAACGTCGCCACCTCACTATATATATATATATATATGTGATGTAGTGAGTGGTGGCATTGTGCATGGCCGGTGTGTTTCGCACAGGCAGAAGTTAGCTGCCTGTTTTATGAATGTCTTGCCATGGAAGCCACAGTCTGTTTAAACAGCATGGCAAGAGTTAAGCTTGCAAGTTGCTGGAGATGTGTGTCTCAGGATGTTTTAATGGAGTCTGTGTTCTGACATGAGACAGATTGATGAATGGAGAGAGCCTGCAAGCCTCTGCGCTGTTATCAGGCGGCCACTTCCTGGTCACAGTTCTCGGATGGCAGACAAGCCCTGTGTGTGAGGTAACAGTAGACTGTATACCAGGCGATATGTACCAGTGTAAACCGAAGAAAGGCTCCTGTTTATGTGCTGGAAGGTGGTTAATGCCGACAGAATAAACCAACATGACTTTAAATGGAGAGACTAAAGGTTCGTAGAGGACCAGCACTCCACTTATAGGTTAGAGTTAATGGTGCTATTGGAAAGGATCCAGGATCCATAGTATCAGAGAAGTAAAAATCCAAGCACTCATTCAAAATGTTGGTATGCTTCAAAGTGATTTAATTGAACAATTGGTGCAAGAGGGTGACCAGCAGGACAGACAACGTTTCGGCCCAACAATTAGGCCTTGATCACATAGTCACTATGGATAAAATAAAAAAATACAATAAAAATTGTGTACAGTGATCAAATATGCAAAAGGTTATATATACAAATTTACAATGACATCAAGTCTCATACGGTCTTGTAATGAACATGATGATGTTAGATTGGCAAAACTAATAGACTATTGAATATCAGAGAGATCAATACCAAGTAGATATAGGAAGTGAGAGAGGTGGAGGAGGGTACAGGGGATATGAGGGCTAACAAGGTTACCTGCAGTGGTATATGCGGAACTCACTGAGTAAGGGATTCTTATGTAGGTGAACCTGTAGTATCTGTAATATAAGGTTAGAGGGCCTTAAGGATAAAAAGTAAGTGGTATTGGAAGTGCCCACACATGTAATGTGAAGATGTATACCTGCGTAATGGTATATGGACAATCCTGTAAAATATCAAGAGATGTGATGAAGGGATCCAGGGTAGGATGCCGACTTGGGGATTTGATGTACAGGTTATCCAAAGTACCCCTCAGGTAGTATCTATGAAATATATTGCATTTTCAGAGAATGCTCATCCAAAAGGGCTTGTTAGCAAAGAGGTTACAGTTTACAGAATTACCTTATGTAATCAACAGTTACAGTCAGTGAGTCCCTTAAGATGATATGGTTTTCCTATCAGCGGTAATTGGTAGGGTAAAGGACACCTATTGCTATAAAGGGTAAAAACCTGTAAGTTAGAGAGATGTCTAGCATGCTATACTTATCTTAGTGTTCCAATGGGGTGTCCCGCTCACATTGGTGTCAGTGGAGGCCAGCACGTCCAGTGCCCAGGCTGTGAATGCGCGGTCTGCCCAGCCGCCGCCGCATTATGTGCGGTCGGCTGGTCATGTGACCGGAAGTGATGTGGCCGGGCGCGCATGCGCAATGGTGCGTGCCGGCGCTTGTTACGTTTCTGTGGATGTTTACAGGTTGCCGCGGCAACCCGCCTGCCAATTTGGAATACGCGGCCAGTGCAAGGATGCACTGTCGCGTTCCCGAGGTTAAGGCAGAAGTGTAGATTTGCTTTGTCACATAAACATGTGACAGATGTGTGTATGGTTTGTATGCACCTTATGAAGGTTAGGGACTTAGGAGGTATTATGCAGCATGCATAGTATATATATAGGAAATTGAAGTTAGAGACTATATAACTATTGGGGAAAAGTACAATCATTATGTGTATCTGGAAAAGATGATACAGAGAAGAACTAGATAAATGAAGTCCAGATGTTTTGATAATGCGTGTGTAAACACGTTTAAGGCATAATTCCACATGATATAACTGAGCATTAATGTATCATTATCATAGTACGGTATAAATTGATTATTATTACATATTGTACATCATAATAACGTAGCAAACAGGTATGAGGGGTCCAACCCAAAATATAGTCTAGAATAAGAAAAACAGGGGAAAAAAAAGGGGGGGGAAAAGGAAACTTACAAAGGATAAACAAAGGGGGGGGGGGTTGAGATGATATCTTACCCTCCTGGTGGATGAAGGCTAGATGGAACAGTTTTGGTTAAGTAGGTATCTATGAAAAAGAGGTATCATGTTAGCCATTCAATTTCCCGGTTCAAACCCCTGGGTGTTAGTGTGTCCAGGGTATAAATCCAATAGCTTTCACGGCGTTTTAATAATTTAATGTGGTTCCCCCCAAGGCGAGGTCTGGGTACATGTTCTATGACCTGGAAACGTAGTTGCGCCACATTGTGGTTAGCTTCCCTGAAATGATGGGGAAGTGGCAACCAAGTCTTGCCACACCGAATCGTGGATTTGTGACTTGTGATTCTGTCCCTAATTGTCTGTGTTGTTTCCCCTACGTATAGCAGCCCGCAGGGGCATTTGACGAGATAAATCACAAAACTCGACTCACAGGTATAGAACCCCCGAACCTTATATGACTTGCCAGTGCGTGGATGGACTACCTCACTACCCTTGATAATATTGGAGCAACAGAGACATCCCAAACAGGGAAATGTCCCTGTTCTCTGTTGGCCGGTAAGTGTCCTGGTGAGAAGTTGTTTTTTTGACCCAATGTCAGCTCTGACAACCTGACTTCTGATGTTAGGTGGTCTTTTGCAGCACATCAACGGAGGATGTTGAAATGTGTTAACACTGGGGTAGGCCTTAGTCAATAGGGGCCAGTTCTTTCTCACCAGTTTGTGAATCTTAGGCATTATAGGGTGGTATGTATGTACGAAGGGAATTCTGTCCTGATTGGTGAAGCGGTCCGTCCTGTTGTCTTGATCCGTAATAGCACTGTTAAATTCAGAGGTCAAAAGCGTGGGAGGATAGTCTCTCTGTGCAAACTTATTAGACATTTCTTTCAGCCTGGTTTCTTTAGTTGTTTGGTCTGTCACTATACGGGTTACCCTCTTAAATTGTGAACGTGGTAGACTATCTTTGGTAGATCGAGGGTGGCAACTGCTATACAAGAGGAGACCATTACAATCAGTTGGCTTAGAATACAAATCAGTGATTAATCTACCATCAATGTTTTTGATGACTTTGGTATCCAGGAATGGGATCTCGTTGGTGTGTGAGTTCAAAGTGAATGTCAGTTCAGTACGTACCGAGTTTATATGTTCCAAAAACAATGTCAGGTTTTCCCTAGAGCCCGTCCAGATACAAAATATATCGTCTATATAGCGAAACCAGGTGGTGACGAAGTTTTTGAATAGGTCATGTGGATAGATGTAGTTTTCCTCAAAATGATTCATGTACAAATTAGCATAGGCCGGGGCTACATTCGAGCCCATAGCGGTGCCGCAGGTTTGAATATAGAATTGATCCCCAAAGAGAAAATAGTTCTCTCTTAGAACCAATTCCAAGAGTTCTATGCATAGGTTCCTCACATTCGTTGCCAAGCCAGCGTGTTGTAATGTAGTGTTGACTGCTTCAACCCCCTTGTCGTGGGCAATGGATGTGTAAAGGCTATTTACGTCAAAGGTGCATAATAGACTATCGTTTGGAATCCTGTCCAGGGATCTTATTTTGGTCAAAAAATCTCCAGTATCCAAGATAAATGACTTGGTTACCTTAGTATAAGGGGTCAGGATTATTTCAAGAAAAATGGACAAAGGGTTCAGTATAGAGTCAGTGCCTGCATTAAAGCAGTTGTCCATGAACAACGAGTTGGTCTCCTCCCTATCCGCTCTAACCTATCGGCACATGAGAAACAAGCTATCACTTCTCTAAAAAACAACCACAACATAGTCATCAAACCTGCGGATAAGGGAGGAGCCATCGTTATCATGAACAAGGGACAATATATCTCTGAGATTAATAGACAACTAGCGGATAGTTCAACGTACAGGAAGGTACCTAACGATCCCATCTTTAATATAAGATCCAAGATCTATAGAGTGGTGGACAAATACTATAATAACAACACAATCGATTCTAAAACAAAAACTTTCCTCATCAACCATAACCCAGTAACACCGGTTCTCTACACACTGCCCAAAATCCACAAGAACTTGCAGAACCCCCCAGGTCGTCCTATTGTAGCAGGCACTGACTCTATACTGAACCCTTTGTCCATTTTTCTTGAAAAAATCCTGACCCCTTATACTAAGGTAACCAAGTCATTTATCTTGGATACTGGAGATTTTTTGACCAAAATAAGATCCCTGGACAGGATTCCAAACGATAGTCTATTATGCACCTTTGACGTAAATAGCCTTTACACATCCATTGCCCACGACAAGGGGGTTGAAGCAGTCAACACTACATTACAACACGCTGGCTTGGCAACGAATGTGAGGAACCTATGCAAAGAACTCTTGGAATTGGTTCTAAGAGAGAACTATTTTCTCTTTGGGGATCAATTCTATATTCAAACCTGCAGCACCGCTATGGGCTCGAATGTAGCCCCGGCCTATGCTAATTTGTACATGAATCATTTTGAGGAAAACTACATCTATCCACATGACCTATTCAAAAACTTCGTCACCACCTGGTTTCGCTATATAGACGATATATTTTGTATCTGGACGGGCTCTAGGGAAAACCTGACATTGTTTTTGGAACATATAAACTCGGTACGTACTGAACTGACATTCACTTTGAACTCACACTCCAACGAGATCCCATTCCTGGATACCAAAGTCATCAAAAACATTGATGGTAGATTAATCACTGATTTGTATTCTAAGCCAACTGATTGTAATGGTCTCCCCTTGTATAACAGTTGCTACCCTCGATCTACCAAAGATAGTCTACCACGTTCACAATTTAAGAGGGTAACCCGTATAGTGACAGACCAAACAACTAAAGAAACCAGGCTGAAAGAAATGTCTAATAAGTTTGCACAGAGAGACTATCCTCCCACGCTTTTGACCTCTGAATTTAACAGTGCTATTACGGATCAAGACAACAGGACGGACCGCTTCACCAATCAGGACAGAATTCCCTTCGTACATACATACCACCCTATAATGCCTAAGATTCACAAACTGGTGAGAAAGAACTGGCCCCTATTGACTAAGGCCTACCCCAGTGTTAACACATTTCAACATCCTCCGTTGATGTGCTGCAAAAGACCACCTAACATCAGAAGTCAGGTTGTCAGAGCTGACATTGGGTCAAAAAAACAACTTCTCACCAGGACACTTACCGGCCAACAGAGAACAGGGACATTTCCCTGTTTGGGATGTCTCTGTTGCTCCAATATTATCAAGGGTAGTGAGGTAGTCCATCCACGCACTGGCAAGTCATATAAGGTTCGGGGGTTCTATACCTGTGAGTCGAGTTTTGTGATTTATCTCGTCAAATGCCCCTGCGGGCTGCTATACGTAGGGGAAACAACACAGACAATTAGGGACAGAATCACAAGTCACAAATCCACGATTCGGTGTGGCAAGACTTGGTTGCCACTTCCCCATCATTTCAGGGAAGCTAACCACAATGTGGCGCAACTAGGTTTCCAGGTCATAGAACATGTACCCAGACCTCGCCGTGGGGGGAACCACATTAAATTATTAAAACGCCGTGAAAGCTATTGGATTTATACCCTGGACACACTAACACCCAGGGGTTTGAACCGGGAAATTGAATGGCTAACATGATACCTCTTTTTCATAGATACCTACTTAACCAAAACTGTTCCATCTAGCCTTCATCCACCAGGAGGGTAAGATATCATCTCAAACCCCCCCCCCTTTGTTTATCCTTTGTAAGTTTCCTTTTTCCCCCCCTTTTTTTTCCCCTGTTTTTCTTATTCTAGACTATATTTTGGGTTGGACCCCTCATACCTGTTTGCTACGTTATTATGATGTACAATATGTAATAATAATCAATTTATACCGTATTATGATAATGATACATTAATGCTCAGTTATATCATGTGGAATTATGCCTTAAACGTGTTTACACACGCATTATCAAAACATCTGGACTTCATTTATCTATTTCTTCTCTGTATCATCTTTTCCAGATACACATAATGATTGTACTTTTCCCCAATAGTTATATAGTCTCTAACTTCAATTTCCTATATATATACTATGCATGCTGCATAATACCTCCTAAGTCCCTAACTTTCATAAGGTGCATGCAAACCATACACACATCTGTCACATGTTTATGTGACAAAACAAATCTACACTTCTGCCTTAACCTCGGGAACGCGACAGTGCATCCTTGCACTGGCCGCGTATTCCAAATTGGCAGGCGGGTTGCCGCGGCAACCTGTAAACATCCACAGAAACGTAACAAGCGCCGGCACGCACCATTGCGCATGCGCGCCCGGCCACGTCACTTCCGGTCACATGACCAGCCGACCGCACATAATGCGGCGGCGGCTGGGCAGACCGCGCATTCACAGCCTGGGCACTGGACGTGCTGGCCTCCACTGACACCAATGTGAGCGGGACACCCCATTGGAACACTAAGATAAGTATAGCATGCTAGACATCTCTCTAACTTACAGGTTTTTACCCTTTATAGCAATAGGTGTCCTTTACCCTACCAGTTACCGCTGATAGGAAAACCATATCATCTTAAGGGACTCACTGACTGTAACTGTTGATTACATAAGGTAATTCTGTAAACTGTAACCTTTTTGCTAACAAACCCTTTTGGATGAGCATTCTCTGAAAATGCAATATATTTCATAGATACTACCTGAGGGGTACTTTGGATAACCTGTACATCAAATCCCCAAGTCGGCATCCTACCCTGGATCCCTTCATCACATCTCTTGATATTTTACAGGATTGTCCATATACCATTACGCAGGTATACATCTTCACATTACATGTGTGGGCACTTCCAATACCACTTACTTTTTATCCTTAAGGCCCTCTAACCTTATATTACAGATACTACAGGTTCACCTACATAAGAATCCCTTACTCAGTGAGTTCCGCATATACCACTGCAGGTAACCTTGTTAGCCCTCATATCCCCTGTACCCTCCTCCACCTCTCTCACTTCCTATATCTACTTGGTATTGATCTCTCTGATATTCAATAGTCTATTAGTTTTGCCAATCTAACATCATCATGTTCATTACAAGACCGTATGAGACTTGATGTCATTGTAAATTTGTATATATAACCTTTTGCATATTTGATCACTGTTCACAATTTTTATTGTATTTTTTATTTTATCCATAGTGACTATGTGATCAAGGCCTAATTGTTGGGCCGAAACGTTGTCTGTCCTGCTGGTCACCATCTTGCACCAATTGTTCAATTAAATCACTTTGAAGCATACCAACATTTTGAATGAGTGCTTGGATTTTTACTTCTCTTTAAATGGAGAGACTGTCGCTGTGTTTAAATATCGCTGCCAAGTGAGTGAACCCGACCCGGTCCATGAACGCTATACCACAATATATATATATAGATAGATATAGATATACATATATATAGATAGATAGATATATAGATATGTGTGCATGTGTTCAGGTGGAGGCAGGTCTGGGGTGGAGCTTGGCGGAATCCCATGGGAACACCAACATTTTGTCAGTTAGGGGCCCCGAAATTCCTAGTGGCAGCCCTGGTTGCAAGTTGTTGATGAGGCCCAGAAAGAGCCTTTGCTACAGTTCATGGTAAGCACTGCATCAAGTGGCTTTTCCTACTGTTCCTCCACTTCAACATCACACACAGTACAGTCCTCAGAAGTGGCGCCTCAATTACTCATGTGTAACCCCTATGTCACAACTCTCCAACTGAACAACTAATTGTGGGGAAACACAGATAGGCAATTCTACAGAGATGTTCACACATTCTATTCCATGGGCATCAGAAGTCTGCTCCAAAGATTCACATACTCCGGACAGTGGCGGAACTAGAGCCTGGTGGGCCCTGGTGCAGCAGTCGTAGTTGAGGAACGGGGAGGGGCGGTTAGCAGTTATAGGTGAAGCGGCTCCTACCTGCATCGAGCCGCTCATTGCAGGTCTGGGAGTCGGGGCGACAGAGGAGAGGAGGGGCGGGATCAGCCAAGGGAAGCAGGAAGCTTCCCTCAGTTAACCTCCTCTCCTCTGACACATGGTCACGGGGGACGGCTGCAGGGCCTCCTACAGGTGCTTGAGGGGCCCCCTAGCCGGTCAGGGCCCTGATGCAGCTGAAGCAGCTGCACCACAGTAGGTCCGCCCCTGATTCCGGAGGAGGAAACCTTCTGCATTGATGTCTAAAATCTTTTGGAGTTGGATCCTGGGACGAGCAAAGTAGGGTCGCAGCAGAATTTAGATCCTCATCACCAGATGTTAACCCTTGTGGGTGGAAGTGATGATGATGAGACTCAGATACCTTAGGAGCACACACATTGTACTGTGCTTTCAGTGCTGAAAGAGGAGGAGGGTGACTCTCATGGTGAGGAGTGGGAAACAAGAGAGGATGATGGTGAGGTTCAAGATCTCACTTGGAATCAACCCAGAGTCACACTGCTGAGTAGCTCAAAAAAGGAGGTAGAGGAGGAGGAAGAAGTTAGGTTCCATCTTCCCGCAGAACAACTGTGGGCTGCAAGCATAAGAAGCACTGCATCTTCAGCCACAACTCTGGCTCTGGACAGCAGCGGTCACAGATCTGCAGTTGTCCAAGACTGCAAGGGTTGCCTAGCCTGGGCCTTTTTAACACCGAAAAAGATTACCTAATTCAAGTTATTTGCAATTTTGTAACGAACACTTCAGTAGAGGCAAAAAAACCAACAATTTGACTACTACTTGCATGAACAGCCACATGGCCAAGCACAAAGCATTACTCTGCTGCACTAAAACTGTTGCCTAGCGGGCCTCACTGAACACTGTACACCACATCAACTGCACCTACTGCTTCGTCCTCCTCTGTCACCATGGCAATTGTTGTCCGACAGGTGTCTGGCTGCAGAACCTCCACTTGTTTACTCACTACAGTCAGGGTAAGTGAAAGCTCCTCAGCTGCTACAGATGTTGCTGGTGTTGACTGATCTCAAACACCAAGCATACCACTTGTTTTTCAACACACCATAACATCTACGCATGCATTTCCTTCACAGGGCAGCAGTTTGTTGGGTACACCCTAATCCACATCTCTCAGTACAGTAGCCAAACTTCGGTCCCATAGTTGTGGTCATGGATAATATTACTTCCTCCTACTCATCCCAAAGCACACAGCTTGAATTTGCCCCTCTCCAATATGCTGGCCATGGAAATGTTTTTCCGCCTGGTGGACACAGACACTATCCAAAAGCTGATGGCCATAGCAGTCTTACAGTATCAGTTGCAGTTGCCCAATTGCCATGACTGCTTGAAGAAAGCTGTGCCTGCACTACACCGGCATGTCACAGACAACATCACCCATCACTTGAGAAACTCTGTGTGTGACAGGGTGCATATCACCACTGACACCTGAATGAGCAAACATGGCCAGGAATGTTAAATCTCATTCACTGTCCACTGGGTGACTCTGGTACTGTGGGGTCATGGAGGGGAGGTGGTTACTCCCCAAGTGTTGAAATCCTGAAGATTTTTGGGACAAACTTCTGTCTGTACCTCTTCATCCACTGCTTCTGCCTTGTCCAACTCCTCTAGGGCCTCAAACTGCACCCTCGACTTCTTCCTTAATGATGCAGCAGTTCAGACAGAATCCACCCCACCTCCATACTGCGCTACCAGGGCTCTCAGCTATCAGGCAGTGTTTAAATTAAAATGCCTTGGAGATGTGAGTCACACAGTTGAAGAGATGTAGACAGCTATGCAGGTCAAATTTCAGCAATGGCAGTCTTTGCTAAACCTGGAGCAAGGGAAGGCCGTTTATGATAATAGTGCAAACTTGGTGGCGGCCATACGCCAGAGCAAAGTTACGCCTGTGCCTTACATGGCTCATGTCCTCAACCCGGTTGATCAGCAATTCCTATGCCACTATCCTGGCCTGGATGAGCTGCTCCACAAGGCACAGTTGATGTGTGCTCACTTCCACTATTCTCATCCCGCGGCTCATCGACTAGGATCGCTACAGAGGTCTTTCAGACAGCTGGTTAACCGTTTGATATGTAATGTGCTGACACTATGGAATTCCACTTTGCACATATTGTAGTGACTGTGGAAGCAGTCACAAGCTTTGGCGAAGTATGTAATGATGTGCACAGTGACTTAAAGTCAGCCAAATGTGGTGCAAATAACGCTTACAGAGTGGGCACAGATCAAGGACCTCTGCACCCTTCTGCCCAGTTTTGAAATGGCTACTGAGATGGTTAGTGCTAATGATGCCATAATCAGCATCACTGTTCTGGCCATCTACATGCTAGAACAAACTTTGAAAAGTGTGCAGGATGAGATGGTGGTACCAGAGGAAGAAAAGGAGGAAGAAGAGGAGGATGCAGAAAGGATATGTATATCTCACAGGTCCAGACTCTCATCACACAGCATGGCATGGTAGAATGGAGTAGAGCAACAGAGGAAGGTTCATGGTACCAGACAAAGTGGTTGTGAAGGTGCAGAAGGTGGGGAACAAATGGGGAGGAAGAGGATGAAGAGGAGTTTGGCACCGAACAGTCAGGAGATGAGAATTAAATTACCGTATATACTCGTGTATAAGCCGGCCCAAATTTTGGGCCGAAAAACTCGGCTTATACACGAGTATATACGGTGTTCCTCTTTCTGTTGTGTGAGGTTGGCAGGAAGGAAGCTCAATTTTTATGCCACCACCAACGCAACAAGGAATTGGGTCTCATGGATTCATCAGACACATGATTGCCTTCTTGCTCCACTGCAACATGATGCCCATATCATTAGGATTCGAATTAGCAATGGTTATTGGGTTGCCACACTCTTGGATCCGTGTACAAAAGCAAATTTAGCCAGATGCTTCCCACCTTGGACAGGGCCACAGGCATACTGGAGTATCAAAGAAAGCTGGTAGACCATCTTAGGACTTCTTTCCCCAGCACAGAAGTGAGGGACACAGTATGCATTCCAGATCTTAACTTTCAACCCAGAGGGTAGGGAGTCATCAGTATAGAAACATTAGTAGCAGCAGTTTAACTGTCTGAAGCAATTTCTGGGAGTGGTTTGACAAATTTTTAAACAAGCCCATCCACCGGCAGAACTGAGTACAAGTCTGACACGTAGTGAACGACCCAAAAGGATGGTGCAGGAGTATCTACTAGAGCACAATATCTATGCCATCAGGGGGCCTTGGACCCTTTTGAATTTTTGTGCTTTAAAAATGTGAGTGGCCTGAGCTCACCAGTCACGCCTTTTAGGTTGTCATGCCCGGCAGCCAGCGTTCTCTTAGAACTTGTCTTCAGTGCTGCTGATCGTGTCCTGACGGATAAGCACATCTGGCTGTCCCCTGAAAGTGTAGACCGACTAAATTTCATCAAGATGAACAAGTCATGGATCTCCAAGGACTTTTCCACCCCAGTGGTAGACTGGGCAGAGTAGTCGATGTTGTATTTTTCAGCATGCTGCATTCATCTTGCCATTATACAATTTTTATTCTGGGTCAATTGATGCTACTTTGGTGGTATCTAGCTTCATTTTTTTGAAATGTGGAGATTCTTCTTGAGGATCTCTTTCTTATATTTCCTGAATTTAGCAAGGCTCTGTGAGCACGATGCCTACATGTGTCACACATCCCCCTGTTACTAATGAATGTTTAACCTTCAAATGCTAGGCCATTCTGTGTTCCAGACCCTGTGCTATACATGCAATCTGTGCCATTATACAATTTCAATTCCTAATTTTAAGGTTTAAGAGTTTAGCAGGGCTTTCTGAGCTCCATGCCTACATCTGTCACTCATCTCCCTGTTCCTGATCAATGTTTTAGCTTGAAATACCAGGCCAGGCCTTGTCTCATGCATCTATAATGCACAATAATAAAAATGTAACTCTGGGGAATAGATGGCACTTTTTCTGGTGTCTGTCCCTTCTTTAAGTTGTTTTGGCAGCTTTTGTGCTCCTTTGAAGGTGTTATCTAGGCCCTTGATTTTGCCTCCCATTGATTTGAATTTGGTTAAGACATTCGGCGAACTGTTCGCCAATCTATTTGATGACCGTAAACCTATTCAGCAAACCAAACTGAACGTTTAAAGGTTCACTCATCTCTAATAATGATGCTTAAAGAGGTGTATATTAAAGTGATATCTAAAAAAAACTGAATATTTAATGCCATAATTTCCTACAATGACAATTTTTGATGGCCTTCCTAAAATTTATAAGGAACTTTTACCTCCACCACTAGATCCAATAATATCTGGAACTGTATTTCTTAATGAATGCCTAAGTGCTTGGGTTGATGAGCACTTGTCACCTGTAGGCTAGGGTCAAACTAGCGTCAACATTAAAGCGGACTAATCAGCTTGTAAGTTAGTTTGTGGCAGGCTGAACTCATAGCATTAATGGCATGTAACACTATGCGCCGGCTGCCTATTCATCACTATGGATACCTGACGCCTCACGCAGCTGCTGGCTCCACACAAGGACCGGATAGGCGCTTTTGCTGAACGCACAGGAAAACGCTGCAAACCAAGTGTATATAGTGCACATCCGGTCCTTGTGTGTGGAGCCGGTGGCTGCGCCAAGCATCAGGTATCCATAGTGACGAAAAGGCAGCTGGCGCATACATGCGATTAACGCTATACGCTCAGGTTGAGAGAAACTAAGTTTTAAACTAAATCGTCAATCTGAGGGCTGACGTAAGTCTGACCCTAGCCATAGTTCATCGAACCCCAGACTTTCTTAAAGATACCATGGCTGTTTTGGATAATATGGCTGGTGTACATAATGCAATTTTCTCACCTGCGACATAGTGAATGTATATTCCACCGTCCAACACACTTTGGCCATAAAAGCACTGAACCATCATTAAAGAATAAATATAGCAAATATGATGACAATTTAAAACAATTACCGGTATAATGGTTACTAATTTTTTTTCATTCAATATTGATTTTTATATGCAAACTAAAAGCATGCCATATGGTCGCATTTTTTGCCATCTCTCACCATTTCATATGTGGCACGCTGGGAAAATGTTTTTGTTTATTCAGACAGTAACCCTTTCATGTCTGATGAGTTTTAGTATGGTCGCTACATGGATAACATCCTGATCATATGGAGGGGTGATGCGGTACTGATACAGAATTTCTTTCAATATTTAAATAACATTTACCATATATACTTGAGTAAAAGCCGACCCGAGTATAAGCCAAGGCCACTAATTTTACCCTCCATAACTAGGGAAACTTTGTCACTCGAGTATAAGCCTAGGGTAAGAAATGCAGCAGACCCCCATCCTGTTATATAGCCCCCCGTCACTGGTATATAGCGCCCCATCCTGGTATACAGCCCCTCAGCAGTGGTATACAGGCCCTTCAGCAGTGGTATACAGGCCCCCCCAGCAGTGGTATACAGGCCCCTCCTTAGTAAAGAGGCCCCCAGCAGTTATATACAGCCCCCTCCTTAGTATACAGGCCCCAGCAGTTATATACAGCCCCCTCCTTTGTATACAGGCCCCCCATCAGTTATTTACAGCCCCCTCCTTAGTATACAGGCCCCCCATCAGTTATATACAGCCCCCTCCTTAGTATACAGGCCCCCAGCAGTTATATACAGCCCCCTCCTTAGTATACAGGCCCCCAGCAATTATATACAGCCCCCTCCTTAGTATACAGGCCCCCCATCAGTTATATACAGCCCCCTCCTTAGTATACAGGCCCCCAGCAGTTATATACAGCCCCCTTCTTAGTATACAGGCCCCGAGCAGTTATATACAGCCCCCTCCTTAGTATACAGGCCCCGAGCAGTTATATACAGCCCCCTCCTTAGTATACAGGCCCCCAGCAGTTATATACAGCCCCCTCCTTAGTATACAGCCCCCTCCTTAGTATACAGGCCCCCCATCACTTATATACAGCCCCCTCCTTAGTATACAGGCCCCCAGCAGTCATATACAGCCACCTCCTTAGTATACAGGCCCCCAGGCTGCGGCACACATTAAAATAAGAAACATTTCATACATTACCTTTCCGGCGACTCCTTGCTGGCACCGCCGCTCCTCCGGTCTCTCGACTTCTTCCCGCTTGTGCCAGCTTCTACTACTATGCCCGATGCAGCAGTGATGATGTCATCGCTGCGCCGGTCACATGACACCGGCACAAGCAGGAAGAAGCCGGGAGACCGGAGGAGCGGCGGTGCCAGCAAGGAGTCGCCGGAAAGGTAATGTATGAAATGTTTCTTATTTTAATGTGTGCCGCAGCCTGGGGCCTGTATACTAAGGAGGGGGCTGTATATCACTGATGGGGGCCAGTGTAGTGCAATATGCACCGCTCCCCCGCCGCTGATGGACGGGGGTATGCAGTGCATATTCATTACACTAATGGGCGGCCCCATGTGACCGCCCGCAGTCACTGTGACCCCTTCTTGCCCCCTCCAGCCCCAGTCACAGCCCCCCCAAGCAAATACCCAGTGACTCGAGTATAAGCCGAGGGGGGCACTTTTCAGCACAAAAATTGTGCTGGAAAACTCGGCTTATACTCGAGTAAATACGGTAATTAAATTTAAAGCTCACTTTTTCTCCTTCAAATAAAAAAATGCGTATGGTATATTTTTATGTAACGTGATCCGACTCTCGGTACAATACACATCATTATATATCGTAAGCCTATCAGCAGCACTACAACTCTGCTAACAGCTGTCATCCTGAACATACAATTAAGCAGTTCCATATAGTAAATATTTACAAGTGTGTTATATTTGTTATAATCAAAAAATATTCAAAGACGAAAGTAAGCCTATTACATGCAGATTGAAGGCACGTAGATGTAACAGAAATAACGTTAAAGGGAACCTGACCCCTCCAAATCACCCCCAACCCTATTAATACCTGTCCCTGCACCCTAACATATCAGTATTAGTGCTCCTTTTCTATAAAAAAAAAGCGCTCTGTAACATTGGAATAATCAACAATATACACTTGCAAATCTGAGACTTCTTGGCTCTGAATAAGTCTCACAGGGCGTCCCCTGTGAGACTCTAAGCACTCTCTAGGTGCTCATTTTCACGCCCCGAATGATCCACCCTCTCTCTCTCTGTGCTGCTGTGATGGGAAGGCAGGACTATTCATTTGCATTCTGTGAGTCACAGAGAGGGGGGAGTGAAAGCCTGCACAAGCAAAGGAACACAGACAGAGAGTGGGTGGATCCTGGAGCTGCAAAACAACACGCCTTAAGCGCTAAAGAATTTGGCACCTGCTAATTATAATCCCCAATGAGTAAGTATTATAACGTTTTTATGCATTTTCACAGGATGCTTTTAGAAGACAAAAGAAGTGTGAGATTAGTAATAATATGCTGCAGAGACATGTTTTGGTATCTTAGGAGGCATTCTGGAGGTGACAGGATCCCTTTAAATTCCCTAAAAAAATTAATCGGTCTGAACTTTTAAATATGAAAAATCTAATAGCAACAGCTAACAATAACTTAGTGACTTTCAGTACACTATGTACTTTCCAATTCAACTAAATTAAATCTATATAAAAAAACTACATTATATCATCGTTAAGTTTTTTTTAAAAAAAATCCTTGGCCAGTAATATTGTCTCGATCTCCACACTGCACTGCTTTGACTTTTTAGCATGTTACTGTTTCTAGTAATCGGGTGTTGATGAGTTGTCCGTTTGGTTATGTTCTGAGTTATTCTCCATGCTGGTTCTGGGAAGGGTGCAATCACTCAGGTGTTGCTACTTCCAGTGATTATTCTGCTTCTTACATGTGCAACTTTCCCCAGTTTGGTGCCAGTCATACACCTTGCATGAGTTCCCATGTTGGCTCCTGCACTCATCCTCCTGATCACTGTTTTCTAACCTGCACTGAACCTGGTTGCTCTTTGCCTGATTTTTAACCCCTAGACTAGGGTTACCGAATTACAGAAACAATATCATGCATATGTATGGAGAATAGTAATACTGTGTTTGCAGCAATGTGTGTAATAGGTGTTTGCTAAATGAATTATGCACACTATGTGCTTGTTTACTCTTTACATGTGATTGGTTCTCATTGGTTTTAAACAGAAGTCACAGGTTATATTATCTCTATGACTAAGAGTGTGCGATACATCGGAAACATGATAGAGGATTAACTTTTGTGATTTTTTTAAACAAAGAAATCGATAAAGAATATTCTATTTTTATATCTCTTCTGTGAGTGTCAATTGCTTTTCCTTGAATTTTCCTATCCCATCTAAACTATGTTTAAGGGCAATTAGTCCAAATGGAAATTTTTGAGTGCATTCTTCCATTAACCTAATTATGGTATTAGAAATTAGCTACAGTGAGAATTAATCACTCATATCCCCATGAGCTTGAAACTTCGCACTGATTACAACAATAAATATGTATGTGTGCATCATTCCAGAGCACTGACAGAGAAATCTAAAAGGAATCATTACACTTCATGAGGATTGATTGCTTCTTGCAACACTTTGCTAATGTAATTTGCAAATCAAGTTTTAATTATCATGATTGCACAAATTTTGTAAATGACGCTCACAAATAAAATGCACCTTTCTTCTTTAACTGCTAAGTTCTGTTGCTCCTTCTACTAAAGTATTTCTCTGCCTTTGTAGCCATTTTAATGAGCATTTTCCTGGTAAACATCTATTACTTTAATATCTCTCTTCATTAGTGGTGGGGGTTCATGTATGTGGGAAGAGCAGCCACAATGTGAGCAAAGTCATGTGGTATCTATCCTCACTATGTCAGCAAAGTACAGGAAGGAGAGAAACAGAGAATAGCTTAGGTTAACTATAATAGTAGAACTTTTCATTGGATTCTACATAGTACATGGGCATAGTACATGTACATAGTACATAGTACATGGGCAGCGCATCGCCATAGACCTAATGTTAATGCTTTCAGGACCAAGGCTAGCAGCTTATACAGTACGTACATTACGTACTGTATGTACTACACCAGGGGTCTCAAACTCGGCTGGGTTGGTGGGCCGCACATAGAAAAACATTTATAGCGGGGGCCGCATCTCTTGTAGGACTAAGTGATATTTTTAGAAATACCAGAATTTTTTGCTCATTGTAGTAAAGTACAAATCCTAATCCCTTTCTTGTAGTAATGTCCCCATCCTGTAGTAATGTCCTTTTCTACTGATGTCCTCGATCCTGATCACCTTTTCTACTGATGTCCCCCATCCGGATCCCTTTTTCTAGTGATGATCCCTATCCTGATCCCTTTTTCTAGTGATGTCCACCATCCTGATCCCTTTTTCTAGTGATGTCCCCCATCGATCTTGGTCCCCTTTTGTAGTGATGTCCCCCATACTGATCTTCTTTTGTAGTGATGTCCCCCATCATGATCCCCTTTTCTAGTGATGTCCCCCATCCCATTCCCCTTTAGTAGTGATGTCCCCATTTTGATCCCCTTTAGTGATGATGTCCCCATCCCGATTCCCTTTTATAGTGATGTCCCCCATCCTGATCTACTTTTATAGTGATGCCCCCCATCCTGTTTTACCTTCTTTTTACACACTCAAATACACACTCTATCACACTCACACACAAACCCACACAGACCCCCCCCACACACACACTCTCACACACATTCACACATCCTCATACACACTCTTACACTCACACTCATACACACACTGAAACTCGCACACACTTTCTTATACACACATCCTCACTCACACACTCACCCTCACACACACACTTTCTCACGAACACTCACACTTTTCTCACTTTAATGATGCATCGCTCCAGTGCAGGGGGCCGCCGCGGTCCCCACTGTACTGACTTCCGGCCTCCGCTGTGCTATGACTTCCTCCAGCCGCTGCTCAGATAAGCTCTGTTGCTCATCAAGATCAATGCAGTCTGCCAGCCAGAGGCCCGCATATGACGTCATATTCTGCCGTCAGCTGCGGGCCTCTCATTGGCTGGCAGCTTGCATTGATCTTGCTGAGTGGCAGAGCTGGTTAGTCCTGCACTGGGGTGATGCATCATTAAGTTGTCCAAGGTGCCGCATAGTGAAGCCCCAGGGGCCGCATGCGGCCCTCGGGCCGCGAGTTTGAGACCCCTGTACTACACAGTGAGAAGCCGCAGGGTTCATTCATAAAATAGTAAATGCCGACAATAGCCGGCAATACTATAAATGCCAAGATTAACCCCTCACATGCCCACCTGAGTGGACAGCATGTCTCTAGGGAGGGGGGGCACTCCCCAGAGACATGTTGCCCACATCTATTGATAACATTTAACCCTTTGTTCATCCCTGCGGCAGCAGGGATGAACAAAGCATACGGCTGCCACAGGCAAGCCTCCTGTGGTTTGCAAACCGCTGCGAAAACTGCAGCCTGCATGATTTTTACCGCAGGCTGCAATTCCGCAAGCGGTAACTGGATTGCATGTAGTGCAATCCGGTTACTATAATGGGCTCCTATGGGCTGCGGTTTCTGATCCAGTTTTGAGCACCTTTACTGCTCAAAACCGGATCAGGATCCACAGTGCCCTGCCGCAAGTGTGACCCTAGCCTTATACTAGAAGTGAGGAAGGTAAAGCAACAAATGATTGAAAGATCTAATAAGTCAAAAGTAATGGACATTTCATCTGAAATTTCATGTTTCTATTGGGAATGGAAACATTTTAGGGACATTTTAGCAGTGGACAGAAATTATTTCTTTGACACATTAAGATTCATGAGGCTGTCTCAGATCACTGCATGTAACTGGAAAAATAGTTTTGTTCATCTGGATTCCCTGACGTTCCTTGCATTTATTGATGTAAGGCCCCTTTCACATCTGTGTTTCTGTCCGGATCCAGCAGATCTGGGCAGAAAACCGCATCTGCCGCTTAATGGCCACACTTGCGGCAAGCCCTATGCATCCTCTATGAAGCTTGCGGCAAGTGCTGCAAGTGCGATATTGCCGTGATCTGGCACTTAGGGCAGCTGCGGCCGTGAAAAAAACCGCAGTTAGCAGCGTTTTTTTTTGCGGCCAGAAGTGTCGGGATCTGCCGCTTTGGGTTGAAACCCAAAGTTGTTTTTTTTCAAATCTGGGGGCAAGCGGGAAACGGTCGATTACATCATTCGGACATTGGAAAAAACATTTGACATGCGGCAGGGCATTTGTGAGCACAGTTTTTACCCGGACTCTGAGAGATGGAGAAAATCTGCTTATACTGCTATAGCATTGGAAGAACTGCATCAGGAGATCAAAAAGAAGTCGACTGTGCCCGTCAGCACCGAGGCTGATGTCGATCGAATTTTACGGGACTATTTTCCAGTTCATTGAGGGGATATGGACTGAGACACTAAGGAATGAGTTGTTACTGAAGGCGCAGAGTGCCCCTGGTGTCACCTATTCCGCAATAAAAGAAGAGACAGTAGCATGGACTTTAGAAGTGAGGCCTGCTCTGCAGTGGAGTAACCTGCAAGTAGATCATACAAGAGGGACGAGACCAGACCCTGTCCAGGCACAGCTGGTGGCTTTACAGAAACCGTGAAAAGCCTGGCAGAACTGATGCATCAGATGCAGGTATGGGAAATGTCTCCGATCTACTTGGTACCAACTAATCCCTCTTCTCCCCTGTATGGTCAATCACCCTTTAAGGTCATCACGCTTAAAGATGTGAAGCATCCAGAGGGAGGGCAAGAAGACCGGTTCAATGTTGGCGATGCCGAGAACTTGGTCATATGTAGCAAGATATCCAGAAGAATATTCCAGCTGAAGTCCAGGCATCAGTAAAAGAGAGGCCCTCGCAGTAGTTGGGCATACAGTGAGGCAGAAACGAAAAACAATTCCCCATCTCTGTTCCGAAGATCTGATTGCAGAGAGTTCTACTCTGTAGGTGCAGGTTTCAGGAAATAAGGTGGCGTGCTTGGTAGATACCAGAACGGAGGTGACGACCATGTTGATGAAATTTTTCAAGACGCACTTCGAAGAGACTCTCAAGCTGGATTCGGGACATCTGTTAAGGGTGAAGGCTGCTAATAATGAGGAAATTCCAGTGGCGGGCTTTGCATACAAAAATTGAAGGGAGTAGTCAATAAACCCACTGATAAGGGAGGAAGTGTGGTAATTTGGCCTACCAACATGTATGAGAGGGAAACCTATTAACAATTTAGGAATAAAGAATATGACTTGATGCTCCCATCCAGTCTCCTCCCTAAGTTCTCTGTTGATGAACAAAAAGGTAATTTTTCCTTCTCATATTTTTCCAAGAAGTACCTCTTTTCCCCCTTTTCAATTTGCCCTCAGGTACAAATATTCAATTCAATCGTCTTGTCATTGAGCATTTGAAAACCTTGTGTACTAAGGGTGTATGTCATAATCTCTCATTTAGACATAGACATGCCCTTGAAGAGCTACAAGAGTTGATGGGAGTGGTCATTAAATCTGCTGAAAAGGGGGAAATGTCGTAATTTGGCCTAACAACATGTATGAGAGAGAGGCTTATAAACAACTTAGGAATAAAGAATATTACACGACGCTCCCGTCCAGTCCCCTCCCTAAGTTCTCTGTTGAACTTTTGATTATTTTGGAAAGTACATTCCTTGAGGGGATCATCTCCAAGAAAGTGCTTTATGGCCTACTGATCAAGTCACCAGTGATACTGACCTTCTACCTCTTGACCAAAATATACAAAAATCCAAAGTATCCTCTGGGCCGTCCAATTATCTCTGGCAGTGAAAGGCTGTGCGATCTGATATGCAAGTTTATAGAACATTATTTATATTCATTGATGGAGACACTGCCCTCCTATGTCAGGGACATTTCTGGTGTCTTGAGGAGGCTGGCTGAGCTGACTTTGGAGAGGAAGGTATCACTAGTGACAATTGATGTTGAGTCCCTATACATCTCTATTGAGCATGGACTTCAAGCGGTCAGCTTTTATTTGTAGATGAGTAATTTGGATGCTCCCCTCAGGGATTTGGTTCTGGAGTTACAAGAATTCATATTAACGCACAACTTCTTTGTGTTCATGGATCGATTCTTCTTCCAGAAACAAGGCACTGTGATGGGGCAGTGTACGTGTCCTCACAGACAAACCTCTTCCTGTGTTACTGGGAGAGAGAGGTGTTTGGGGGTGACGCGTGCGCCGTTTCCCATGTGCAGTGCTGGCTGCGCTATATAATGGAGAATTTTGTCATCCAGGGGGGAACCATCCCTGACCTGGAGGAGTTTGTTGCGTCATTGCATTCTAATCAACACAAGGTCCATCTCACAAACACTATAAGAAGGAGATTGACTTTCTCTATATAAAAATTAGTCAAGACTGGCGGTGTTGCTGAGACTTGTGTGTTTAGAAAGGAAAATCAGTAAACTCTCCTGCATGCCACTTCAGTCCACACTCCATCTACAATTAAGGCTATCCCTATAGGCCAGTTTTTGCACTTGCAGAGGCATTTATTTGCAGTCCCCGGTTTATTTGAGAGACCGTTATCTTTTTTGTGGGCAATGGAGAACAGAAGATTACTTCCCATGAGTGGAATGCACTATTGCAAGAATTGTGCTGCATGAATTACTACATGCACTCTTAGTAATTACAAGGACGGTTGCTCTGTTTCCATTTTTGTTCTAACTGTATACATATAGCCTGTTATGAACAAAGATTCCGCTTCTTGAGGAGAACATTATCACTATGTATTCTCAATATGAGAGTTTACATTGCCTCCAGATTAATGCCCTTTTATATACAAACTTAGGCAATAGTGCAAAGGCTTTGCGGTTTTCCTTTAGTTCCTGCTCTCACCCAAAATGGAGCAGGCATCCATGCGCATGCGCCCCATGTCATCTATACATGTGACTCAACGATGGTTTCCTATTGGATGGAGCTCGGGGACAGATGATGCCAACGGGAGTTTTCCTCAGTCCCGGAGCTCATTTGGAACGCCTCTAGTGATACACCGCCCCATGATGGCGGGCACACATGCGCTACATTATGGATACTTGAGCAATTAACTGTGGACACACACAAAAAAAACGGGTCCTGGCATATTCACTCCACAGTCCCTAAGAGGCAGCAATATGTGAAACACGTGTTGGGGTCTGCTCCTAGCTGCATCCACGACACTGGCCTGTTACTCCATACCACATGTGTGAGTTTGAACATTATTAAATCTATTTGAGATTTGCAGGGTAGTTTACATTTTACATACCAGTCAGCTTTGGCACTTTATCTCTCTGTAGGCAAGAATGGAGAGATTTTTATTTATTGTCCCTGTAATCTTATTACTTTGAGTGTAAACCCAGCTCCCCTGCTTTACACCATGAGTGAGTTTTATGATGTGGGATAGTGATGGGCGAATCCTAAATTACTCGGAATCGCTTGACTCTAGCGAGTCCGAGCACAGGACTCGCTACTCGTTGCGAGTCCAATGTTAATGAATGGGGAAGCGAGTAATAGCGAGTAGTGTGAGATTTACAAATCGCAGATGTGTCTTGGAAGCTTCAGCCTGAAGCAATCCTAGTTTTGCCATTTATTTGCATTGGACTCGTTTACTTTGCAAGTAATCGCTGGGAAGCTGGGAAACTCGCACAGATAAGAGTCCTGTCTGCTCTGTGTTCTGGCTGCCGCAGCTCCAGGGTCCTAGAGCCTGCCTGCTGCCTGATGTAGCAGAGCTGAGATTGTTCTCAGTCTGCTCATTCCCTCTGCATAGACATCAATATCTATGCACAGGGATGAGCAGAGAGGACATCGCGTTTTGGACTGCGTCGGACGGAAGAGGATTTTTTAATTAAAGATGGAGTCCCTAATGGTTTTTTTTTAAAATTTCTAATAAAAATTTTTCTCTGTGTTGTGTTTTTTTTAAAACAATTTAATAGAAATTCATGGCGGTCATGTCTAATATTGGCGTGACCGCCATAAATTTCGGGCTTAGGGCCAGCTGATAATACAAAGCTTGCCCTAACCTCTTTATTACCAAGCGTGCCACGCCACCAAGGCCGCTGGAAGAGCGGGGTTCAGCGCCAGAGGATGGCGCTTCAATGAACGCGCCATCTTCTGTGGCGGCTGCGGGCTGCAATTTCCAGCAGGGGGTGCCCAGAAAGCTTGGGCATCCCTGCGCTGCGGATTCCAGCCCCCAGCTGCTTAGCTGTACCTGGCTAGACATAGAAATTGCGCAGAGCCCCACGCATTTTTTTTTACATTATTTCATGAAATTCTGAGATTCTGACTCTGAGACTCTGACTCTGACTCTGAGACTCTGACTCTGAGACTCTGACTCTGACTCTGAGACTCTGACTCTGAGACTCTGAGACTCTGACTCTGAGACTCTGAGACTCTGACTCTGAGACTCTGACTCTGACTCTGACTCTGAGACTCTGACTCTGAGACTCTGACTCTGACTCTGAGACTCTGAGGGTGAGACTCTGAATCTGAGACTCTGAGTCTGAGACTCTGACTCTGAGACTCTGACTCTGAGACTCTGACTCTGAGACTCTGAGACTCTGAGACTCTGACTCTGAGACTCTGACTCTGAGACTCTGACTCTAGCTCTGAGGGTGAGATTCTGAATCTGAGACTCTGACTCTGAGACTCTGAGACTCTGACTCTGAGACTCTGACTCTGAGACTCTGACTCTGACTCTGAGACTCTGACTCTGACTCTGAGACTCTGACTCTGAGACTCTGACTCTGATGAACTCTGACTCTGAGACTCTGAGATCTCTGACTCTGAGACTCTGACTCTGAGACTCTGACTCTGACTCTGAGACTCTGGACTTCTGAGACTCTGACTCTGACTCTGAGACTCTGACTCTGAGACTCTGACTCTGAGACTCTGACTCTGACTCTGGACTCTGACTCTGACTCTGAGACTCTGACTCTGAACTCTGAGACTCTGACTCTGAGACTCTGACTCTGAGACTCTGACTCTGACTCTGAGACTCTGACTCTGAGACTCTGACTCTGAGACTCTGACTCTGACTCTGAGACTCTGACTCTGACTCTGAGACTCTGACTCTGAGACTCTGACTCTGACTCTGAACTCTGAGACTCTGAGACTCTGAGACTCTGACTCTGAGACTCTGACTCTGACTCTGACTCTGAATTCATGAAATAATTAAAAAAATGCGTGGGTGACTCGCGCAATTCTATGTCTAGCTCGGTACAGCTAGCAGCTTGGGACTGAATCCGCCAGCGCAGGAATGCCAAGCTTTCTGGGCACCCCGCGCAAATTGCAGCCCGCCAGCTACCCAGAAGATGGCGCCTTCATGGAATGCCGCCTCTCTGGCCTGAAACCCCCCGACTGCTCCCCCCAGCGGCCCTGGTGGCGGTGGCACGCTGGGTAATAAAGGGGTTAATACCAGCTTTGTTATACAAGCTGGTATTAAGCCCGAGATTCTTAATGTCAGGGCACGTTTGACCCAGCCACTAAGAATCTCCAATAAAGGGTTAAAAAACACAACACAGAGAAAAAATTTTATTTGAAATAAAAAAAAAGCCATTAGGGACTCCATCTTTAATTAAAAAAATCCTCTTCTGTCCGACGTAGTCCAAAACGCGATGTCCTCTCTGCTACATCCCCTGTGCATAGATATAGATGTCTATGCACAGGGATGAGCAGACTGAGAACAATCTCAGCACTGCTACATCATCTCTGTGAGAAGGCGGGCTCTAGGACCCTGAAGCTGCACAGAGAAGACAGCTGGACTCGGCTCGCAATGTAACAGCAGTTACTTTGCGAGTTTCCCTGCTATCACTGGCACAGTAGCTGAGTCAAATGCAAATCAAAGGCAATCCTAGTTTTGTCAGCGTTTGCCATTGATTTGCATTGGACTCGTGCGAGTAAACGCTGGGAAACTCGCAGAGTACCGAGTCCTGCGAGTCCCTTACTACTCGCCGAGTAACGAGTCCTAGCGAGTAGATTCGCCCATCCCTAATGTGGGATCATCAACCTATATGCATTTTATTTGACCAATGTGGTTGATCAGTAACACTTGCCCTCTATCTCTTGTGTGTTCATTTGGCACAGTGTCTATATTTTTTTATTCAGCTCTTTTCCTCTCTATCAGACTATCCTGGACTAACTGTTATTAGGTGTATAGTTTGATATGTCGCTTGTACGTTCACAAAATATAAAATTATCTTTTCACTGCATAATGATTGTGTGACCCTTTAACTTTGTTTAAACAAAAATACACCATTGGCAGGTTGAAAACTATATTTATCCATGATTTTGTAATGTCATAAGAGTGTTGCCCTAACTGATATGTCTATGAGGTTGTTTGGGATCTTGTTTCTTTATGAAGGTACAGCTGTAAGGAGTTGGGAACCAAAGGAGTGGTATTCATGAAGGCACAGACAAGGCCGAACCTCCTGGTGGTTCCGGGAATGAATATCCTGAGGGAGCTGTGTTCCCTTCTGTTTGAGCGCAATGGCCTGAGGTATTGGAAATGGGCGACAACCCACAAAGCCACTAAGAGGACCCTGCAGCGGGTGGGTGGATCATGTGGCATCCAGGAAAGTTCAGTAGAAGGAAGAATGGTGAGAGCGGTGTATGTCCCATGTGACTCTGCTGTTGTGATCGCCCCAGGTTCAAGTGAAGCTTGTGTTGATGTCGGTAGAGACCCACAGAAAGTTGAATGGTGTGGAGATGGTTTTGGAACCGGTGGGCTACCCAGAAGATACAGATAGTCCGATGATAGCCCGAATAGTGGCCATTGTACAAGATGGAAGTGTACCAGTGAGGTATCTGAATCTGCAGAATCATGAGGTGACTTTGGCAGTGAGCACTAAGCTGGCTGATGTATATGTGTGTGGTGAAGGAGTCATTCCCAAAAGTCAGTTCACACTGAGGGTGGACCGTCGGACCGCCTGGACCCTGTTGATGCAGATGGCAGCAGAAGAGTCCCCCACACCTGCATGTAATGGCAGAAAGATTATGGAGATTATGGGAGTGGATGAGTCCCAGTTGACATCCGAGCAGGCTCACAGGCTGGAGGCTGCACTGTGGGAATATCAGGCTGCTTTCTCCAGGGGTGATGAAGATTTTGGCTGAGTAAAATTGGATGTGTGACCAACTGTTTAGTGAGCTAGGGAACGTTAGATAGAGTTTTCAGCGTCTCAAAGAACATTCCTGTTGCTAAGATTACAGATGGACTGATAAAAAAATATTGGAATATGAGAGTCCTCAGTGGTTGATACCTTTTAATGGCTTACTGAAAAGATGGTAAGTGAAGCTGATAGATTGATAGAGAGACTGTGTGAGCTCCTTTATACCGAGACTCTGGTGAACGTGAATGCCATTGGAGAGCTCAGTGGAACACTACTGCATTGAGATAGACTGATCCTGAATCCTCACCTGCACCTGGATTTATCAGAGAATTTGGTGACATAGGAAGCTGATTAAATCTAGTGCTGGACATCAGAGTAACAAATGAATTAGGTTATTACAGATAAGACCCACAGTCCTCTAATCCTCTTCATGACTGGCAGTTTCTCTTGTCAAGCCAGTGAGAACATGAATTTACTCTTTCTTGACTTTATTTGTTTGTTTAGAGGTCTTCTAAGCTTCTGAGGCTGGCTTCACACTACATTTGTTACCATCCTTGTCTGTTCGTTTTTGAAACAAACAGAACAGGATCATTTTTGCCCCCATACATCCCTATGGTGCCAGATTTGCCCTATTTGGCCATCCGGTTTTGTGAATCCGGTGCAGGATTCGTTTCTGTCCTGTTTCTCACCGATCTTAAAAACAATGCCTGCAGCGTTTTTGGGGTCCGGTCACAAAACAGGACATAAACGAATCCTGTTCTGTCCGGCACACTTAACATGGGGCCTATGGCACCGGATCCGAGAAACAACAGAATCGTTTCCCAGATCCAGTTCCAGCGTACAGAGCATGCGCAGAACAAGAGCACTGCTCTGTACCCATAGTACATCTGTGTAATATCACTTTAGCAGTGTATCTATATACACTGCTAAAGTGATATTAAATAAAGGGATGATTAAAAATAAAAAATTAATTGTCACCTGTCCGGCGACAGTGTTCCACGCTGAAAGCAAAGCTTAAGGACCTTGCATGATGTCACTGCGAGGGGCGGGGCAACCTGATCACATGACCGTATCAGATTTGCTAAATATGTATAAGACTGGCGTCACCGTATATGTAGGTGCTGGCAGAAAATAATTATACTTACAACAATAGATATCTGCCGCGACACTACTAGATATGCAAACAATAGATTAATGAGTGGCACTAGAAGGAAGAAGATCAAACTGAATATTGCAAATGTGTAATGCAGAAAACTGCCCTGTGCTAAAATTGAAATCAGAGGTCTTAGTCTCATCAGTGGCCACTGAAGATCAAGCCTGGCACCCACTTCAAGGGGCCTCCACTGCCAGGTCCTGACACTATGCCCTAGTGAGATGGTGAACGGGTGAAATCTGTATGAGCTTATATGTCTAAGGATGTAATTAAAAACTGGTGTGTGCTAGGACCTCACACTGGAGTCCATGAGTGGCTACCAGACTAAGAAATTTGCTGATATGGTCAAGTGATCGGGTTGCCCTGCCCCTCCCGGTGACATCATGCTAGGTCCTTGAATGACCGGGAGAGCTGTAGTCAGCGTGGGATATTTGTGGTCGCCGGAAGGTGAGAATTTATTATTTTTTATTTTTAACCATCCCTTTATTTCATATCACTTTAGCAATATATATAGATACACTGCTAAAGTGATATTGCACAGCGCTGACAGCAGGCTCGGCTCCCCGCTGCTCTTTCTGTGTCCGGATACCAGACCGGACACAGAAATGGCATCTAGAGTTGCCAGTCCGGTGCTGTCCCTTCCTGTTCGTTGGATCCTGGAAAAAACAGGATCCAACGAACAGAAACAAAAACATAGTGTGAAGCTGGCCTTACTTGAGCAAGCTCTAGTTTGACTAAAAGTACGCAGAAGTTGAGCTGTGATGATAACCTGCAGTGATTGATGGATCTGTGTTACCTTTTATTGTAATCCTGCCTGGGATGATAAATTGGGATGAGCGAGTATGCTTGTCACTACTCGGTACTTGCACGAATATCTCGGTACTCAGGGTACTCGGCGAGTACTGAGTAATCTCGCGATACTCTTGCTATGCTCGGGGTCCACCACCCTGCATGTTGGCACTCTTTACAGAGTCAGCCCGCATGCAGGGATTGGCTAACAGCCACTGTAAAGCCACAGCCCTGTTGGTTGTGGCTTTACAGTGAATGGCTGGCCGCACAGCGTGATCAAGTCTTTATAAGACCTGACCGCGCTGTGCTCGTCACTCTGCTCCACAGACAGGCAGTGTAGGGAGAGGTGCTGCTGATTGAGGGACAGATTTGTGGCCTTTCAGCTAGTGTAGGCGCAGGGCTGCCAATCTAATTACCACAACAGTTCTTCTGAGGACTAATAGAGCTGTATACAGGCAGGCAGGGAGGCAGGGTATATAGCAAACTTCTGTGCTAGTATACCAGCCTGCATCACATCTTGGGCTGGTGACAGGATGGAATCTCATCCATCCAAAACAGTGCTTTTAGGATTAATTTAGCTCTCCATAGGCAGGAGTAGGTTGTAGCGTAAATTAGGATACGCCAAAACACTGGTATTCACGTCAGCGTTTGTGTCTGACCGGTACACCTGCTGGATTTAATCTCTAATCTCAGTGTCCAGCTAAAAACCAACTCTTGTCTGCAATCATTTAGCATTTTTGTGCGCTAGGAGTGGTTGTAGCGGAAATTAAGATACGCCAAAACACTGTGTATTCTCGTCAGTGTTTGTGTTGACCGGTACACCTGCTGGGATTTAATCTCTAATCTCAGTGTTCAGCTAAAAACCAACTCTTGTCTGCATTCATTTACCATTTTTGTGCATCAGGAGTGTGTTGTAGCGGAAATTAGGATACGCCAAAACACTCTGTATTCTCGTCAGAGTTTGTGTTTCACCAGTACACCTTCTGGGATTTAATCTCTAATCTCAGTGTCCAGCTAAAAACCAACTCTTGTCTGCATTCATTTAGCATTTTTGTGCATCAGGAGTGGGTTGTAGCGGAAATTAGGATACGCCAAAACACTCGTATTCTCGTCAGCGTTTGTGTCTGACCGGTTCACACTGCTGGAATTTAACTTCTAATCTCTAATCTCAGTGCCCAGCTAAAAACCAACTCTTGTCTGCATTCTTTTAGCATTTTGATTGTGCGCCAGGAGTGGGTTGTAGCAGAAATTAGGATAGCCAAAACACTCTGTATTCTCGTCAGCGTTTGTGTCTGACCGGTCACCTGCTGGGATTTAACTCTAATCTCTAATCTCAGTGTCCAGCTAAAAACCAACTCTTGTCTGCATTCATTTAGCATTTTTGTGGCCATGAGTGGGTTGTAGCGGAAATTAGGATATGCCAAAACATCTGTATTCTCGTCAGCGTTTGTGTCTGATCGGTACACCTGCTGGGATTTAATTCTAATCTCAGTGTCCAGCTAAAAACCAACTCTTGTCTGCATTCATTTAGTATTTTTGTGCACAAGGAGGGGTTGTAGCTCCAAGTAGTATACGCCAAAACACGTTATGCGTGTCAGTGTTTGTATGACTGGTCCACCTGCTGGATTTAACCTCAATCGTAATCTCAGTGTCCAGCTAAAAACCAACTCTTGTCTGCATTCATTACCATTTTGTGCGCCAGGAGGAGGTTGTAGCTCAATTTGTATGCGAAATAATCTGTATACTTTGTTCAGCATTTGTGTAGACCGGCTAGCTCTATAATTAATCTAAATCTCAGTATCCAGCTCAAAAACAACTTGTCAGCTTTCAGTTGACAGGCTGTGTTTATCAGTAATGATTCACTGCGGCAATAAAACACACTCTGACAAAACGCATCTTTACAAACTTTGCAGTCCTTGTGACAGTACCCCGCATCTGAGGGTCTGTGCTATGGGAGAGGCTGAGAAAACTCTCACACATCTTTGAGAGTTTTCCCCTACCTCTGCTGGATTGGATTTGTGCCTCTCTCGGCCGGACGCCTTGGTTGTTTACCAAACCGTGACCTCTGCTGCAAGCGTTTTCAGAAGGGAATTTTTTGACTAGTTCAGCAACTAGGGCCTTCTGGTACTGCAGCATTTTTGTAGACCTATCCACCTCGGGAATAAGAGAAATAAAGTTCTCCTTGTAGCGTGGGTCTAAAAGTGTCACCAACCAGTAATGAGTGTCCGCCAAGATGTTGATAACGCGAGGGTCACAAGACAGGCAGCATCACATAAAGTCAGCCATGTGCTCCAGACTGTTAACAGGCAAGACTTCAGGTCCTCACCAACAGGATTTATAAAGTGAAAATCCGCTGCAACACTAGACAGTATATGTGTGGGAAATAGCATAATGGCTACATGTGAATAGCAGGGCTGTCTGCACAGCTACCAAAGACAAGGGAAAAAAACATGGCAGAAACTGCTTATGAATCTAAGAAAAATGTGAGAAATCTTAGCTTAAAGCAGCGGCCGCTGCGTTCAAGAGCCCGGTAACCTCGTCACGGTTTTTCTCATTATACCGGGTCCTAACCGTGTGCCTCTCTCATGGTATAATGCTGTATGTGTGGGTTTATATGCCTCTATCTACAATTAAAACCAGCTGTGAGGGGTTATAATGGACATGACTACAATAAAATGGATACCAAACATGGCCACCGGGCGGGAGAAGGGAGCTCAGTCAAAAAGTCAGTACTACAATTACATAATATAAGACTGGCTTCAACCTTATGTCTAGGTGCAAGCAAGAAAAAAAACGACATTTAAAGTGAAAATCCGCTGCAACACTAGACAGTAAATGTGTGGGAAATAGCATAATGGCTACATGTGAATAGCAGGGCTGTCTGCACAGCTAACAAAGACAAGGGAAAAAAACATGGCAGAAACTGCTTATGAATCTAAGAAAAATTTGAGAAATCTTAGCTTAAAGCAGTGGCCGCTGCGTTCAAGAGCCCGGTAACCTCGTCACGGTTTTTCTCATTATACCGGGTCCTAACCGTGTGCCTCTCTCATGGTATAATGCTGTATGTGTGGGTTTATATGCCTCTATCTACAATTAAAACCAGCTGTGAGGGGTTATAATGGACATGACTACAATAAAATGGATACCAAACATGGCCACCGGGCGGGGGAAGGGAGCTCAGTCAAAAAGTCAGTACTACAATTACATAATATAAGACTGGCTTCAACCTTATGTCTAGGTGCAAGCAAGAAAAAAAACGACATTTAAAGTGAAAATCCGCTGCAACACTAGACAGTATATGTGTGGGAAATAGCATAACGGCTACATGTGGCTGTGCAGACAGCCCTGCTATTCACATGTAGCCATTATGCTATTTCCCACACATATACTGTCTAGTGTTGCAGCGGATTTTCACTTTAAATGTCGTTTTTTTTCTTGCTTGCAACTAGACATAAGGTTAGCAATCCTTGGTGTCGGCAGGACGTGTTCCGTCCCAAGCTCAGCCTGGGTCCCGGCTTCCAGAATATTAACCCTGTGTGTCGACAGCAAGATGTACCGCCCCTGCCCACAAGCACTTGTCCACGTGTCCGTGGTTAGGTGGACTTTTCTGGAAACTACGTTGTTAAGGGCACGTGTAATGTTTTGTGACATGTAGTTATGTAATGCGGGGACAACACCCTGGGAGAAATAGTGGCGGCTGAGGACCGAGTAACGTGGGACAGCCGCCACCATCAGGTCGCGGAATGTTTCCGTCTCCACTAGACTAAAGGGCAACATTTCCAGCGCAAGCATTCGCGAAATGTGTGAATTTTGAAGTGTGGCATGTGGAGCGTTCGCAGCGTATTTGCGCTTGCGTTCCAAAGATTGATGTATGGATAACTGAACGCTGCGCTGGGACAAGTACGTGGTTGATGATGGTGCTATTTCTGCTTGTGCAACTACAGGTGCAGGACAGGAGGTATCTTCGCATGCAGTATGGACAGGGGATTGGCTTGCACGCACAACAGTGGAAGATGCACTGGTGTAACCCGCAGACACTGCTCCTGGACTCTGGTGTACATCCCACAAAGTCGGGTGCTTTGCTGACATGTGCCTGATCATGCTGGTCGTGGTCAGGCTGCTAGTTTTGCTACCCCTGCTGATGCTGGCATGGCAAGTGTTGCAAATGGCCTTTTTGCAATTATCTGCAGACACCTTAAAAAACAGCCAGACTCGGGAAGACCTAACAGTTGTATTGGCAACTTCTGTCATGTTGTTGTTCCAGGGAACGGTTGCCTGCCTTCTGCCTGCGGCCACCACCCTGCTTCTTCCGGCCTGTTGTGATGCTACGCCTGCCTCCCCCTGTGCACTGCTGTCCTCACTCTGCATGTCCTCTTGCCAGGTTGGGTCAGTTACTGGATCATCCACCACGTTGTCTTCCACTTCCTTACCCTAGTCATCCTCCTGACTTTCTGGCAATTGTGTTTCATCATCATCCACTCTTGTTGAGACACGTTCCCACCGTTGACTTTGTGAGACCGTGGCTGCTCAAATATTTAGGTATCAGTACATACGATCTCCTCATGACCCACTTCAAGTGGAGCTGGCGAGAGGCCAGAATCTAAGAATGGATAAGTGAACAGCTCTTCAGAGTGTCCAAGTGTGGTATCAGTTATGTCTGGGGCCGGGCATTCGGCATGGTGGGAGGAAGAAGGATCAGGGTGTGGAATGTGCGGTCCAGTCTCACGGCTACTGACACTTGACCATGTAGAAGACAGGGTGTTTGTGGTGGTGCCAAACTGACTTGAAGCATTATCCGCTATGCAACTAACAACCAGTTTACACTGGTCTTGGTTTAATAGTGGTGTACTGCTGCGGTCCCCTACAAATTGGGACAGGAAGGTTGAGCGAGATGATGTGGGCGTTTGTCGTGGCGCAATTCGAGCTTGCACATGGCCTCAGCCTCTGCCTGCACCACCATCACGTCCAGTTCCTTGTCCCTTGCCACCGGCCTTGCGCATTTTCAATGGTGTGCTGCCTGTATACAGGTAAATGAAGGCGTCCAAAAGATGGTGTTTAGCTGGACACTGAGATGACAGATTAGAGATTAAATTGCAGCAGGTATACCGGACATTCACAAACGCTGAGATGGGTATACTGAGTGTTTTGCCGTATACAAATTGGAGCTACAACCCCCTCCTGCCTCAAAAAATGGTAAATGAAGGCGGACAGGTTGACTCTGATCAAGATGAACAAGAGTTGGATTGGGCCTGACTTCACCACACCGCCACCAAATGATAGCACCAAATCTAAAGTCATAGGCATTGTATTTTTTGTGCCGGTAAATTGCCATGCCCCTCCTCACACCCACACATGGGTACACACTTCATGACTTTGGCTACTTGCTGTACTGTTCCTCCTTCTCCTCATCCGCCACCATCATATGATCAGTGCGACCGTGGTCCATGATGCCACGAAAACATAATTTATTTACATCATATTTATGATGATGATGACCCTAACCGTTAAAAAGTTACACAATAGTTTCATGTATACCCCCCAGGGGTAAATGTTTTAGTCCATACTTAGAGAATGGGCATTACAAGTACAGGAGACCTGCTTCTTTGTAATGGGAACAACATTTAGAGGCTCTCCTCCATGTTTCTTCCCATGGGCATCGCAATGCCTCCCAATTTTTTGCAGCCCTTCCTAGGGAAAACTATGGAAGACGCACTTCCTAATAATGGGAACCATATTTAAGTAGACCCTCATGCACGTCTCTTCCCAGGGGCATTGGGGTGCCTCCCAATTTTTGGCTGCCCTGCCAAAGGGCAATACTACAAAAGACCCACTTCATTAAAATGGGCACATTATTTAAAGAGGCCCTCATGCACGCCTCTATCCAGGGGCATCAGAATGCCACACAATTTTTGGCTGCCCTGCCTAGGGCAATACTACAAAATACCCACTTCCTTAAAATGGGCACATTATTTAAAGAGGCCCTCATGCACGTCTCTATACAGGGGCATTGGGATGCCTCCCAATGTTTAGCAGCCCTGCCTACGGCAATTCTACAGAAGCCAAAGTTCCTTAAAATGGGCACAATATTTAAAGAGGCCTTCATGCACGTCTCTTTCCAGGGGCATTGGTGTGCCGCCCAACTTTTGGCAGGCCTGCCTAGGGCAATACTACAAAAGACCCACTTCCTTATAATGGGCACATTATTTAAAGAAGCCCTCATGCACGTCTCTGTCCAGGGGAATTGAAGTGCCTCCCAACTTTTGGCTGCCCTACCTAGGGCAATACTACAAAAGACCCACTTCCTTATAAAAGGCACATTATTTAAAGAGGACTTCATGCACATCTGTATCCAAGGGCATTGGGGTGCCTCCCAATGTTTAGCAGCCCTGCCTAGGGCAATACTACAAAAGACAAAGTTCCTTAAAATGGGCACATTACACTGGGGAACAATTTAAAAAAAAATTTCTGCTGAGTTAGGTTTTTGAGCTGATTTATACTAAAATTGGCATGCTAATTCCAAAAATGTAGTCAGCTTTTTTCTAGCACGTCAAGTTTTTCCTCCACAACTTACCGTATATACTCGTGTATAAGCCGACCCATGTATAAGCCGACCCCCCTACTTTTGCCCCAAAAATCTGGAAAAACCTATTGACTCGTGTATAAGCCGAGGGTGGACCCCAGCACAGGTATACAGCCCCCAGCAGTGTGGTATACAGGCCCCCCCCCAGTGGTATACAGGCCTCCCCAGTGGTAGTATACAGCAGCCCTAGTGGTAGTATACAGCAGCCCCAATGGTAGTATATAGCACCCCAGCAGCCCCAGTGGTAGTATATAGCAGCCGCAGTGGTAGTATATAGCAGCCCCAGTGGTAGTATATAGCAGCCCCAGCAGTAGTATACAGCAGCCCCAGTGGTAGTATATAGCAGCCCCAGTGGTAGTATATAGCAGCCCCAGTGGTAGTATATAGCAGCCCCAGTGGTAGTATATAGCATCCCCAGCAGTCCCAGTGGTAGTATACAGCAGCCCCAGTGGTAGTATACAGCAGCCGCAGTGGTAGTATATAGCAGCCCCAGTGGTAGTATATAGCAGCCCCAGCAGCCCCAGTGGTTGTATATAGCAGCCCCAGTGGTAGTATATAGCATCCCCAGCAGCCCCAGTGGTAGTATACAGCAGCCCCAGTGGTAGTATATAGCAGCCCCAGCAGCCCCAGTGGTAGTATACAGCAGCCCCAGTGGTAGTATATAGCAGCCCCAGTGGTAGTATATAGCAGCCCCAGTGGTAGTATATAGCAGCCCCAGCAGCCCCAGTGGTAGTATATAGCAGCCCCAGTGGCAGTATATAGCAGCCCCAGTGGTAGTATATAGCAGCCCCAGTGGTAGTATATAGCAGCCCCAGTGGTAGTATATAGCAGCCCCAGTGGTAGTATATAGCATCCCCAGCAGTCCCAGTGGTAGTATACAGCAGCCCCAGTGGTAGTATACAGCAGCCGCAGTGGTAGTATATAGCAGCCCCAGTGGTAGTATATAGCAGCCCCAGCAGCCCCAGTGGTTGTATATAGCAGCCCCAGTGGTAGTATATAGCATCCCCAGCAGCCCCAGTGGTAGTATACAGCAGCCCCAGTGGTAGTATATAGCAGCCCCAGCAGCCCCAGTGGTAGTATACAGCAGCCCCAGTGGTAGTATATAGCAGCCCCAGTGGTAGTATATAGCAGCCCCAGTGGTAGTATATAGCAGCCCCAGCAGCCCCAGTGGTAGTATATAGCAGCCCCAGTGGCAGTATATAGCAGCCCCAGTGGTAGTATATAGCAGCCCCAGCAGCCCCAGTGGTAGTATACAGCAGCCCCAGTGGTAGTATACAGGAGCCCCAGCAGCCCCAGTGGTAGTATACAGCAGCCCCAGTGGTAGTATACAGGAGCCCCAGCAGCCCCAGTGGTAGTATACAGGAGCCCCAGCAGCCCCAGTGGTATATACAGCAGCCCCAGTGGTATATACAGCAGCCCCAGTGGTATACAGGCCTCAGCAGTATATACAGCAGCCCCAGGGGTTATACAGCACCCCCCAGGTGTTATACAGCGGCCCCCTGGGGGTACCCAGCAGCCCCCAGGGGGTACTCAGCAGCCCCCTGGGGGTACCAACAGCCCCCTGGGGGTACCAAATTTTGGGCTGAAAAACTCGGCTTATACACGAGTATATACGGTACCTGCCAGAGATGCACAATTGAACTGATATCTGTAATAAGACTTGTTATCTGATTACAATTCGACTCATATAGAGCTACGTGACATATGATAGTGTTAAAAAACATTTGTCATGCCTATTTTTTATATATTTCATTTTTTGTTCATATTTGTACTATTTAAAAAAGAAAAAAAAAAAACTTTTTAGGTACAGTAGTTTACATATTTTTGAGAAGACAAAAATCCTATAGTTCAAAAACTTGACGTGATAGAGAAAAACTTTGATCATTTCTGGATTCAGCATCCAAAAATTAATTAAGAACAGTTGTCTGACCTAACTCCTAAAAAATTGTGTTCCCCAGTGTTATTTAAAGAGGCCCTCATGCACGCCTCTATCCAGGGGCATCAGAGTGCCACCAAAGTTTTGTCTGCCCTGTCAAAGGGCAATACTATTAAAGACCCACTTCCTTAAAATGGGCACATTATTTAAAGAGGCCCTCATGCACGTCTTTATCCAGGGGCATCAGAGTGCCACACAATTTTTGGCTGCCCTGCCTAGAGCAATACTACAAAAGACCCACTTCCTAAAAATGGGCACATTATTTAAAGAGGCCCTCATGCACGTCTCTATCCAGGGGCATTGAAGTGCCTCCCAACTTTTGGCAGCCCTGCCTAGGGCAATACTACAAAAGACCCACTTCCTTATAAGGGGCACATTATTTAAAGAGGCCCTCATGCACCTCTCCATCCAGGGGCATTGAAGTGCCTCCCAATTTTTGGCTTCCCTGCCTAGGGCAATACTACAAAAGACCCACTTCCTTATAATGGGCACATTATTTAAAAAGGCCCTCATGCACCTCTCTATCCAGGGGCATTGAAGTGCCTCCCAATGTTTAACAGCCCTGCCTAGGGCAATACTACAAAAGACAAAGTTCTTTAAAATGGGCACAATATTTAAAGAGGCCCTCATGCACGTCTCTTTCCAGGGGCATTGGGGTGCCTCCCAATTTTTGGCTGCCCTGCCAAAGGGCAATACTACAAAAGACCCACTTCCTTAAAATGGGTACATTATTTAAAGAGACCTTCATGTACGTCTCTTCCCAGGGGCATCAGAGTGCCACACAATTTTTTTTTTTTTTAAATCTTTCATGTAATCCAAAAAGCTAACATACACCAACTCTGTCTCACAAGTGGGTATGAGCCCTTAATGTTTACTCCAGGAAAATCCATTTTGGTTTCATTTTGTAACGTTTTCTTGACAGTCCGTAAAAGTGGCGTAATACTCTGACAACATTGTTCACCGCAGTGACCTCGGGGTCTGAAATGCTTATAGGAGTCTTCCACATGCTGTTCCCATGTCATTTGACCACTGTTCTGATACTTTTGTGACATTTTTAGGGTTTATCCATGCTGCCGGGGGTCGTACCAGAAAAATACTCGGGTCTCCCATAGGATAACATTGGGCTCGGTGCTCGGGACGAATACACAAGTATCTTGGGATGCTCTGCTCGAGCTTCGAGCACCCGAGCATTTTAGTACTCGCTCATCTCTAATAATAAGACTATTAAAAAATCTTTCTTCTGTATACTGTACAAAGCAGGAGTCTAGTATAAGGTCTAGACGCCGTGTGAAAACTATAAGATTTTTGTTTTCTTTTTAAGTATTTTTTCATATAGGTAGTGATTTGAAAAACAATAATAAAACATAACAAAAATATCTTTAAAAAAAAGAAATGTAAAATAATTGCCCGTTTTCTGATGACACATTCAAATCCAAGTAATATGTGGAACCACTTGATTGAGCCCCGTCATACCAAACCAGTGTATTTTCATTCTATTTTCGTGTTGTCTTTCAAATTTTATTACAAATTGAATAGACATTATAATGATCTAAAGTAGCATGTTTTGTTTCTGAGAAATTATTTTCAGATATAATGTTCAGATACTGTTGTGAACCGCATCTATTCTGCATCCAATTATGTACTTCATAAAAGAAGCTAAGCAGAATGAAAAATTAAAAATATGTAACAAGGGAGAGCAAAGGGCTTCAGTATAACGTAAGGGTCACAGCAACTCAATCTATTGTAATAAAGGTGATGAAGGACAACCAGCTCTAGTTGTGTTCAGGTGACCTCGGTGACATTTCAAAATGCCAATGATTTCTATTTAATGTACTAAATGTTACTGAAGATCTAATCATTAAAAAATTACAATATAACCATGACTTAAATTAATCTGGTTTGTTAAATTACTACATAACTTTCGTTCCTGGTTTGGCAAACACATTACAAATAGGGTGTTTGGAAATTCTTATTTATTATATAGGTGATGGGGAATGTATAAATGAGCAACCTATTGATTTGAACAGGAATTATGTAATACATCTTATTACCCATGGTGATACTACAGCTAAGGGCGGAGACACACTATGCGAGATGCATATGAGATATTTGAATGAGTCTTACATGACTCACCCGGCCCGATCCCTGACTCTCTGGATGAAAGCATGGAGCTCCATAGAAATACACGCAGCTGACATGCTCCTGTCCAGAGAGACAGGGGCCAGTCCAGGTGAGTCATGCAAGTATCTTGCATGCATCTCGCTTAAGGCCGCTTTACACGCTAGGATATAGGTGAACGAGATCGTTAGCTATGGCACGTGACCGCGATCATTCTGACATCGTTAGTGTGTTGTCACACGCAAGGAAAGGATATCGTTAACGGTCGTAAATTTGGCAACACTCCAGCTATTTGGAGAAGAACGTTTGAACGATTTTACAAAGCGGCAGGTAAAGGAGAAAAATGAACGACATTGTTCAAAAAGGTGTCACAATGAACGATGTTGATTCTTCCCATGACTTTAATTGGACGAAGAACGATAGCTTTGAGGTCCGGATCTCAAATTTTTGATGACCGTTCTAACGATATTTCCTTCCTACATCGTTCGTTTACACGCAACGAAGCACAAACAATATCGTTTGAATGATCATAAATCCGTGACGTTAACGATATCCTAGCGTGTGAAGTGGCCTTCAGTTTGTCTCTGGCCTTAATGAAACGCCTTCAGCCTGCCCAATGATGATATGTGATTATCTGGGTTAAACATATTTCTTGGGCAGACTGTTTAGAAATGAGGATAAGAGGGAACACAATTGCTGAAGGTAATTATATGACAAATGCCCTGGTTATCCTTGCCATCTTTCCATACTCATTAATGCAGCCTTCGATATGGAGATCTTCACATCTTTATTATTAGAGCACCAGAAATATTATTATCAGCAATTTATTTCCATGGCCACCAAGAATGCTACCATTAATATGCTCACCAGTTCTAAGCTCCTAATATGAAAATATTAACCTCTTACTATGGTAAACCAACTTGGATATTTGCATTACCTTTTTCATACCATGACACAGGTGGCAGGTAGAATCTAACAAGAACTACTGTAGTATTATGGCAGTCACAGTGTGCAGGCTCAAGAGCTGAGTCAACACTTCAATGCGAAGGTGGTGACTGTTAAGGGTACCGTCACACCTGGCGATGTCGGCGGTGATTTTATAGGCGATGCTGGGGTGTGGCCTTTCGCCGCCGACATCGCCGATGTGTCGCCTAATGTGAATAGGCGAGGGCGACGCATTTGAGTGGTCGCCTGGTTTCACAGCAGTGCTCTGAAACCAGGCGAGATCTCTGGGGCGATGTTTACGCATCGCCCCATGTAAACGGGGGATGGAAATCTCACAGGCGATGGGAGCCATAGACTCCCATGTTACAGCATCCCGCTGGGGTTTTTAGACACCCCAGCGGCGACACCACCTGTAAGATCGCCCGTGCATCGCCGGAGGTGTCGGCGCATGTAAACATGCAACGACGATGCTGGCGGGGCACCAAAAATGTATGCGCTCCCACCCGTCGCCGCCGACATCTCCGGCACCATCACCTGGTGTGACGTGACCCTTAGGGTACCATTACATGTTGCAATATCGCAATGCAACATCGACGAAAAGTCACGTGGTGTGGTCGTGCCAGTTGATATCGTTGGTGCGTTGTGTCGTGTAACAGGGCAATGCGACAGGAAAAAATTGCAGGTACGATATTGCAAGAAGATTGTGCAAGCCCTTCAACCGTACAATGTTGCATATGCGATCTTGCATGATTGTGCTGTGTGACGGCGCAACTACGATTTTGAACGCAACTTCCCCTATTCACTACAATGTTAATGCTCGGACGCTGTGTTGCTCATACCCAGCGCACAAAAGTTGCGTACAACATTCTACTTGCGTTGCCTGCCGATATCTCCCTGTGTGACCTCTACTATGCAATCTAGGACAAGTGCCAAAAACGTGCGCGCTCCTGTGAAATTGTATGCGATATCGGAACGATATTGCGACGTGTAACGGTACCCTTACATACATGTATAGTTGACAGTCTACTGGAACTGCTGAGCTTGGTGATATTAACTGAAAATCAATTAACTCCAGGGGGACAATTATTCAAAAAAGAAAACACCCTCACTAAACAATACATTTATTTCATCACTAGATAGCGGCCCGATTCTAAAGAATCGGGTAGTCTAGAATCCATATATAGTTTATTTACTAATAGTTAGGGGAGTGCGGTGAAATGAATTGTGTGTATACAGGTGGCTCAGTGGTTAGCACTGTATACGGTGGCTCAGTGGTTAGCACTGTATACGGTGGCTCAGTGGTTAGCACTGTATACGGTGGCTCAGTGGTTAGCACTGTATGGTGGCTCAGTGGTTAGCACTGTATATGGTGGCTCAGTGGGTAGCAGAGTATACGGTGGCTCAGTGGTTAGCACTGTATACGGTGGCTCAGTGGTTAGCACTGTATACGGCGGCTCAGTGGTTAGCACTGTATACGGCGGCTTAGTGGTTAGCACTGTATACGGTGGCTCAGTGGTTGGCACTGTATATGGTGGCTCAGTGGTTGGCACTGTATATGGTGGCTCAGTGGTTGGCACTGTATATGGTGGCTCAGTGGTTGGCACTGTATACGGTGGCTCAGTGGTTAGCACTGTATACGGTGGCTCAGTGGTTAGCACTGTATATGGTGGCTCAGGGTTAGCACTGTATGGTGGCTAGTGGTTAGCACTGTATAGTGGTCAGTGGTTAGCACTGTATATGGTGGCTCAGTGGTTAGCACTGTATATGGTGCTCATTGGTTAGCACTGTATACGGTGGCTCAGGTGTGCACTGTATAGGTGGCTCAGTGGTTAGCACTGTATATGGTGGCTCAGTGGTTAGCACTGTATATGGTGGCTCAGTGGTTAGCACTGTATATGGTGGCTCAGGTTGGTAGCAACGTTGTGGTCAGGAGTATGGGCTCTGTGCAGTAGTAGGTGGCTCGTGGTGGCAGAATGGGGCCAGTGGTTAGGCATGTAAGGGGCTCAGTGGTTAGCGAGGAAGGGGTGAAGGTGGTACAGGCGTGCTCTGTAAGGTGGCTCGGGTCAGAGGGTTGTGACGGACGTATCTGGTGGTCAGCGAGACTGTGATTTGGTGGCGCAGGTGTGGCTCTGGGTCAGCAGAGGCGGGCTCTGTGGTAGCAGATAGGTGGGCTCAGTGGTTCAGCAGTAGATGGGGGCTCTGTGGTCAGCAGTATGACGGGGCTCTGTGTCAGCATGTAGGGGGCTCAGTGGGTCGTGTGGCTCAGGTAGCATGTAGGTAGGGGCTCTGTGGTCAGCATAGAGGGGGCTCTGTGGTCAGCAGTAGGAGGGGGCTCTGTGGTCAGCATGATAGGGCGGCTCTGTGGTCAGCATATAGGTGGCTCTGTGGTCAGCATAGGAGAGGTGGCTCGTGGTCAGCAGTAGGAGGGCAGTTGTGGTCAGCGTAGGAGGGGCTCTGTGGTTAGCAGCTGTAATGAGGGGGCTCGTGGTAGCAGAAGGGGCTCATGTGGTCAGCAGAGGAGGGCGGCTCTGTGGTCCAAGCTGGTCATGGTGGCGGTTTCTGTCGTGGTCAGCATAGGATGCTGTGTAATGGGCTCGTGGTCAGCAGAGAGGCGCTGTGCTCTGTGGTCAGCAGAGGAGGGCGGCTCTGTGGTTCAGCCAGAGGAGGCAGTGGTCCTCTCAGTGGTCAGCACAGGAGGGGCTCAGTGGTCAGCAAGGTACAGTGCGCTCGTGGGTCAGCAGAGGACGGCGGCTCTGTGGTCAGCAGAGGACGGTGGCTAGTGGTCAGCACAGGATTGGTGGTGCAGCACAGGATGGAGGCTCGTGGTCAGCAGAGGACGCGGCTCTGTGGTAGCAGAGGACGGCGGCTCTGTGGTCAGCAGGGGACGATCGGCTATGTGGTCAGCAAGGATGATGGTCGGCTCAGTGGTAGCAAGTGTACAGGATGGCTGTGTCAGTGCAGAGGTGGGCTCAGTGGTCAGCACATGGATGGGGCTCAGTGGTCAGCACAGGATGGGGCTCTGTGGTCAGCAGAGGAGGGGCTCTGTGGTCAGCTAGGAGGGGCTCTGTGGGGTCAGCGTAGGCAGAGTGGTGAGGCATGAGGCTAGTGGTTGACAGAAGAGGGGCTCTGTGGTAGCAGAGGAGGCGGCTCTGTGCCAGGGTCGGTAGCAGGAGGCAGGCTCTGTGGTCAGCAGGAGCGAGCATGTGGTCGCATGGAGGGCGGTACTGTGGCAGCAGAGGGGGCGGCTCTGTGGTCAGCAGGGAGGCGGCTCTGTGGTCGGTAGAGGACGGCGGCTCTGTGGTCAGCAGAGGACGGCGGCTCTGTGGTCAGCAGAGGACGGCGGCTCTGTGGTCAGCAGAGGACGGCGGCTCTGTGGTCAGCAGAGGAGGGCGGCTCTGTGGTCAGCAGAGGAGGGCGGCTCTGTGGTCAGCAGAGGAGGGCGGCTCTGTGGTCAGCAGAGGAGGGCGGCAGAGTGATCAGCGCAGGAAGGAGGCAGAGTGATCAGCGCAGGAAGGAGGCAGAGTGATCAGCGCAGGAAGGAGGCAGATGGTGAGCGCAGGACGGCGGCTCTGTGGTCAGCAGAGGAGGGTGGCTCTGTGGTCAGCATAGGAGGGTGGCTCTGTGGTCAGCAGAGGAGGGCGGCTCTGTGGTCAGCATAGGAGGGCGGCTCTGTGGTCAGCATAGGAGGGCGGCTCTGTGGTCAGCATGGAGGGCGGCTCTGTGGTCAGCAGAGGAGGGCGGCTCTGTGGTCAGCAGAGGAGGGCGGCTCTGTGGTCAGCAGAGGAGGGCGGCTCTGTGTCAGCAGAGGACAGCGGCTCTGTGGTCAGCAGAGGACGCGGCTCTGTGGTCACAGAGGACGGCGGGTCCGGACTGGTGGTCAGCACAGATGGGGCGCGGAGGGGGTCAGTGTCAGCACAGGATGGAGGCTCAGTGGTCAGCAGAGGACGGAGCTCTGTGGTCAGCAGAGGACGGCGGCTCTGTGGTCAGCAGAGACGGCGGCTCTGTGGTCAGCAGAGGAGGAGGCTCTGTGGTCAGCAGAGGACGTCGGCTGAGTGGTCAGCACAGGATTGAGTGGTCAGCACAGGATGGAGGCTCAGTGGTCAGCACAGGATGGATGCTCAGTGGTCAGCACAGGATGGAGGCTCAGTGGTCAGCACAGGATGGAGGCTCAGTGGTCAGCGCAGGATGGAGGCTCAGTGGTCAGCGCAGGAAGGAGGCTCAGTGGTCAGCGCAGGAGGAGGCTCAGTGGTGAGCGCAGGACGGAGGCAGAGTGGTGAGCGCAGGACGGAGGCAGAGTGGTGAGGCAGGACGGAGGCAAGTGGTAGGCAGGACGGAGGCAGAGTGGTGAGCGCAGGACGAGGCAGAGTGGTGAGCGCAAGACGGAGCAGAGTGGTGAGCGCAGGACGGAGGCAGAGTGGTGAGCGCAGGACGGGCAGAGTGGTGAGCCAGGACGGAGGCAGAGTGGTGAGCACAGGACGGAGGTTGGTGTAGGCAGACGGGGGCTTGTGTCAGCAGAGGATGGGGGCTGTGGTCAGCAGGACGGGGCTCGTGGTCAGCAGAGGACGGGGGTCTGTGGTCAGCAGAGGAGGGGCTCTGTGGTCAGCAGAGGAGGGGGGGCTCTGTGGTCAGCAGAGGACGGCGGCTCTGTGGTCAGCAGAGGACGGCGGGCTCTGTGGTCAGCAGAGGACGGGGCTCTGTGGTCAGCAGAGGACGGCGGCTCTGTGGTCAGCAGAGGACGGCGGCTCTGTGGTCAGCAGAGGAGGGCGGCTCTGTGGTCAGCAGAGGAGGCGGCTCTGTGGTCAGCAGAGGAGGGCGGCTCTGTGGTAGCAGAGGAGGGCGGCGTGTCCAAGAGCAGAGGATCGGCGGCTGTGGCAGAGGAGGCAGATGGTGAGCGAGGAGGCGCTCTGTGGTCAGCAGAGGGTGGCTCTGTGGTCAGCATAGGAGGGCGGCTCTGTGGTCAGCAGAGGAGGCGGCTCTGTGGTCAGCATGGGGGCGGCTCTGTGGTCAGCATAGGAGGGGGCTTGTGGTCAGCATAGGAGGGCGGCTCTGTGGTCAGCAGAGGAGGGCGGCTCTGTGGTCAGCAGAGGAGGGCGCTCTGTGGTCAGCAGAGGAGGGCGGCTCTGTAGTCAGCAGAGGACGGGCTCTGTAGCAGACAGGGACGGACGGCTCTGTGGTCAGCAGAGGACGGCGGCTGAGTGGTCAGCAAGATTAGGGTCAGCACAGGATGGGGGTCAGTGTCAGCACAGGATGGAGGCTCAGTGGTCAGCAGAGGACGGCGCTCTGTGGTCAGCAGAGGACGCTTGTGGTCAGCAGAGTACGGGCTCTGTGGTCAGCAGAGGAGGAGGCTCTGTGGTCAGCAGAGGAGTCGGCTGAGTGGCAGCAAGGATTGAGTGGTCAGCACAGGATGGAGGCTCGTGGTCAGCACAGGATGGATGCTCAGTGGTCAGCACAGGATGGAGGCTCAGTGGTCAGCACAGGATGGAGGCTCAGTGGTCAGCGCAGGAGGAGGCTCAGTGGTCAGCGCAGGAAGGAGGCTCAGTGGTAGCGCAGGAAGGAGGCTCAGTGGTGAGCGCAGGACGGAGGCAGAGTGGTGAGCGCAGGACGGAGGCGAGTGGTGAGGCAGGACGGAGGCAGAGTGGTGAGCGCAGGACGGAGGCAGAGTGGTGAGCGCAGGACGAGCAGAGTGGTGAGCGCAGGACGGAGGCAGAGTGGTGAGCGCAGGACGGAGGCAGAGTGGTGAGCGCAGGACGGAGGCAGAGTGGTGAGCCAGGACGGAGGCAGAGTGGTGAGCAGACAAGGACGGAGGGTTGGTGGTCAGGGCAGGACGGGGTCGTGGTCAGCAGAGGAGGGGGCTCGTGGTCAGCAGAGGAGGGGGCTCTGTGGTCACAGAGGACGGGGGCTCTGTGGTCAGCAGAGGACGGGGCTCTGTGGTCAGCAGAGGAGGCGGCTTGTGGTCAGCAGAGGACGCGGCTCTGTTGGTCAGCAGAGGACGGCGGCTCTGTGGTCGCAGAGGACGGCGGCTCTGTGGTCAGCAGAGGACGGCGGCTCTGTGGTCAGCAGAGGACGGCGGCTCTGTGGTCAGCAGAGGACGGCGGCTCTGTGGTCAGCAGAGGAGGGCGGCTCTGTGGTCAGCAAGGAGGGCGGCTCTGTGGTCAAAGGGGGCGGCTCTGTGGTCAGCAGAGGACGGCGAGTGTGGCGGGGGCAGAGGATGCGGGGGCAGAGTGATCAGCGCAGGAAGGAGGCGGGGAGTGATCAGCGAGGAAGGGGCAGAGGTGGTGAGCGCTGGACGGGCGGCTCTGTGGTCAGCAGAGGGGCGGCTCTGTGGTCAGCAGAGGAGGGGCTCTGTGGTCACAGAGGAGCGGCTCTGTGGTCAGCGCAGGAGGAGCAGAGTGGTCAAGGGGGGCAGGAAGGAGGCCGGTGGTGAGCGCAGGAAGAGGCAGAGTGGTTTGAGGCCAGGACAGCGCTCTGTGGTCAGCAGAGGACGGCCGGCAGAGGTACGCGCCAGGAAGGAGGCAGGAGTGGATCAGCCAGGAAGGAGGCAGGAGTGTCAGCGCAGGAAGGAGGCAGAGGGGAGCAGCAGGCGGGGCTCGTGGTCAGCGAGGAGGGGCTCAGTGGTAGCAGAGGACGGTGGCCGGGAGCAGAGGACGGCGGCAGTGGTAGCGCAGGAAGGAGGCAGAGTGGTGAGCGCAGGACGGAGGCAGAGTGGTGAGCGCAGGAGAGACAGTGGTGAGCGCAGGAGGAGGCAGAGTGGTGGCAGCAGGAGGCGGTTGTGGCAGCAGGACGGAGGCGGTGTGGTCAGCAGAGGAGGCGGCTCTGTGGTCAGCAGAGACGGGGCTCTGTGGTCAGCAGAGGACGGCGGCTGTGGTCAGCAGAGGACGGGGCTCTGTGGTCAGCAGAGGAGGCGGCTCTGTGGTCAGCAGAGGACGGCGGCTCTGTGGTCAGCAGAGGACGGCGGCTCTGTGGTCAGCAGAGGACGGCGGCTCTGTGGTCAGCAGAGGACGAGAGGCCTCTGTGGTCACAGAGGAGGCGGTCTGTGGTCAGCAGAGGAGGGCGCGGAGGGCGGCTCTGTGGTCAGCGCGGGAAGGAGGCAGAGTGATCAGCGCAGGAAGGAGGCGAGTGATCAGCGCAGGAAGGAGGCAGAGTGGTGAGCGCAGGACGCGGCTCTGTGGTCAGCAGAGGAGGGCGGCTCTGTGGTCAGCAGAGGACGGTGGCTCTGTGGTCACAGAGGACGGCTCTGTGGTCAGCGCAGGAAGGAGGCAGAGTGGTCAGGCAGGAAGGAGGCAGGGTGGTGAGGCAGGAAGAGGCAGAGTGGTGAGCGCAGGACGCGCTCTGTGGTCAGCAGAGGACGGCGGCAGAGTGATCAGCGCAGGAAGGAGGCAGATGATCAGCAGGAAGGAGGCAGAGTGATCAGCGCAGGAAGGAGGCAGAGTGGTGAGCGCAGGACGCGGCTCTGTGGTCAGCAGAGGAGGGCGGCTCTGTGGTAGCAGAGGACGGGGCTCTGTGGTCAGCAGAGGAGGCGGCTCTGTGGTCAGCGCAGGAAGGAGGCAGAGTGGTGAGCGCAGGAGGAGGCAGAGGGTGAGCAGGAGGAGGCACGTGGTGAGCGCAGGAAGGAGGCGAGTGGTGAGCGAGGACGGCGGCTGTGTGGTCAGCAGAGGACGCGCTGTGTGGTCAGCAGAGACGGGGCGTGTGGTCAGCAGAGACGGCGGCTTGTGGTCAGCAGAGACGGCGGCTTGTGCTCAGCAGAGTACGGGGGCTCTGTGGTCAGCAGAGGACGGCGGCTCTGTGGTCAGCAGAGGACGGCGGCTCTGTGGTCAGCAGGAGGCGGTGGCTCTGTGGTCAGCAGAGGACGGCGGCTCTGTGGTCAGCAGAGGACGGGGCTCTGTGGTCAGCAGAGGAGGGCGGACTCTGTGGTCAGCAGAGGAGGGGCGAGGGCGGCTCTGTGGTCAGCAGGAGGAGGCAGGAGTGATCAGCGCAGGAAGAGGCAGAGTGATCGGCAGGAAGGAGGCAGAGTGGTGAGGAGGACGGCGGCTCTGTGGTCAGCAGAGGAGGGCGGCTCTGTGGTCAGCAGAGGACGGTGGCTCTGTGGTCAGCAGAGGACGGCGGCTCTGTGGTCAGCGCAGGAAGGAGGCAGAGTGGTCAGTGCAGGAAGGAGGCAGAGTGGTGAGCGCAGGAAGAAGGCAGAGTGGTGAGCGCAGGACGGCGGCTCTGTGGTCAGCAGAGGACGGCGGCAGAGTGATCAGCGCAGGAAGGAGGCAGAGTGATCAGCACAGGAAGGAGGCAGAGTGATCAGCGCAGGAAGGAGGCAGAGTGGTGAGCGCAGGACAGCGGCTCTGTGGTCAGCAGAGGAGGGCGGCTCTGTGGTCATCAGAGGACGGTGGCTCTGTGATCAGCAGAGGACGGCGGCTCTGTGGTCAGCGCAGGAAGGAGGCAGAGTGGTCAGCGCAGGACGGCGGCTCTGAGGTCAGCAGAGGACGGCGGCTGTGTGGTCAGCAGAGTACGGCGGCTGTGTGGTCAGCAGAGTACGGCGGCTGTGTGGTCAGCAGAGGACGGCGGCTCTGTGGTCAGCAGAGGACGGGGGCTCTGTGGTCAGCAGAGGACGGGGGCTCTGTGGTCAGCAGAGGACGGGGGCTCTGTGGTCAGTAGAGGACGGTGGCTCTGTGGTCAGCAGAGGACGGGGGCACTGTGGTCAGCAGAGGACGGCGGCTCTGTGGTCAGCAGAGGACGGTGGCTCTGTGGTCAGCAGAGGACGGCAGCTCTGTGGTCAGCAGAGGACGGCGGCTCTGTGGTCAGCAGAGGATGGCGGCTCTGTGGTCAGCAGAGGACGGCGGCTCTGTGGTTAGCAGAGGATGGCGGCTCTGTGGTCAGCAGAGGACGGCGGCTCTGTGGTCAGCAGAGGACGGCGGCTCTGTGGTCAGCAGAGGACGGCGGCTCTGTGGTCAGCAGAGGACGGCGGCTCTGTGGTCAGCAGAGGACGGCGGCAGAGTGATCAGCGCAGGAAGGAGGCAGAGTGATCAGCGCAGGAAGGAGGCAGAGTGATCAGCGCAGGAAGGAGGCAGAGTGGTGAGCGCAGAACAGCGGCTCTGTGGTCAGCAGAGGACAGCGGCTCTGTGGTCAGCAGAGGAGGGCGGCTCTGTGGTCAGCAGAGGACGGCGGCTCTGTGGTCAGCAGAGGACGGCGGCTCTGTGGTCAGCAGAGGACGGCGGCTCTGTGGTCAGCAGAGGACGGCGGCTCTGTGGTCAGCAGAGGACGGCGGCTCTGTGTTCAGCGCAGGAAGGAGGTAGAGTGGTCAGCGCAGGAAGGAGTCTCTGTGGTCAGCGCAGGAAGGAGGCTCTGTGGTCAGCAGAGGACGGCGGGTCTGTGGTCAGCAGAGGACGGCGGCTCTGTGGTCAGCAGAGGACGGCGGCTCTGTGGTCAGCAGAGGACGGCGGCTCTGTGGTCAGCAGAGGACCGGGGCTCTGTGGTCAGCAGAGGACCGGGGCTCTGTGGTCAGCAGAGGACGGGGGCTCTGTGGTCAGCAGAGGATGGGGGCTCTGTGGTCAGCAGAGGACGGGGGCTCTGTGGTCAGCAGAGGACGGCGGCTCTGTGGTCAGCAAAGGACGGCGGCTCTGTGGTCAGCAGAGGACGGCGGCTCTGTGGTCAGCGCAGGAAGGAGGTAGAGTGGTCAGCGCAGGAAGGAGTCTCTGTGGTCAGCGCAGGAAGGAGGCTCTGTGGTCAGCAGAGGACGGCGGGTCTGTGGTCAGCAGAGGACGGCGGCTCTGTGGTCAGCAGAGGACGGCGGCTCTGTGGTCAGCAGAGGACCGGGGCTCTGTGGTCAGCAGAGGACCGGGGATCTGTGGTCAGCAGAGGACGGGGGCTCTGTGGTCAGCAGAGGACGGGGGCTCTGTGGTCAGCAGAGGACGGCGGCTCTGTGGTCAGCAGAGGACGGTGGGTCTGTGGTCAGCAGAGGACGGCGGCTCTGTGGTCAGCAGAGGACGGCGGCTCTGTGGTCAGCAGAGGACGGCGGCTCTGTGGTCAGCACAGGAAGGAGGCAGAGTGGTCAGCGCAGGAAGGAGGCTCTGTGGTCAGCAGAGGAGGGCGGCTCTGTGGTCAGCAGAGGAGGGCGGCTCTGTGGTCAGCAGAGGACGGCGGCTCTGTGGTCAGCACAGGACGGCGGCTCTGTGGTCAGCAGAGGACGGCGGCTCTGTGGTCAGCAGAGGACGGCGGCTCTGTGGTCAGCGCAGGAAGGAGGTAGAGTGGTCAGCGCAGGAAGGAGGCTCTGTGGTCAGCGCAGGAAGGAGGCTCTGTGGTCAGCAGAGGACGGCGGGTCTGTGGTCAGCAGAGGACGGCGGCTCTGTGGTCAGCAGAGGACGGCGGCTCTGTGGTCAGCAGAGGACGGCGGCTCTGTGATGAGCAGAGAACGGCGGGTCTGTGGTGAGCAGAGGACGGGGGCTCTGTGGTCAGCAGAGGACAGGGGCTCTGTGGTCAGCAGAGGACGGGGGCTCTGTGGTCAGCAGAGGACGGCGGCTCTGTGGTCAGCAGAGGACCGGGGCTCTGTGGTCAGCAGAGGACCGGGGCTCTGTGTTCAGCAGAGGACGGGGGCTCTGTGGTCAGCAGAGGATGGGGGCTCTGTGGTCAGCAGAGGACGGGGGCTCTGTGGTCAGCAGAGGACGGCGGCTCTGTGGTCAGCAGAGGACAGTGGGTCTGTGGTCAGCAGAGGACGGCGGCTCTGTGGTCAGCAGAGGACGGCGGCTCTGTGGTCAGCAGAGGACGGGGGCTCTGTGGTCAGCGCAGGAAGGAGGCAGAGTGGTCAGCGCAGGAAGGAGGCTCTGTGGTCAGCAGAGGACGGCGGATCTGTGGTCAGCGCAGGAAGGAGGCTCTGTGGTCGAGTGGTCAGCGCAGGAAGGAGGCTCTGTGGTCAGCACAGGAAGGAAGCTCTGTGGTCAGCACAGGAAGGAGGCTCTCTGGTCAGCAGAGAACGGCGGCTCTGTGGTCAGCGAAGGAAGGAGGCTCTGTGGTCAGCGCAGGCTAGGTGGGCGGAGCTATGGCGGGAGTCCCGCAAGGTGGGTGGAGCCATGGCGGGAGTCTCGCGAGGTGGGCGGAGCCATGCGGGGAGCCCCGCAAGGTGGGCGGAGCCATGGCGGGAGTCCCGCGAGGTGGGCGGAGCCATGGCAGGAGTCCCGCGAGGTGGGTGGAGCCATGGCGGCTCTGTGGTCAGCGCAGGAAGGGGCAGAGTGGTCAGCGCAGGAGGAGGCAGGGTGGTGAGCGCAGGAAGGAGGCAGAGTGGTGAGCACAGGACAGCAGCTCTGTGGTCAGCAGAGGACGGCGGCAGAGTGATCAGCGCAGGAAGGAGGCAGAGTGATCAGCGCAGGAAGGAGGCAGAGTGATCAGCGCAGGAAGGAGGCAGAGTGGTGAGCGCAGGACGGCGGCTCTGTGGTCAGCAGAGGAGGGCGGCTCTGTGGTTAGCAGAGGACGGTGGCTCTGTGGTCAGCAGAGGATGGCGGCTCTGTGGTCAGCGCAGGAAGGAGGCAGAGTGGTGAGCGCAGGAAGGAGGCAGAGTGGTGAGCGCAGGAAGGAGGCACAGTGGTGAGCGCAGGAAGGAGGCAGAGTGGTGAGCGCAGGACGGCGGCTCTGTGGTCAGCAGAGGACAGCGGCTGTGTGGTCAGCAGAGTACGGCGGCTGTGTGGTCAGCAGAGTACGGCGGCTGTGTGGTCAGCAGAGTACGGCGGCTGTGTGGTCAGCAGAGTACGGCGGCTGTGTGGTCAGCAGAGTACGGCGGCTGTGTGGTTAGCAGAGTACGGGGGCTCTGTGGTCAGCAGAGGACGGCGGCTCTGTGGTCAGCAGAGGACGGCGGCTCTGTGGTCAGCAGAGGACGGCGGCTCTGTGGTCAGCAGAGGACGGCGGCTCTGTGGTCAGCAGAGGATGGCGGCTCTGTGATGAGCAGAGAACGGCGGGTCTGTGGTGAGCAGAGGACGGCAGCTCTGTGGTCAGCAGAGGATCGGGGCTCTGTGGTCAGCAGAGGACCGGGGCTCTGTGGTCAGCAGAGGACGGGGGCTCTGTGGTCAGCAGAGAATGGGGGCTCTGTGGTCAGCAGAGGACGGGGTCTCTGTGGTCAGCAGAGGACGGCGGCTCTGTGGTCAGCAGAGGACGGTGGGTCTGTGGTCAGCAGAGGACGGCAGCTCTGTGGTCAGCAGAGGACGGCGGCTCTGTGGTCAGCAGAGGACGGGGGCTCTGTGGTCAGCGCAGGAAGGAGGCAGAGTGGTCAGCGCAGGAAGGAGGCTCTGTGGTCAGCAGAGGACGGCGGATCTGTGGTCAGCGCAGGAAGGAGGCTCTGTGGTCGAGTGGTCAGCGCAGGAAGGAGGCTCTGTGGTCAGCACAGGAAGGAAGCTCTGTGGTCAGCACAGGAAGGAGGCTCTCTGGTCAGCAGAGGACGGCGGCTCTGTGGTCAGCGAAGGAAGGAGGCTCTGTGGTCAGCGCAGGCTAGGTGGGCGGAGCTATGGTGGGAGTCCCGCAAGGTGGGTGGAGCCATGGCGGGAGTCTCGCGAGGTGGGCGGAGCCATGGCGGGAGTCCCGCGAGGTGGGCGGAGCCATGGCAGGAGTCCCGCGAGGTGGGTGGAGCCATGGCGGGAGCCCCGTGAGGTGGGCGGAGCCATGGCGGGAGCGGTGTAGCGGGATGGCGGCGGGGTAAGTATACTGGAGTGTGTGTGTGTGTGTGGGTGGGTGGGTGGTGTGTGTGTGTGTGTGTGTGTGTCCCTAATGCACTTCCGTCACTTTGGCAGCCACGTCCACGACGACGGAAGTAGCGCCGAATATGACGGAAGTGCGATACGGCAATTATATATTAGATTACTAAATCCATTTTTATTGTATGAAAACCACAATGGAATTTTAAAAAGTAATAGTATAATCAAAAGCAGCACTGAAACGTAACCATTGTGAGTATAGTAAACAAATAATTAGGAGCATTAATATGTCTATCCAGACAGATGTGGCCAGGAAAACGGGTTCAATAAATTAATCAAAGTATATTAGAGATAACTTTCTCAATAGGTAAATAGAAGAGTGAAAAAATGATCCTTATTATCAGGATTTCTTATTCTGTAAAAAAATGTTTACATACATTTATATAGTGGCACAGTGATTAGTGCAAAAAACTCTGCAATAACAAAGTCAAGGTGTTAGGAGGTTGACATAAAGGTTTGACAAGTTGAAGACAAAAACAAAGAAATTGGCTATAATAAGATGAGACATCGGCAGTAAGTTACTAGTTGTAAATATTTTTACTCTAGAGGAATAATGGAAATAATACTCTTAGTTGTAAAACAAATTCCCTTATTATGAATAAGACCATCCCTTAGTATATAGGGCCTTCTCTTGTTATGGATAGTGCTGCCCCTTTTATAGCATTTTGTCTTGTTATGTACAGTGCTGTCCCTTGGTATATAATGCCCTCTTTTGTTATATATAGTGATGTCCCTTAGTATATAATGCTCTCTCATTATGTATAGTGCTGTCCCTTGATACAGAGTGGGCCATTTATAGGGTGGGCCATTTATATGGATACACATAAATAAAGTGGGAACGGTTGGTGATATCAACTTTCTGTTTGTGGCACATTAGTACCCCTTCCCATATACTAATGTGCCACAAACAGGAAGTTAATATCATTAACCGTTCGCATTTTATTTAGGTGTATCCATATAAATGGCCCATCTCATATATGGCCCACCCTGTATATAATCTGGCATTAGAAAGTCGAACTCCTTTTTGTCTATTACATTCTCAGATAGACCTCTATCCAAAAGACATTTTAACTCTTTTTTAAAGACTTTTATAGGACTACAACTGAGTGTTTCCCTCAGGATTACATTACACATCTCGATGTATCTGTCTGTGTCCATTATAACCACATTTCCGCCCTTGTTGGAGTGCTTGATAGTAATGGACTGGTCTTTTTCAAGATTATAGATACATAGCATTTCATCCTTAGTGAGATTGTGTTTATCACTCCTTAGATTGCCTAGCCCCCTAACCTCTTCCGAGACTAAATTGACAAAAACGTCAATTGCACTCAGATCACCTGTTGGTGGTGGCATCTGTGAGCTTTTGTTCCTTAGGTCTGTGAAGGGTCCTTCACCAGTTAGTGTGTGGTTTGTGGTTGGTTTCCCCTAGATGGAAAAGGGTTCTAATGTCTTCTAAAAGGTCAACGGGGACTCCCAAATTTTTACTGTTTTTTCGTCCTCTTCCATCTCAACTTCCTCGCAAAGAGGTTAAGATCCTTGACAGTTTCAAATGTATTGAGATCAGTGTTGGGGACAAATGACAGTCCCTTGCTTAACACCATCTCAGTATTCGTCAAGTTGAGGGAGAGAGGGAACTATGAAACAGTTGTAGTCCTATAAAAGACTTTAAAAAGGAGTTAAAATGTCTTTTGGATAGAGGTCTATCTGAGAATGTAAGAGACAAAAAGGAGTTCAACTTTCTAATGCCAGATCACCCAGTGATGGCAACTTTCTACTGTCTACTGAAAATTCATAGAGGTACAAACCCACTAAAAGGAAGACCGATAGTCTCGGGTATAGACAGTCTAACACAGAATTTAGGCATCTACATAGACAAAATTTTAAGACCATTTGTGATTACCCTGAACTACTATCTCAGAGACACCACCGACCTCTTGAAGAGGATTGAGGATGTGGTACTGGAGGATGATATGCTGCTATGCAGCAGTGATGTGGAGGCACTCTACTCATCAATACCACAAGAAAAGGGGTTGGAGGCGGTGAGATACTATCTGAGGAGTAGAGGGAGACAATTTGATAAACACAACAGTTTTGTCATTGAACTATTGAAGTTCTGCCTGACCAAAAATGTATTTACGTTCAACGGGAAGTACTCTCACCAGCTCAGGGGCACCGCTATGGGGAATTCAATTGCCCTTCATATGCTAATTTGCTCATGGGCTGGTCGGAGAAAACCATTGTTTTCGGTGAGAACACCCCAATTGACACAGAAAGGATGATTTTATGGACTAGGTTCATTGACGATGTTTTTGTCATTTGGAGGGGGTCAGAGCAGGATTTCAAAGAGACAGTGAGATGCTTAAATGATAAAAACTTGGGCCTCAGGTTTACTTTCGAGACTCACAGAGATAGACTCCCCTTCCTAGATGTTCTAATTGAAAGGGACAGAATGGAAGGGTTGCAAACTAGTACGTATCGAAAGTAGACCGCCACTAACTCACTATTGCGGTGGGAAAGTGGACATCCGGCTAGTCACAAATGAGGGATACCAAAAAGCCAGATGATTAGGATGAGGAGGAACTGCTCTTAGGTCTTCTGCTTGAGTATGGAACCTATCCTCCTAAGAGAACGTCTGAAAGAGAGAGGGTACCCGAAGAGCCTGATAAAAAAAGGCATGGATGGAGGTTAAGGATATGGAGAGGATGAAGCTCCTTATACCAAAAGATATGCAAGGCGGAGAGAAGACATGGCACATTGAGGGAGCAACACACACACGAGTAGTAGAATAGTGAAAATTATAACTTTATTAGTGCAATAGACCAAACAAGATTAAAAACAATTAAAACCATGGGGTGCAAATGCAGAACACAACGCTGAACAAATGTACAGAATACAATGCTGACAAATCATGAGGAAGCTGCGCCCTGGCAGCGATACGCGTGGGGCCTGGGTGCCCTGCAGTCACCTCGCTTCATACCTCGGACTGACACTTCGGACAATTTACGGACTGGTAATATGCACTTTATCTTCCACTGTCAGTGGATACGGTGACCTACACTGTTTGACTATATGCAAAAAATAGGGGGTACCCAATATATATATATGGGTGGTCTTTGTATCAATCATACGGTTAGTTAGCTCATGGATAAGATCTTTGTTATTATCCATATGTGACCACCCCTAGGGACCACTGTGTTTGGGACTACTAAACGACTCCTATTCATTGGATGATTTGCTGAATTTTTGGTTACCCATAACACTGTACACCTTATATTGGGCTAACAAGCGTATTTATGTAAAATATTGTGGTGAAGTAGCACTAGTACTTCTCGTACCTGCTCTCATCCCCCACCCTCGGGTCTCTCCCTACAACTCAATCCTGTATTTTGTCTAACCTGTTGTGATCACCGATATTGTGTCATATCCTGCTCATGTTTTGTCAGCATTGTATTCTGTACATATGTTCAGCGTTGTGTTCTGCATTTGCACCCCATGGTTTTAATTGTTTTTAATCTTGTTTGGTCTATTGCACTAATAAAGTTATAATTTTCACTATTCTACTACTCGTGTGTGTGTTGCTCCCTCAATGTGCCATGTCTTCTCTCCGCCTTGCATATCTGTCCACCTTGGCACGGTGAGCGACCCCCTCCTTCCCTTGATATAATTCAGATCATTGCGGTGCACCCTGTTTTCTGTTGAAACTTATACCAAAAGAGAAAGATAGGGATGAGGAGATAGACAAAGTACGCATGATCACCACTTACTCGAGTGGGGCCAATTTTACAAATGGACCCAGATTTGAGTCCATTTATAGCTGAAGTTCCTAACATCACATACAGAAAACCAAGGTCCCTGAGAGACAGACTAGTACATAGCCACTTAATGGCTCAAAATAAGAACTGGATAAGGAGTAATCTGAAAGGGAGTTTCAAATGTGGGCACTGTGTAAGTTGTAATCAGGTTGTAACAACGAAAACCTTTGAAAGCAGTGTAACCCACCATACCTATGATATCATGTCATTCATCAATTGCGGGACAAAAGGTGTAATATACAAGACCAAGTGTCCCTGCAATCTTGTGGAGCGATGGCTGGGAGGACCACCGCGGTGCAGAATAAGGTACGATACACAAGATGGGAGTGCAAACCACAAGGGTGAATTTATTAACAGGCGGGGAAAGGAGTGAAGAAGGCAGGTTCAAGCAGGTATAAACAGTGGCAAAAACGAGATTTAACAAACTGTTCGTTTTCTCTAGTTGGTCCGCTCAATAGCACGGTTCTCCAACTATCACAAGTTAAGAGCACACAGGTAAATTCACAAAAGCAAAGTACAATACTACTCTACGTATAACCTTTCTGGCCGTGCTACACAGGCCACACAGGCTGCCGTGTTCTATCTACTGAAGCCTATTCTACCCTGAGAGGTGCACAATATTGAACTCACAGTGATGCTGAGATTTGGATGCAGTCCCGGGGGCCCCAACGACAGCAGTCCGATCCGAAGGTGCACACGGCTCCTGTCTCGAGTCGATGGGCTGCAAATCTTCTCCTTGCTTCAGATTCTCACTGGATCTCGGGCTTGTCTGTGTCCTACTTTCATTTTACACGAACACTGCAGTGCTTTCCAAACTCCACAGAAAGTCTGTTCCTCTCTACACATAAACGGGCTGTTCCAAAAAACACACTCTCCGAAGGGGGGAAAACAGGACATACCATCATCCCACAGCTGGGGGGGGGGTTCTGTCTCTTAAAGTGGCAGCGTGTTTCTTACGGTCCCACACAGGCAGGGACTTCTTAAAGTGGCAACGCTTCTCTTACTGTCCATAGCAGTAGCCCCCCAATATGCCTCCCTACTTAATGATGGTCGTCCTCGGCCATCACAACATCAGGTCCACAGTGTAATGACGGGCCGTTCAATGTGAACACAGCACCTGTGGAGGAGACAATAATGGCAATACAGCAGACTGAGTACATTGTTCAACATATCGGATTGGTGGAACCCCTGCAGTAGACCTCTGAGACCTTCTAAGATCTTGACTATCAGGCCAGGCCTGGCTAGCTCCCGGAGGAACACCTGCTGCAGGAGCCACAGTGGAATCTTGGCTGGGCTCTTCTTCACGTGGCGGTAGGGGCTCATCCATGGGCTCCCCGCTTCTGGAAGGCTGAGGGTCCCCCACTGTGTTGGGGACTGTCCACCAGTCATCGTCGACTTCACACACAGGTGACGTGAGTTCAGGGAGCGGGGTAGAGAATGTAGGAGATATTGGCGTAGGAGAAGCTTCGGACCGACATGGCCGCAGCATATTTCTGTGTAGTACTCTAGGGCCGGACGCCCCATTCTCAACTTGCACCTTGTAGACTGGGCCATCAGCATATACCCGTCCAATTACTCTGTAGGGTTGTACTTCCCATCTCTCACTCAGTTTGCCCTTGGGGCGCTTCTCTCTGACTAGCACTCGATCTCCAGGTTGCAGCGGTATTTCCTGAATTGGTTTAGGGCTCGTATGTTCTTTCTTCTGTAGCTGTTGACCGGCCAACCGACGGATCGTTTGTAATCGTTGTCGATGTTCTTTCACCCACGAAGTGACAGTTCGTTCCATGAAATCCTCTGGCTGCTCCAAATTCAGCTCGATGATGTCTCGCCCAGCTCTTCCAAAGAGCAACAGATATGGGGTGTAACCCGTAGTGGAGTGAACTCGGTTATTGTAGGCCCAGACCAATTCTGCTAGGTAATCCGGCCAACATGCTTTCTTATCTTCCTCCAATGTCCGCAGCATCTGAAGTAGGGTTCGGTTGAAGCGTTCACATGCTCCATTGCCTTGGGGGTGGTAAGGTGTAGTCCGAGATCGCTCGATGCCATACATACGATAGAGTTCCTCCATCACCTTGCCTTGGAAACATGCCCCTTGATCGGAGTGGATTCGCTTTGGGCATCCATACACCCGGATAAAGTCTTGGCAGACAGCCCGTGCCGCCGACTCTGCAGTCTGATCTCTAGTCGGGGTGACTACAGCGAACTTGGAGAAATGGTCAGTCATAACCAAACAGTATTGTAGCCCCCGAGCTGAGTGTCCCACGAGGAGATAATCAATCATCAAGATTTCTAGCGGTTCTTTGGTCTGTATGGTCTGAACGGGTGCCCTCTGTTCGGTGCTTTTAATGAGGTCGCATACTCGACATCGCCGGCAAACCTCTTCTACCACAGACTCCAATCGAGGGCAGTACACGTACCGCTGTAACCATTGGTAGGTCTTTGCAGGTCCGAAGTGAGCGCCAAACTCGTGTGCTTCCTTAGCTACCTCTTGAGCCATTTTTCCGGGAATGACCACCTGCCATCTTGCTTCTATTTCTTTTGGCTGTTGTCTCTTACGATATAACACTGATTCTCGAACTTCTAGTCTATCCCACTGGTGTAAGACGCTCTTCATCTCGGTGTCCAGGTTAGCCCTTTCTTGCTTGTCGGGCTTCTGCTTCTCAGCTACCCAGTGTTTCATCTGTTGTAGCCCTTCGTCTGCAGATTGAGCACGTCCCCATTCTTCATTGGTTCTTCCCAGGGACCGGGGCAGTGTGCAAGCCTCCCTACTTAATTGTGACGCAACCACTGGGGGCCCAAACTTGCTAAAGTCTGGCGTCTCTTCCTCCTCTAGTTGTTCATCGAGATCCCCCACTGGGATCTCCACCGTCACTCTTGACAGTCCATCCGCATTTGCGTTTTCGGTGGCGGGACGATAACAGATGGTAAAGTCGAACTTTGCAAGGCGAGCCACCCACCGTTGTTCCAAGGCTCCCAATTTAGTATTCTCAAGGTGGGCCAGAGGATTATTGTCTGTTCGGACCTGGATCTTGGTCCCTGTCAGGAAGCCAGCAAATTTCTCTGTCATGGCCCACACTAGGGCCAGGAGCTCTAGTCGAAAGGAGCTATAATTGTGGGGGTTTCTTTCGTTGTCCCGCAGGGACCTACTGGCGTAGCCGATGACTCTCTCATGTCCATTCTGTATCTGAGACAATACTGCACCGAGTCCATGAAGGCTACCATCCGTGTACAGCAGGAATGGTCGGTCGAAGTCCGCGTAGGCTAGGATCGGGGCTGAAGTAAGGGCATTCTTCATAGCCTGAAAAGCCTCATCTTGTCTCTGAGCCCAAAGGATGCCCTGGTTCTTTGACACTCCGGCGGTCCCCCTCAGCAGCTCATTCAAAGGACCCGCCACCTTTGCAAAGTCTTTGACGAACCGGCGGTAATACCCGGCGAGTCCAAGAAATGCCTTGAGTTCTCTCACCGTTTGAGGGACTGGCCACTTCTGGATGGCCGCCACCTTTTCTGCAGAGGGCAGGACTCCATCTTGTGAAACTGTGTAGCCCAGATACTCGATCTCTTTCTTGAAGAGGTGGCACTTTTTTGGTTTCACCTTCAGGTTATGAGCCTGTAGTCTTCCGAGTACCTGTCCAAGCCGGTCAAGGTGTTCTTTGAACGAGGCTGAAAACACGATGATATCATCCAGATAGATCAGAGTAGCTTCGAAATTTAAGTCCCCCAAGCACTTTTCCATCAGTCGTTGGAACGTGCCTGGAGCATTGGAGAGTCCGAAAGGCATCCGGTTAAATTCAAACAATCCCATCGGGAGAATGAACGCGGTCTTTGCTTTGTCCTTTTCCGCCACAGGTACTTGCCAGTACCCGCTTGCTAAATCCAAGGTGGAGAAGTACTTGGCCTTCCCAATGCCGACAAGGATTCTTCGATTCGTGGTAATGGGTACGAGTCGCGAACGGTACAGGCGTTGAGTTTTCTGTAGTCTACACAGAACCGGATGGTCCCATCCTTTTTCTTGACGAGTACCACCGGAGCCGCCCAAGGGCTCTGACTGCCCTGTACTACTCCCGCATCCAGCATTTGCTTCAGTAAAGTCTTCACCTCTTGGTACATCTTGGGAGGGATCTGTCGGTACCGTTCTCGAATCGGACGAGCTTCCCCGGTTGGTATCTCATGCATGATAGCTTCAGTGCAGCCGAAATCTTCAGCGTGGCGAGCGAATGCAGCCTGGTTCTTCCACAACATAGCTTCTACTGCTTGCACACGCTCGGGGCCCAGCGATTTCACATCCACTTCCATCTGATCAAGGATGACCTTTCCACTCCACTCTGGGGAGGGCATCTCTTCAGCCCTCGCAGAGACTGCTAGGGTCCACCCCGTACCTTCTATCGGCGATAGGGATATATCTTTTTGGCTCACCACTTCACCTTTATGCAAGTATACCAGGGCCAGATCTGTCCCTCGGGGCAAGGTGACCTCACTGGGGCCCACATTCAAGGCTCTGATAGGGACGCGTCCTTGTTGGACCACAGCTACCGTACGAGCTATCATAACTTCTTGGTCCACTCTTCCGGTTGCTACAGGCTGCACAATCACTTCTACCCCATCGAGATTGCGATAGGTTCCCACTGGAAGGTGTAATATACTTTCTCGTCCGGGAGGCAGGATTATGGGCACCTTCCCAGGAGCCCTGATGACCCCTACCGTCTGATGAGATGGCACACTCTTCTGCATCCCACAGACACAGATCAGTCGCTGAAGTGCTTCTTGCGTAGGCTTATGTGTAGTAGCCTGCTTCCAGTATCCGGGTCCCCGTTTGACGAACATAATCTGATCTAATTCACGTAGGACATTCATCCCCAGTATTACAGGTACATCTTCTTTGATGGGCCCGGGGACTAGTAGGATCCCTTTTCTCCCCACTTCTTGCCCACAGATACGAACATTCATCCACACAACCCCTGTGACCGGGATCGGTTGCTGATTAGCGGCAATCACCCGGATCAATGTCTCTTTCTCTGGCCTGGCCAGTGCCTGGAAATGTTGATTGAAGTATGCTTCTGGCATCGTCGTCACTTGTGACCCGGTATCTATCAAGCAATCCACTAGGACACCCTCGAATTCAGCACGTAAGATGGGACACCCAGCGATCAGATGTTCGTCATGATACGGAGCGGCCTCCCTTCTTGCCTCCCCCGCAGAGTGCCGCACTACTGCGGGGGTTGGTAGTTTAACGGAGGCTTCTGTTGGCCTTGAGTGCTATTCCGGCACCCTCTGGCAATATGCCCCCGACCTCCACATCGCCAGCATTGGATGTCTTCTCTTCGTTGAGGAATACCTTGTGCCTCTGGTGGCTGCTGAGAGGAAGCCTGCACCCTCCAGTTTCCTATTGGTCGCGCTGGGGAATTATTGCATGCGTACGATGGGCCAGGTTGAAAGGAGGATGGTGCAGCTGGGTAGGGGGGTGCAACAGACAGATCCCTCATTCTTTGCTCCATCTGGGTCAGCTTCTCCTGTACATTGAGAACGGATTTCTGTAAATCCTGCACCACCTGGACCAGCACCTCTTGGCGGTTTGGGTCCACGCTGGACTTGGCGGCTTGGATGCGCACCACCCCAGAAGCGTAGCTTTCTTCTTTACTTCGGGCTACTGTTTCTGCCAGGATTTGACGAAATGTAAGAGCCGGGTTCGCTCGGACCCGTTCTGACAGGGCTCGCCTCAAGGATATGCTGTGTAATCCTAGAATAAACTGCTCCCGGAGTATCTGGTCTGTGGACCCTATGCCGCCGAGTCCAGCTGCCTCCTTTTTCTGCACCTCTGCTAGCACTTCTTGTAGTGCTGTGGCATACTGAGAGATCCCTTCTTCTTCCCGCTGCAGCCTCGAAAAAAATTTGACGCGAAGATGCCCCGCACTAGCAGTCTCGCCATAGATTTCTTCCAGGAATCCAACTAACTCTTTCAGGGTACTACGGGTGGGTTCTGGTTGTAGACAGACGTTTCTACGGGCTTCTCCTTCTAGGGCAGTCAAAGCGATGTCCACTTCAAGCTCTGGGCCGATGTTATAAACCTTCAGGGTGCTCTGCAGTCGGGACACCCAGTCACACAGTGCCATGTTATTGCCGTCAAACTTTGGGAGTACACTAAATATAGTGCCCATTGGGAGTGTCCTTGCAGGGGTTCCACCATTGCCCACATTACCCCCGTTAATATTAGCATTCCCGCCGTTGCTGTCTGCTGCCTCCATCTTGGTGACCGTACCCTGCTCGCAGCGCCACTTGGAGCGATGGCTGGGAGGACCACCGCGGTGCAGAATAAGGTACGATACACAAGATGGGAGTGCAAACCACAAGGGTGAATTTATTAACAGGCGGGGAAAGGAGTGAAGAAGGCAGGTTCAAGCAGGTATAAACAGTGGCAAAAACGAGATTTAACAAACTGTTCGTTTTCTCTAGTTGGTCCGCTCAATAGCACGGTTCTCCAACTATCACAAGTTAAGAGCACACAGGTAAATTCACAAAAGCAAAGTACAATACTACTCTACGTATAACCTTTCTGGCCGTGCTACACAGGCCACACAGGCTGCCGTGTTCTATCTACTGAAGCCTATTCTACCCTGAGAGGTGCACAATATTGAACTCACAGTGATGCTGAGATTTGGATGCAGTCCCGGGGGCCCCCAACAACAGCAGTCCGATACGAAGGTGCACACGGCTCCTGTCTCGAGTCGATGGGCTGCAAATCTTCTCCTTGCTTCAGATTCTCACTGGATCTCGGGCTTGTCTGTGTCCTACTTTCATTTTACACGAACACTGCAGTGCTTTCCAAACTCCACAGAAAGTCTGTTCCTCTCTACACATAAACGGGCTGTTCCAAAAAACACACTCTCCGAAGGGGGGAAAACAGGACATACCATCATCCCACAGCTGGGGGGGGGGGGTTCTGTCTCTTAAAGTGGCAGCGTGTTTCTTACGGTCCCACACAGGCAGGGACTTCTTAAAGTGGCAACGCTTCTCTTACTGTCCATAGCAGTAGCCCCCCAATACTTGAATATGTGGGGAAAACAATCAGAGTTCCGTAAGAGGATCGGGGAACACCGGAGTGACATCCGTAATAAACGCGATAAACCAGTGGCCCGGCACATCAACACTTTCCACGGAAAGAATGAAAACTGTTTAACGTTCATAGGTATTGATCATGTCCCACCACCGGTACGGGGAGGAAATTGGGACAACAAGATCCTTAGGAAAGAGGTATTTTGGATTTATACCATGGATACAGTGGCCCCGAAAGGGTTGAATGAAGCACTCTCCTACTCTCCTTTCATTGGGGCACCTTAGTAGAGGGACAGGATAGGAGGGAAAGTCAACGATGAGCGGGGGTGCCACGGGCGGGGAGGGAATGTTGTAGGGTGCCAACCTCCGCAAGCAGGCAGGGACAGATGGGAGAGAATAGGGAGTCATAGGATCACAAAACCTGATTTTGACTATCCCTTCTTAAAATCTGTCCTTTCCTCCCTATGAACCAGAAACGAGGAATAATTCTCTGAAAATCATGTAATCCCCTGAGCATTTAATAAAAAAGAACCCCTACTTCAGAGTTTACCAGTCTGTATCTTGATAAGTAGGACCCGTTGTAATGTCTGCCTCTATAGGGTTAAGTTTGATCATGCCGAAAATAATGCTATGACAAACTCCATCTAAGGGGAGAATCTATATAAGTGCCATAACGAGCTATATCTATTCTACTGTGTAAAGAAGTAATATAAATGACTTAAAACTGCTATGTGCAGTATGTTTTGGATAAAAGGAGATGTCCGTATTATCATAGAATCTCCTGTACTGAGAGAGGCAGGGTTCTGACAAAGAACCTGCCTCTTCTAGTGACCTCACACCCTAGGGGAGGAACTAACAAGCCCTAAACTACTCCCATCACTGAGAGTGAGCTAGGAAGGAGGTGTGAAACGCATGAGTGCGTTCCACATAATCGCCAGACCGGAAGTGACGTCGCGGAATGACGCGCACGTCACTTCCGGGGGCGGAGTACACCACATGACCGGAAAAAACGGTCATAAAGAGTGGCAGGGGGGCGTGGCCTGGGCATGGAGGAGAGCAGAAGCTGAGCTCTGGAGCTCCTGCCCTTAACTCACCGCCGGGCTAAAACAGCCGGAACCAGACCCCTCATATTCACCCACATGCCAGCCAGGAAGAAGGGCAACCGTCTCCAGGAAGCCCGGGAGCCGTCTGTGCCCCCCACAGGGAAGATTTCCCATTATCTCAGGAGCACAGCTCTGGAGCGAGAGGCCACCGCAGGGAAGATGGCGGCCGGCGCCTCAGGCAGGGTGGCTGATCAAAGGCAGCTCCACGCTGCTGAAAGCGGCGGGGACATGGAGGAGGCATCCGCACAGTGGGAAGGAACACAGAAGCCAGACCAGGAGCTCCAGCAGAAGCCGGTAATGTGTGTCCCTCTCCCTACTACCCTGACAAGCACCACGCAAGATAACAGCGCAGCTTATACTATATCTCTGACCCCAGGGCTTTCTCCACCACCTCAACAGGCTAGTGGAGGGGCAGGTGCACAGGAGGTCTTGGCTAATAACATGCCATCAGTTCACCACGATGGCGGAGGCGCCGCTCTGACAAGCACAGGGGACACTACTGGGGTTCAGATGCAGCACCAGGCTGATATACAAGCTGCCTTGGTCTTGAGGGAATCTAGCCAGCAAGCACTGACCAGTATATCGGTGGAGGGGGGACAAACTGCTACTAAAGTACCACAGAGACGAGCAGAGGGAGAAAGGACCACACAAACTCCATTACTAAAAGGTCCCATTGTAGACAATATAGAGGGACCCCCTGTACCCTGGCAAACACACCATTACAGAATTATGCCTACACCAGTCCCTCCTTGCTTCCAGGACAGTTGCCGATGACCACCGTTCCGGGGGGACAGGAGATTTGGGATGACCTCAGGTCACGTATTCAGACCATTCCTACCAGACAGGAAATGGGGGGCTTCATTACTCGGATGGAGGCATTCTTCAAAGCTGAGGCGACCGAACTTCAGGGTGAAGTCCATAAACTCCATATGAGAGTATCCTCGACTGAATCATCCTCCCAGAACGTAGATGAAAGGCTACGGATATTAGAAGACAAAGTCTCTTCACAAGCCTCTCAGTTACAAAGAATGTTAGATTCCATGGAAGACATGGAGAACCGGGAAAGGAGGAAAAATATCCGGATCAGGGGTCTTCCCGAAAGTGTTGGCCCTAAGGAACTGGACTTTGCCATTAAAAACATATTCAATTCACTCAGGGAGGTATCCGTAGATTCTGTTTTGGAATTCGATAGGGCACATAGATCCCTGGGAACCCCCGCCTATGGAAGGAGACAGACTCCGAGACGTGGTGTGTAGGATCCATAAGTATAAGATCAAAGAGACGATCTTTACTAATGTCCGTTCTAAAGGACAAATTAAATACCAAGATTGCCCTCTTCAACTACTGGCAGACTTATCGAGACACACCCTGCAAAAACGGAGGGCGTTTTGCCCCCTACTGGAGATACTAAGGCAACAGGACATACCGTACACTTGGGGCTTTCCGTTTCACCTCCAAGTGCGGAGAGACGGAGTGCTACACTACGTCACCCATCCTAGAGGTGTTCCGGAGTTCACGGAGGCTCTGGGGCTCCAGACGGTGACTATTTCGCCAGAGGAATGGCCGGGACAGTATGAATACTTGGACTGGATGCAGATAGACCCGGAGGCATCGAGGGGTAACAGGGGGAGGGGGAGGTGGGCTTCACGAAGAGGAAGGAACAGAGGATGGAGAAGGGGTTCGTTTAACAATGGATGAGGATGTAGATTCTTTTTTCCAGCCTTGAAAGCCATACCAACTGTTTCCCCTGCGTTTTAATAATCCTTTTTTTTCAGGGAAATGATGGAGACGATGGTCCATGACGACACCTCCTACTATCTACAATTTTCTACATGCTAAGGTTTTGCATGTGTCTTCTGTTATACATATAATGTTTTAAGTTTACCAATATAACAAGGGGTCTACAGAATGTTTCCGGCTCAGATGTTTCATACATACATGATTATAACTCTAAATAATTTACCTAGGTTTAAGTATTGTTGCTTGGATATAGTATTCTTATCCGTTTCTATTTTTTAAATTCACAAATGTGGCCCGGGGTGATGGGGGCAGCTCCTTGGTGGACAGGCTTCGCCTCTCCGGGATATAGTCACCTGTTTCTAGGTAGACTGGTTGAATAGACCACCCCAAATTGTTATCCCAGATTATTCTGGGAATCTTTTCTGTTCCTAACTAGGGATGGGCGAATCTACTCGCTAGGACTCGTTACTCGGCGAGTAGTAAGGGACTCGCAGGACTCGGTACTCTGCGAGTTTCCCAGTGATTACTCGCACGAGTCCAATGCAAATCAATATCAATCCTAGTTTTGTCAGAAACGCTGACAACACTAGGATTGCCATTGTTTGCATTAGACTCGGCTACTGTGCCAGTGATAGTAGGGAAACTCGCAGATAACTGCTGTTACATTGCGAGCCGAGTCCAGCTGTCTTCTCTGTGCAGCTCCAGGGTCCTATAGCCCGCCTGCTGCCTGATGTAGCAGTGCTGAGATTGTTCTCAGTCTGCTCATTCCCTGTGCATAGACATCTATATTTATGCACAGGGGATGTAGCAGAGAGGACATCGCGTTTTGGACTACGTCGGACAGAAGAGGATTTTTTTAATTAAAGATGAAGTCCCTAATGGCTTTTTTTTTTATTTCAAATGAAAAATTTTCTCTGTGTTGTGTTTTTTTAACCCTTTATTGGAGATTCTTAGTGGCTGGGTCAAACGTGGCCTGACATTAAGAATCTCGGGCTTAATACCAGCTTGTATAACAAAGCTGGTATTAACCCCTTTATTACCCAGCGTGCCACTGCCACCAGGGCCGCTGGAAGAGCGGGGTTCAGCGCCAGAGGATGGCGCTTCAATGAACGCGCCATCTTCTGGGGCGGCTGCGGGCTGCAATTTGCAGCGGGGGGTGCCCAGAAAGCTTGGGCATCCCTGCGCTGTGGATTCCAGCCCCCAGCTGCTTAGCTGTACCTGGCTAGACATAGAAATTGCGCGGAGCCCCACGCATTTTTTTTATTATTTAATGAATTTTAGAGTCAGAGTCTCAGAGCCAGAGTCTCAGAGTCAGAGTCAGAGTCTCAGAGTCGGAGTCGCCTCGTAGTCGGAGTCGCCTCGGAGTCGGAGTCGTCTCGGAGTCGGAGTCTCCTCAGAGTCGGAGTCTCAGAGTCGGAGTCGCCTCAGAGTCGGAGTCGCTTCAGAGTCGGAGTCGCCTCAGAGTCGGAGTCGCCTCGGAGTCGGAGTCGTCCCGGAGTCGGAGTCGTCTCGGAGTCGGAGTCGTCTCGGAGTCGAGTCGGAGTCGGAGTCGTCTCGGAGTCGGAGTTGTCTCGGAATTGGAGTCGTCTCGGAGTCGGAGTCGTCTCGGAGTCGAGTCGGAGTCGGAGTCGTCTCGGAGTCGGAGTCGTCTCGGAGTCGGAGTCGTCTCGGAGTCGGAGTCGTCTCGGAGTCGAGTCGGAGTCGGAGTCGTCTCGGAGTCGGAGTCGTCTCGGAGTCGGAGTCGTCTCGGAGTCGGAGTCGTCTCGGAGTCGGAGTCGGAGTCGTCTCGGAGTCGGAGTCGTCTCGGAGTCGGAGTCGGAGTCGTCTCGGAGTCGGAGTCGTCTCGGAGTCGAGTCGGAGTCGGAGTCGTCTCGGAGTCGGAGTCGTCTCGGAGTCGGAGTCGTCTCGGAGTCGAGTCGGAGTCGGAGTCGTCTCGGAGTCGGAGTCGTCTCGGAGTCGGAGTCGTCTCGGAGTCGGAGTCGAGTCGAAGTCGTCTCGGAGTCGAGTCGGAGTCGGAGTCGGAGTCGGAGTCGTCTCGGAGTCGGAGTCAAAAAAATGCGTGGGGCTCCGCGCAATTTCTATGTCTAGCCAGGTACAGCTAAGCAGCTGGGGGCTGGAATCCGCAGCGCAGGGATGCCCAAGCTTTCTGGGCACCCCCCGCTGCAAATTGCAGCCCGCAGCCGCCCCAGAAGATGGCGCGTTCATTGAAGCGCCATCCTCTGGCGCTGAACCCCGCTCTTCCAGCGGCCCTGGTGGCGGTGGCACGCTGGGTAATAGAGGTTAGGGCCAGCTTTGTATTATCAGCTGGCCCTAAGCCCGAAATTTATGGCGGTCACGCCAATATTAGACATGACCGCCATGAATTTCTATTAAATTGTTTTAAAAAAAACACAACACAAAGAAAATTTTTTATTAGAAATAAAAAAAAAAGCCATTAGAGACTCCATCTTTAATTAAAAAAATCCTCTTCCGTCCGACGCAGTCCAAAACGCGATGTCCTCTCTGCTCATCCCTGTGCATAGATATAGATGTATATGCACAGGGAATGAGCAGACTGAGAACAATCTCAGCTCTGCTACATCATCTCTGTGCACAGACATTCATGTCTGTACACAGGGAATGAGCAGACTGAGAACAATCTCAGCTCTGCTACATCAGGCAGCAGGCAGGCTCTAGGACCCTGGAGCCAGCACACAAAGAAGACAGGACTCTTCTCTTATCTGTGCGAGTTTCCCAGCGATTACAGTTGCAAAGTAAACTAGTCCAATGCAAATAAATGACAAAACTAGGATTGCTTCAGGCTGAAGCTTCCGAGACACATCTGCGATTTGTAAATCTCACACTACTCGCTATTACTCGCTTCCCCATTCATTAATATTGGACTCGCTAGACTCGCAACGAGTAGCGAGTCCTGTGCTCGGACTCGCTAGAGTCAAGCGATTCCGAGTAATTTAGGATTCGCCCATCACTATTCCTAACCCTTTTCTTTTCTCTCTTTTTTCTTCGTGCTCCCATTTTTCTCTCTTCTACTAAATAATTGGATAACTAGCTTAATCCTCTCACTCTTGGGCTCCTGGTCCACTCCTTCTATATTTCCCCCTTTCTGAGTATTCCCCCTTTACTAGTCTCCCAGTTTCTTTTCTTCCCTCCCTCACCTCGATCCCAGTGCCGACCATGTCAACTTTAAAAATATGCTCCCTCAACGTAAAGGGATTCAATACCCCCCAAAAGAGGTCTCAGATCTTATACTCTGCTCATAAGCAGAAGTGTCAGATCCTGATGTTACAGGAGACTCACTTCAAATCAGGGCATGTACCGAGTCTCCGTAACAGATACTTCTCTGATTCGTATCATGGTACAAACCCAGAAGCAAGAACGAAAGGTGTTTCCATTGCGGTCCACAGGTCACTGACACACGAGGTTCTTGATACCTGTATTGACCCACAAGTCCGATACATTTTTCTTAAGATGAGGATTGCTGGATCTTTGCTAACTATCGTTAATTGGTACCTGCCTAATAGGTTCCAAACGAAGACGTGCAGGTCGTATCTATTGCGGCTGACAGCCTTCGCGGAGGGATCAACCATTTTCGGAGGGGATCTCAATTTCACCCTGGACCCGGCGTCAGACTCATCCTCTGGTAAGAGATCTATACCAAATAAACAGCTTGTATCCATTAAAAAGCTCTTTCACACTCTGAGGCTCATAGGCATCTGGAGGACTTTAAATCCACAAGGGAGAGATTTCACGTATTTTTCCACAGTACATGACTCATACAGTAGAATAGACTTATTTTTCACTAGCCATAATTTACTTTCTTGGAATCCTGAGGCAACCATACGGGATATTTTATTGTCAGATCATGCCCCCACTTACTTGACTCTTACTTTGCCAAACTTAGGTAGTAGACCCTGGACCTGGAGACTCAATGAACATTTATTGAAAGACGAGGTATGTTTAAAGGAGGTTAGGGAGACTATAAAGTCCTTTGGCCGAGACCACGCTACTGACCCCACCCCTAACCCCACAAAATGGGAGACCCTGAAATGTGTATTGAGAGGGGTATTTATAAAGCATGGCACTCATCTGAAAAAAAATTATACAAAATTAGTAGAAGACTTACTTTCTCAGATCCACGTATTGGAAACTGCACATAAACAGACCTTGGCTAAAGAGACTCTCACCGACCTGACTTTAAAGAAGAAAAAGCTTAAAGATATACTGGACCAAAAATACCGTAGATATTCTGAAAAATCTAGGAGTTATTTCTACACTAATTCAGATAAATGCGGACGTCCCAGACTGCTCCATCCTCGGTTGAACCCGACATTTGTCCCAACCATCTCCACTAAAAAGGGAGGCCGCACATCTTTGCCGAAGGAAATACTGGAGGAATTTAGACAGTATTACCTTAATCTCTACAATATCAAGGGACATTTGCCCGAAATGCCCCTGCTGGAACTGTCAGATAAGATTAGGAGATATATTAATAAAACAGCGATCCCTACACTGGCTGGGGAGGCTGGTGCGATGTTGGAGGAGATCTCAGCGGAGGAATTGTCACGAGCTATCCAGTCTACCCCGTCTGGGAAAAGTCCGGGTCCTGACAGATTCTTGCCTAACTTCTATAAACTATTTCGGACCCAGCTGGCTCCCGCAATGTTAGAGGCTTATAATTCTGTTTTGAGGGGCTCTGATTTCGTGCCTCAGTCTTTAGAAGCCCATATCAGCGTCATACCCAAACCTGGGAAAGACCCATCTTCAGTATCGAATTACAGGCCGATTTCGCTACTGAATGTGGACGTCAACCTATTCTCTAAAATACTTGCGGACCGCTTAGCACCACTGCTCCCTTCCGTGATTGACTCGGACCAGGTGGGCTTTGTCAGAGGCCAGGAGTCTAGGGATAACACTATTAGGACCATCCTCCTTTTAGCTAAGGCCAAGAGTTCTTCAGCTGCACTTGGTCTGATTTCTGTGGATGCTGAAAAGGCCTTTGACAGAGTCCACTGGGGGTTTATGAAAGAGGCGCTGATTCAACTTGGCCTGGGCCCTCGATTTTTGCACGGAATCATGGCCCTATACTCCTCCCCGTCTGCCAGGGTGAACATTGGAGGGATCTTATCTTCCTCGTTTAGTATTGCGAACGGGACCAGGCAGGGATGTCCATTATCACCCCTGCTATACATTATTGTTATGGAGCATTTAGCCACAGCAATCAGAGCCAATACTGACATTCATGGGATTGAGCTGGGTCATAATCATCATAAGACGGCACTATTTGCTGATGATCTCCTCCTTTATGTCTCACAGCCTCTGATCTCAATTCCTTCCATCTTGAAGGAATTCGAAAAGTTTGGGCAGTTGAGTAACTTTAAGGTCAACTGTTCCAAAACGGAAGCTCTTAATATCTCTCTACCCAGTGATTTGGTTTCTCACTTATCCAGTTTCCATTCAAATGGAGGGAGGAAGCTATTAAATACTTGGGAGTTAACATTCCAAAAGATCTTAGACAATTGTTTAAATTGAACTATTTTCCCCTCCTATCTGGCATAGAGAAGGCTTTCTCTTCATATTGTCAATTGAGGCTATCCTGGTTCGGGAGAATGAACGTTATTAAAATGGATGTTCTTCCTCGAATCCTGTATATCTTTCAAACAGTGCCTATCCCCCCGGACAGAATGTTTTTTGCTAAATTACAATCCCTCATTATTAAATTTACCTGGAACGGGAAGAAATCTAGGTTAGGGATTAATATACTTTCCTTACCTAGATCTAGAGGAGGGGTTGGGTTGCCTAATATTCAGAGATACTTTTTAGCCTCTTCTCTTGCCAGAGTCATGGACTGGCACTATTGTGCATCCAACAAGAAATGGGTGGAGGTGGAGCAGGATGGTCTAGAGACCCCGCTAAGACATCTACTCTGGATTCCCCCCAAGGACATAAAAGGGCTACCCCCCCTTTCCGACATGACCAAGACCACTATGCAAGTGTGGCATTCGGTGACCAAAACACTGTCTACAGATGGCAAACTCAGTTCTCTCGCCCCCCTTTTTTACAGTCCAGCTTTTCTGCCTGGGTTCGGAAGGCAAAGATTTCTGTGCTGGCAGAGTGTGAACGACACCCGAATGGGACAGACATTTTCCAATGGGCATTTACCCTCAATGAGGGAGATCCAATCTATTGAGCCTACTAGACCTCTTAGATGGTTTGAATTCCTCCAATACAAATAATTCCTATTCCCGTCCGGACATGAGTGCAGGGTGAGATTGACACCAAATACACTGGAGAGATTGTTCAAACAGGGCTCCCACCCAAAGCGCAACATTTCGGCCTTATATCTGGCCTTAGGTTCCCTGCGAGATCAGGACACCTTACACTTCCAACGGTCCTGGGAGAAGGAGTTAAACAGGAACATCGCTGTCAACGAGTGGCAGAAATGCTTTTTATTTACACACAAATTAGCCAGTGCCTGTATTACACAAGAGAGGAGTTACAAACTGCTCACCAGATGGTATTTATGCCCTGTGGATCTACACCGTGTGTTCCCTGAAATTTCTGACAGTTGTTGGCGTTGTGGGAAAGCACCAGGGACGATGCTTCACATTTGGTGGAGTTGTGATGAGATCCAGCGGTTCTGGTCTGAGGTGTTCGGCACTTACACTCGAATAACTGGTAAACAGGTTATGTGTTGTCCTGAAGTAGCTATATTATCCATCTTCCCAGACCCCCTTGGGCTTAACAAGAAGGATATACTTCGTTTCTGTGTCTCAGCCGCTCGTTCACTAATTCCGAGATTCTGGAAAACGACTCAGGTACCTTTCTTACTTGACTGGTTCAAGGAGATGATGGACCTATTTAGAATGGAGGAACTGGCGGCTGATTCTTCAGGCTCTCGTGACAAATTCTCAGTGACCTGGACTGAATGGATCCTTTACCAAGACTCGATTGATTTGGGGAGAACTCCCTCTGAGGTTGATTAGACGGTACAATAAACGGTCGTCACGGGCTCGAGGTTCCCCTTGACCCTTATTTCCCTCCCCTCTTTAGACTCATCCCCCTTATACCCTGACCCCGATTAATTTAATCCAGTTTATATTTCTTTTTTTTCCTTCCCTAATATCTCTATTCTTTTTTCTTCTCTTAATCTTCTTTTTATCTACTCTAGGTATTTAATAGCCTTAGCTTTGGGGATTACCTGTTGGTTTAAGCTTTTATGAAAGCTCTAGCAATATTGATAAGAGCATCATACATGTCACCGTGAGGAACCCCGTTGGAGGCAAATCCACTCAACAGGGACTGAACTTCTTGATGACTCCGCGAGGCCTAACTTTCACTGACGTTATGATATTAGTTAGGAAATATTAAGTGTTACACCAATAGTTGCTTGTTTACTATTGTTCAATTCGACAAAAGAAAGAGTTAGATACTATTATATCTTACAAGAGATTACCAACTCCCTTTATTGCGGAGGTTCCTTGATTAAGAAAGGGGTCTTTCGTTCCCCTTTTTGTGGTTTATGATTGGGAAGCAGATCACTTTATCCCTGAAGAGGGTATATCATTCTGTGATTGTACACTGAATGTCACTTTGTTTTGATGATCCTACTGTGTATCCCTCATTTGATGTTTTGATTTATACTTATTTGTATGACCTGTACTGTTTTGTTTTTTGTTTTTTTCTTTCTCTTCTATATTTAATAAAAAGGGATTACCGTACATACTCGCGTATAAGCCGAGTTTTTCAGCCCAAAAATTGGGCTGAAAAGTGCCCCCCTCGGCTTATACGCGAGTCAATACGGCCCCCTCAAAGTTTGGCGCCCCCACCTCCCTTTCTGGGCCCCCCCCGCATGCAGCGCTGCGCATATACATTACCGGTCTAGCAGCTGTCACCCTCCGATGGCGGATCGCGGCTCCCGGCTCCGGGCTCCATCTTCCTCGCTGTCTTCCTGCTTGTCAGGTGACCGGCCGGCGTCGCGATGACGTCATCGCGATGCACGATGAGCCCCGGTCACAAGGCAGGAAGACAGCGAGGAAGATGGAGCCCGGAGCCGGGAGCCGCGATCCGCCATCGGAGGGTGACAGCTGCTAGACCGGTAATGTATATGCGCAGCGCTGCATGCGGGGGGGCCCAGAAAGGGAGGTGAAGGCGCCAAATTATGAGGGGGGCCCTGCTGGGGCCATGTATACTACCACTGGGGCTATATACTACCACTGGGGCTGTATACTATTACTGGGGCTGTATGAATACTACCACTGGGGCTATATACTACCACTGGGGCTGTATACTACCACTGGGGCTGTATACTACTACTGGGGCTGTATGTATACTACCACTGGGGCTATATACTACCACTGGGGCTATATACTACTACTGGGGCTGTATGTATACTACCACTGGGGCTATATACTACCACTGGGGCTGTATACTGAATATACCACTGGGGCTGCTGTATACTACCACTGGGGCTGTATACTACCACTGGGGCTGTATACTACTACTGGGGCTGTATGTATACTACCACTGGGGCTATATACTACCACTGGGGCTGTATACTACCACTGGGGCTGTATACTACTACTGGGGCTGTATGTATACTACCACTGGGACTGTATATACCACTGGGGCTGCTGTATACTACCACTGGGGCTGTATACTACTACTGGGGCTGTATGTATACTACCACTGGGACTGTATATACCACTGGGGCTGCTGTATACTACCACTGGGGCTGTATACTACCACTGGGGCTGTATTTACCACTGGGGCTGCTGTATACTACCACTGGGGCTGAATATACCACTGGGGCTGCTGTATACTACCACTGGGGCTGTATACTACCACTGGGGCTGTATATACTACTGGGGCTGCGTGTATACTACCACTGGGGCTGCTGTATATACCTCTGGGGCTGCTGTATACTACCACTGGGGCTGCTGCTGTATATACCACTGGGGCTGCTGCTGTAACACTGCTGGGGCCTGTATATACCACTGGGGAGGCTGCTGTATACCACACTGCTGGGGGCTGTATACCTGTGCTGGGGTCCACCCTCGGCTTATACACGAGTCAATAGATTTTCCCAGGTTTTGGGGGCAAAAGTAGGGGGGTCGGCTTATACACGGGTCGGCTTATACACGAGTATATACGGTAACCATAAAGAGTGGCAGAGCGGCTGCGGCGGTGTGCTTCAAGACACAGGCCACTGGGCTATGCTGGGTAAGTACCTGGGGGCAGTAGCACCCATGGGGGCCAGGAACTATGCATGTAGACATTGGTGCTTTGCACCATATGACATATACAAGAGAATTAACATCTGATATGTCTTACTTACAGAGACACATACCATCATAAGGGGGGACCTATGAACAGGACCCCACTAAGAACCGAGCCACACATCCCCTGATGAGGATATAACACCCGAAACACGTTGGGAGTGGAGCATGGTGGTAATATAGAAACAACACTGAGAGTCCAATACCAGGCTGTCACTAGCAGAAGGACCTCTTGAATAAAGAGACTCGTAATGTTTCCTGACTTAAGGGATGAAAGCCTGTGAGACCTTTCCTATATATAGGGGAAGTGGGCTTTTTACTTTCCATATACAGGGATATATGCCAGTTGATGCTAAGTGACATGAAACGACCTTAAAGTATCTTAAGCTGACATATATGAGGTTTGAAGGTGGGCTGCAATTGAGGGCAAGATAAGCTCTGCAGATATCACCATAACCTAACCACAACTCCTAAAGAAAACAAGGGAGTTTATTTAATTTGTGATATGACACTTGGGCACTGTGGGATATCACGTGTGTAGTTTGTGTAGACAATCTAGTCTTTTAAAAAAGTTTATTATTAAATGTTAAGTTTTAACCTCTTAGCACTGATTTTGGTTACATAGAACGGATCTAACCCCTCCCCCATAGGTGAGATGATAACCCCTATTAGGGAGAACAAATATCCTGCTGAGTAAAGTTATCTTTTTCTCAGATGGCTGAGTATCACGAGTTTGTGACCCAACCCATCACCATGTACCAGGAACACGAATGCCTGTGGTGGGTGTCGCTGCCTGCGTATCATGACCAGGCAGCATGGGCTGCGGCCTACATGCCGCTGGTGGAGTTGTTCAATCGGCTCCAACCACATAAGATCTGGACAGCGGCGCTGGTTGCGGATAAGATCAAAAGCCTGCGCACCGTGTTCATCAAAACACACAAAAAATGGATGGATGCCTGTTCCGGGGCTGGAGCTGAGGAGATTCCTAGGCCAACTCTCTGGTACTCTGACCTCCTCAGCTTCACCCTGGGCCAAGAGGGGCCTCGGGGAACTCGGTGCAGCAGGCACCGGCTGCAACCAGCTGTAGCTGCAGCCCAAGACCCTGCCCCGTCACAGGAGGTGGGTAATTGTATTTGTGTGTTTGATCAACCCTGCATGGTTTGAGCAGTGATGTAGGTTTGGCGGCACATGTTGTAGTCACCATTGTGCCTTTCAACCACCAATCCTGTCCACTGTTCTTTTCTATCTGTTTATTGGTTTTTGTTTTGATAGATTCTTTTATGTTATTTGTGGCCACTTTACATATCAATGTGGACCCTCAGGTGAGTATACTGCACTTCTGGCCTTGTGTGGCTTTGTCTTCTCTAAACTCTGCTCCTGTGGCTTTTGGTGTTAGCCTTGGTGAACTTGGCTCTATGTTGTCTGGGGTGTTTGGTTTTGGTATTATCCTCAATTACACTGCAACATGTGGCTGATTATTTTTTTTTATGTTTGTTTTTCAGGCCCCTCGGGAGCCTGGCTCCAGTGAAGAGGAGCCAGCAGCTGGCGAGGCTCTCCCATCAACATCAGCGGGAGAGCCAGCGCCCGAAAACCAGTGGTGGGGAGCCGGGCCCAGGTCCCAGCTCTGACATAAGACGTCGAAGACCAACTGCCTCACCCAACATGGAGCTGGGTACCTGGGCGAAATGGGTCCTCCTTGATCGTGAGAGGACCCCCGGCTCTGGGTTCGGGTGCATCGCCAGCGAGATGCTGGCCGGCATGGAGCTAGAGCAGCGGAACATCGCAGAGCGGGCCATGTTTCGTGTCCTGGAGGCGGGCGTGGATGTGACCCTGCGATGGGGGGCGTCCTGGACATTCCCCCGGAAGACCACCCCAGGGCCCACTGCGCCCTCCAGATGCATGGTGAGGAGGCCACAAACTCTGGATACTCCACCTCTCCCAAGGAGACAGCCCAGCAGAGTAGCAACATCACAAGGCCGCTGGGTGTATGAGGAGGGGGAGGCCCCATTGTCTGATCCAGCAGAGGTGGAGGAAGAACAAGAGAACTACTAGCCAATGCACAACCTTGGACAGAACTTTATGATTTAATATCTAGAAAACGATAAATGTGACTCAAATCAAATTATTACATCTCCAAAGGAGTGAACAAATAAGATACTTATTTTATTTAATTATTATTAAAAACAGTCAGTAGTGTGTGTATATACCCTACACCTGTATCTGGTAAAACTGAGCAGTCGGGGAGGGAGGAGCTTATAATCCCAAACTCACCATATCCCCTGCCCCTGACTGTCTACGGAGATTTACACACGTAACATATCTGGTGTCCCCGTTCCTCGGCGGCTCACCCTAGTGTCCCCGTCTCTACACTATGGCAACTCCCACCGCTAGAAATCTATACTGGTCTCAGGTGTCACTCTAGTATGGACGTGGGTCGACCCCCATCATCCTCCCTGTGTGTGTGCATTTCAGACTCAGCAACGAAGAAAGGTACCAGAATATTGACATTGAGGAAGAGGATGTCGCTACGTTTGGAGATCTTCTGGATCTACACAGAGATACCCTTAGAGGCGAGGTTAAAAGACCGTTTACGGATTGTAAGCCACCTAGCAAGAATATGCCACATGCCAGTGACGTAACGAGCATTGATATATTTTTGAGTCTAGTTACCAAGGATCTGAGACAACTAAGAGAACAAAAGGGCAGTTTTCATCAGAACCTCTCGAAAGAGGAAAAGATAGCCCTTGATGGTCTCACTAGGAATGATCACCTTGTACTGAAACCAGCGGATAAAAGGGGCAACCTGGTGCTGATGGATCATACCATCTATAAAACCATGTGCACCAACATACTGGATAATCAGACCACATATAGGAAACTAGACAAAAATCCGATTGAGGAATATCAAGGTGAATTGAACGCCATACTGGCAGAGGCATTTGAAGATGGTGTCCTCAGCAAGAACAAGATGGACTTCATGTATAATATTCACCCAGTAACAGCATTTTTTTACTCACTTCCTAAGGGCCCTTTCACATCAGCGTTTTTTTCAAATCGCGGCAGATGCGGTGAAAAAACCGCATCTGCCGCGATTACCGCATACCGGCTGCACTTGCGGCACGGTTGCGGCGTGGTTGCAGTTAAACGCCATACAATGTATAGGCGGACTTGCGGCAGGTGCGGCAAGTGCGGTTTTGGCACTTGCGGCAGGTGCGGCCGCGAAAAAAAACGCGGCTGACAGCATTTTTTTTCGCGGCCGCACCTGCCGCAAGTGCCAAAACCGCACTTGCCGCACCTGCCGCAAGTCCGCCTATAACTTGTATGGCGTTTACCGCAACCGCGCCGCAACCGTGCCGCAAGTGCAGCCGGTATGCGGTAATCGCGGCAGATGCGGTTTTTTCACCGCATCTGCCGCGATTTGAAAAAAACGCTGATGTGAAAGGGCCCTAAGGGTCCACTTGCGGTGCGGTTGCAGTAAACGGCATGCAAAGTATAGGCGTACTTGCGGCAGGTGCGGCAAGTGCGGTTTTACACTTGCGGCAGGTGCGGCAGCGAAAAAAACCGCGGTCAGCCGCGTATGCGGTAATTGCGGCAGATGCGGTTTTTCACCGCATCTGCCGCAAATTTCAAAAAACGCTGATGTGAAAGGGCCCTTAGATACACAAAGGCCTGGTCCCCCTGAAGGGGCGACCTATAGTGTCAGGCTTCAATTCAAGCACCCAGAGATGTGGAGTGTATCTAGGTAAGATACTCCGCAATTTTGTCACGAGTCTTCCATCTTATATCCGTGACACTTTGGATTTGATCGGGAAGCTTGATGGTGTATCTGTGGGTCCTGAAGTACAGTTGGCCTTCATTGATGGGTATATACACACACTACTGACTGTTTTTAATAATAATTAAACTTTATGATTTACTTATATTGGCCAGGTGTGGCCCATTTTTGTTTCATAAAAAAAACAAAATTTAACAAAAAAACTGTACAAAATAAAAATTTAATCTAGCCCACACTATATCCATATCTGTGTCACGTACACCAGTATGTGTGTGTGTGGGGTTATGTGGGTGTCATATAAGATACATTGATGTCATATTGGGGGGCATGGCGCCTGTAATGGTCCAGTATAGTTACATGTTTACTATGTCACACCATATAGCTCTAGGTAAACCGTGGCCCAGTGTGATTGGTGACAAATAACCTCACAAAATGAAACCTGTGTGTGTTGCAACATGGGATGACACAGGATGTAGGTGGCAAGATTTTTATTACATAAAAAAATGTTGATAAAACAATGCCATCACAAGCCAAAAACCTTGGTGAGGTTAGGAGTAGACAAGATAGACTACCCACTTTCCCAATATGGGACACTATAAGAAAAGAGGCCAACGTGGCCAAAAAAAAACAGGTGCCAACATTGCAACAAAACTAGGGTCCAACATGGACAACAGTCTTTAGGGGAGTATGTTCCCCTTATTTGGGGGGGGGGGGGATTAGGGGCCCTGCCGGACTGGGCTGTCTGTAGGGCGTGGATCAGGGCACCCAAGCAGTCAGTGCCTGCTGGTGAGGAATCAGCAGCTCCTCAATGGTTTGGATACCTGTATGGGAAAGTAGGACATTAGTGAGTTACCTGTGTATGGGTGGGTGGGTGTTTGAGATACTTGTTAGTGATAATATGTACGCAGCACTGCACCATCCCGGGTCACATCTGTTGGAGATGGTGATTGGCTGAAAACCCTGCTGGCTGAACGGGATCCTTCTCCTTCATCCAAAAAACAATAATAAAACAGGACTCCCATACATGTGTGTGGAGAACACAACAATAACTACATTTGCAAACTGGTAGGCCTTAGCAGACACTTACCACCATATGCTGCAGCAGCAGGGTGAAGGGGAGGTTGTGTGGCCACCAACACAGGTGGGCCCTCCGTGGCTGGTGGAGTCCCAGGTGGGGAGGGACTGGCTGTGTCCTCCGGGGCAGGTGGAGTCCCAGGTGGGGAGGGACTGGCTGGACCATCCAGGGCAGGTGGAGTCCCAGTTGGGGAGAGACTGGCTGGACCATCCGGGGCAAGTGCTGGAGGTGTCCCGGGTGCCAGTGGGGTCTGTAGAGCCTCCACAGACACAGAGTCCTCGTCATCTGTAAAGACAAACATGATAACAGAAAAATGTAAGAAAAGGCACACAACACAGGGAAAAAACCTTGTGTGTGCCTGAAGTTAATGAGGGCGTGAAGGATTCGGTTATGGTGTGCGCATACCCTCTGGTGAGGGACAACTCTGGTTTGCCACATTAGTCCAACACCAGTGGCCACATATTTTGAATGTTACCTAACCCTTGGCTTAGCATGGTAGTTATTTCAATCTTGAACACAAAAACAGCCAGTAAGCTTCATGTGTTTGCAGCATGGGGGCCTACACATAGCATTGAGATTGGAGTCAGTGTTCTGTAGTGTGATGATTGTGTACAGCAATTGAATGTGTCACAGGTCACATATGTGCTGCAAGGTGTCATGTGTGTGTTTAACATCACATTATTGTGTTTTTGATACCTTTGCAGTCAGGTCACCACTATTTACTGTATGATCCAACACACATCAAGGACCACTGTAACCGTCAACATTTGTCTGACAAATGTGTGTTTTTGACACCTTCATGTTGCAGTATAACCAACATGCTGATGCACATTGGTCACAGCTCCACATGGTGGCTTAGGCCACATTATGTGTGATGTCACAATACCACATGATGTTTGTGTAGTGTTTGCAAGATTCTGCTTGCCATGTGTGTGTTTGGCATTGCCACATACTCACCACGCAGCCTGTCAATCCTGGCACGCAGATCCAGAATGCGGCCTGGGGACTTATGCTTAAGGTCCGCAATCTTCTTCTGGATCTGCTTGCAGGTCCTCTCAACCCCCAGCTTGTTCATCAGGGCCCGCAGGATCCTAAACTGTAGGTTTACATAGTTTCAGATGTTTAGATGCAAATATTGGGGAACAAGGGAGCAGTAAGTGCTTTGTGGAAGGTAGTCTAATACAGTCTAGTACTTTGTGGAAGGTAGTCCAGTACAGTCTAGTACTGCTTTGTGTTTTACAAACAACACCGCAACGGCATAAAAAAATTGCCCTGAGGTTTAAGGCGAGATTACACTTGCCAGTCACCACACAAGACAGCTGACTGCATGTCAGTTATGCAGAACCGTACGTGCTATTCGGTGTGAAGACAGCACTGCAACGGCACAAAAAAATTGCCCTGAGGTTAAAGGTGAAATTACGCTCACCAGTCACCACACAAGACAACAGTGCTAGCTGCGTGTCAGTTGTGCAGTACTGTGCGTAATTGGCTAACATGCTGGGCGGGAGATCCGAATATTGCGAGGCGAGTAGTGAAATACTCACTATGTCTCAAGTACCGCATTACTTGCCAAGTACCGAATACTTGCGATTATACTCGCTCATACCCTAATCACAACAATTTCAAATTATTAGTACATTTTTCATCAAAGCCTTCAAGCCTTTCCTACAAGATGAAGGATTGAGGAAAACATCTTTTTTATGTCAACATATTACAGAAACCTGATTCTGTACTTTCTCTTAAAATGGATCAGTGACTAGACTTCACAATTCAATCTGCATAAATTATTGATTAGATACCTTAGGCCTAATGAGACTGGTATATTACATTTAATATCCATTTGAGAACAGCTGTATAATTCTTTGCAAACTTTTTACTGTATGGACCCATAAAATGAACATTTTAATTTAAAAATCTTACAGCCCTTCTCACATAGATTTTCAAAATAAGTTCACCAATTTCCAACTCAGAAAATAATCAATTCAATCATATATACAGCTTACATTGTAAAATATGGTGAAAAATACGCTTTAAGCGATATTTGAATCGTCAGCCTTAAAAAAAATGTGTAATTTATCTGTAAATACTATATTTAATATAGCAGCACAATACAGCTATGTGGCAAATGTATTTAGAGGATCCTTACTACAGGATAAATCATATCTGTATTTGTCTAGAAGGCATGGTCATCCATCAACTATGTTCAATGTATTGAGAAGTGACAAGCAAGTTACGAATTAATGGTTACCTGACATAAAGCAAGATGAATGATTCTTTGAACAAGAAAAGGTGTCCCAGGTATCGTCTCTATGTTTTGTGGAATTCTTAAGAATAATACTGTGACACTATTCTGATTTGAGGTAGAGGTTGTTGGATCCCGTCATTGATTTTCAACAAGGACATGAAACTAACATGTATTTTGATTTCTTAGACATTCAGCCTACCGGTATGTTACTCCTTCTCATAGAAAATGATGGAGCATTACATAATTAAATCTCTACTTTCCTCTTAAACACAGTAATGCTAGTATTAAAAGGGTATGCATACATTGACCACTTCAAATCCAGGCCATTTTCTCTCATATTGACCAACCACTTTTACATGATATTTCATACATCTGGTTTTACAATTTTTTCTTGTTTGAATACTCAACTGCATTTTCTATCTTTTCTTATGATATATGGGTCTAATTTTTCTATTAATTTCATATTCTCTTTTTTTTAGAATTTTGGAGACATTGGAGAAAAAATATAAATACTGTATATACTTGAGTATAAGCCGAGTGTTTCAGCACAATTTTTGTGCTGAAAAGTGCCCCCCTCGGCTTATACTCGAGTCACTATACAGCCTGAGTGTGGGGGGTGGTGACCGGGGGCAGGAGGAGGCGGGGGAGGCTGCAGAATGAGCGGGCGGTCACGTGGGCCCACTCATTAAATATGCACTGCATCCCCCTGTCAATCAGCGGCAGGGGGAGCGGTGCATATTGCATATTTACTTGCCTCCCCCCTGGTAGGGCTCCCCCATCTTTGTTATGTACCCCATGCTGCCGCCACCATAAAATAACAAACGTTCTTACTCACCCTTCCGACGCTCTGCACTGTCTGCGGGCTCCGGTGTCCTCTCTCCGGTCTGACGGCTTCTAATCATGTGACTGGCGCATCAGTGATGTCATCGCTGATGTGCCGCAGTCACATGATTAGAAGCCGGCAGACCGGAGGGAGGACGCTTGGAGCCCGCAGACAGTGCAGAGCGTCGGAAGGGTGAGTAAGAATGTTTGTTATTTTATGGTGGCGGCAGCATGGAGCACTTAACAAAGGATGGGGAGCCCTGTAGGGATGGGGAGCTGTGCCAGGGATGGGGAGCTGTGCCAGGGATGGGGAGCCCTGCAGGGATGGAGGAGCTGTGCCAGGGATGGGAGCCCTGCAGGGATGGGGAGCCCTGCAGGGATGGGGGAGCTGTGCCAGGGATGGGGAGCCCTGCATGGATGGGGAGCTGTGCCAGGGATGGGGAGCTGTGCCAGGGATGGGGGCTATATACAATAATGGAGGCTATGTACTGTGATGGGGGCTATATACCTGTAATGGGGGTGCTATATACTAGTGATGGAGGCACGATATTATGAGGGGCTATATACACCATATTGAAGGGCTATCTATAGTGATGAGGGATTATATACCAGGATGTGGGAGTGCTGCATTTCCCACCCTAGGCTTATACTCGAGTCAACAGGTTTCCCCAGTTTTTGGGGGTAAAATTAGGGGCCTCGGCTTATACTCGGATCAGCTTATATACGGCACATGTTAGTTTTTTTATGGCCTCCTAGTACAACTAAAACACTGTTAAAGGCCACGTCACACGCTTCAATATTGTGAACAATATCGCTTAAGCAATCCGGATTTTTGGTCGCTTAAGCGATATTGTTTGTGCGTCGTTGCGTGAAAACAATGACCTTTCAGCGAAATATCGCTTGATTGTTTGGTGGAAGATTTGTGAGCAGGACCTCAAATCCGTCGTTTATTGTTCAATTAACCTGCGGTCAACTGCTGCATCATGCTGTGTGACACCTCTCAAACGATCTCTTTCTCGACTTTGCCTATTTCTGACGCTAGATGGGACAATCGCTGAGTAGTACGCATGATCGCTGGCGCATTGCCAAATTTAACATCGTTAATGAGATCTATGCTTGTGACACCGCACAAATGATATCAATATATTGTTATAGTGATCTCGATCACGTGACTTTTCAGGCGATATCGTGAACGAGATTGAAGCGTGTGAGGTGGCCTTTAAGAATCCTGGGTTGTCTGAATCAGTACATCGTTCTGTGCGGCTTACCAGGAGTTCTCTTTTTAAGGCTCCTGAATGATTTGGGTTTTCTTGTTGTTGTGGGTGTGGTGCTGGTTCTGACATTTGCAGTCACCACACCCTTGGGATCACATGTTCTGGAGGTATCACAAGATCTCGTCAGTGGGTTATTTAAGTTTGCTACTCCAATTAGATTTTTCCTGAGATCAGTAACTATCCTGACTTATGCTTTGTGGGTTTTTGAATTTGGATTTGATTTCTTTCCTGGTTTTGTACCTCAGCTTGTTTGACTTCCGTTCTGGTGTTTTTCCTATACTGAATGTTTGTGTCTGCTTTCTCAACGTTAGTTTATTCCCCTTTTTGTTTTCCTGCAGTTCCCTGCACTTAAGAGAGCAGGGACCATCTCCCAGTTGTGGCCCGCCGCTTAGGGCGGGTTATGCAAGTAGGCAGAAACAGACAGCGGTTGGAGAATAGTGGGTGTACTGCTCCCCGACTGTGACAAATAATTTTTTTTCCAGCATGGATAACAGCTATTTTTATGTATCATACCCATTTATTGTTAACAGGAATGAGCAAACAAAAAACATTTGGACTGGTAAGTCTATTTTATTTATTTTTTTCCTGACATTATTATTTCATTCCACACATTATGCTTCCCCCCAAAAAAACATTCAGAAGGACATTACCAACCCCAGTGGGTATTACATCATTTAAACACATTTCTTTTATTTGATTTCTCCTATAAGTGGAGCTGAAATATTAACCCCTGTTACAGGGTAATTCCAGCAACCTGACTGCGAAGCATAGCCGATTTGGGCCTAGATTAAAGGGATCCTGTCACCCCCAAAACACCTTTAAAGCTATTAAAACCTGTCCCTACAGCATATTAACACTTTCCCTACACTCTTTTTAGCTCCTAAATGCAGTAAATGATATTGCATAAAAACGTTTTATAAGTACCTGCTTAGTGATGATAATGAGTGACTATGCTATTCATAGTCACTCATCAAGACTGCCCCTCTGCTTCATAGCACGCCTGAATAGGCGTGATCTACATCCAGGATTCAAAATCGCGCGTCCCTTCTGTGCCCTGTGTCGTAGGAGGCTGCAGTGTGGCTTGTGACGCGATCCGCGTCATTCCCGGCGCCCTGTGACGTATTTACAGCGGCGCCGCGCTGTGAGCTTCAAAATGCGCACTGCGCATGCGCATTGGGCATGCGCAGTGCACATTTTGAAGCTCACAGCGCGGCGCCGCTGTAAATACGTCACAGGGCGCCGGGAATGACGCGGATCGCGTCACAAGCCACACTGCAGCCTCCTACGACACAGGGCACAGAAGGGACGCGCGATTTTGAATCCTGGATGTAGATCACGCCTATTCAGGCGTGCTATGAAGCAGAGGGGCAGTCTTGATGAGTGACTATGAATAGCATAGTCACTCATTATCATCACTAAGCAGGTACTTATAAAACGTTTTTATGCAATATCATTTACTGCATTTAGGAGCTAAAAAGAGTGTAGGGAAAGTGTTAATATGCTGTAGGGACAGGTTTTAATAGCTTTAAAGGTGTTTTGGGGGTGACAGGATCCCTTTAAGAAGTGCTTACAGTTTTTTGTTCAGCACTGAGTATATGTAGGAGACACAATATAGTGATGTCTTCATGCCTGCTGTGCTGAGACTCGGAAGCACAGGCTGAATAATGATATAGGGAGACAACTCTCAGTCCCAAGGTTGTATTCAATGATATCTCTATTTTGAAGATGAAAATAGTTTTTACACACCTTTACTTAGGATTTGCTCCCTTTACCCTGGTCCTCTTAACTTTATTGTGCTCCATGTTGGGCTTTTCAGATAGCCTGATGTGATCCAAGGTGATCCACTGCCTGTGCCTATATAAGGCACAAAGACACACACCTGAGTGTTAGCAATAAAACTTTCTGTAAGGTTTCCAGTCTTTTTTGCTATATCTGTTGTTATCTTTGCATTTAGTGTATTTTGTCGGCCATCTTGTTTCCTGTCATGTGCATTGACTTTTGCCCTCAACCAATATGGAGTTCTCAGCTTGTCGTCGGCCATCTTGTTTCCTGTCCTGTGCATTGACTTTTGCCCTCAAACAATATGGAGTCCTCAGCTTTGATGTCCCTGCCCTGTTCCTTGCCAATCGCCCTTTTAATCAGTTTCAGATGATTTACCTGTGCTCCTGAATCAGGTCTGAAACCAGTTTGTGATTTGCTCTCTGAAGCCTGGATTGACTCTGCCTGGAATCATTTGTGGACACAGAATCCTCCTGTTTGCCAGCAACATCTGACAGGAAAGTAATAGACTCTGAATGACTTGTGCTATGCTTTAATGCTCTGATGTCCTTGGTTGTTTGCCTTGCACTCTGCAACTTACATTTACTTTATCCTGCTGATGCACTAACTTGTATGAAGCAATACAAGAGCTACTTAAGAAGCGTATGTCTCATGTGTCTCATTATACCCATGCCTTAGACTCTATATAGACTGTATCATATATGACAGATTCAGGAGCCATAATAGAGTCTGCTGGGTCTGGGACAGTGCTGCATCTGCTGCCACCTGTATAGAGATTTCGGAATCTTTGCCATTGGGGAGCCGCTGCAGACCGTGGATCCGAGATATCGATATATGTGATGATAGTGGTTGTGGCTTCTCACAACCTCTCCAGGTGAGCACATTCCCTTCTTTTAAGTCAGGAGTGTTACCACAGGTAAACACTATTGTGCTCCTTTTCTTCCTTTCCAGCCTCTCTGCCGTACAGCTTCTGGGAATATGGAGGACCCCGTTAAACATCTGTGCGAAGTGACGGATTCAATCCTTGCTGACCTACGGGCATTGAAGGCCAGCTTTGCAAGCCTGTGGGATCATAATCTGCAAGTGTTTGGACAAACCACGCAGGACTTACGAACCCGGATTGAGGTTCTGGAGGGACGAGTCCACACCCCAACTTCAACCCCGGTTATTGGAATCCCCAAGCTACCACCATTCCGCTTTGGCGGTGAACGGGAAAAATTCAGGGGATTCATTAATCAATGCAAACTGTTCTTTGCGGCTCATGCGCCACAGTTCCTTACTGAGCGATCTAAAGTATCTAAAGCAAACCCCCTAATTGAGACTGATGATGACTGTCTAAATAATCTTGATGCTTTCATTTCAGCTATGGGGCAGGTATTCGATGATCCAAACCGCGGTGCTACAGTGGAATCAGCCATGTTAACTTTAAGCCAAGGTAAGCGCTCGGTAGCGGAGTATGCTTTGGAATTCCGGAGATGGGCCCTCGACACCACTTGGGATAGCTCCGCTAAAAATTCGGTTTTCCGGAAAGGATTATCCTCTGTGATTTAGGACGAACTCGCTCGTGCCGACCCACCTACAGCATTAGGAGATTTTATCAACTACTGTATTTGGATCGATGCTCGGCTTACTGAACGCAGACAGGAGAGATGGTAGGAGATAAAGCGCACTAATCATTTATTTCCTCCCTCTCCAGCTAAGGAGTCCTTGAGCAGGATTATATGAGAACCTGAACCTGAGCCTATGCAGGTGGACTCTTTACAGAGACGGGTCAGTGATGCACGTAAGGAACATCGAGTAAAGGAAAATCTGTGTTTCTATTGCGGTAAGTCAGGACATTTCATTATAAACTGCCCCAGTCGTTCTCGTAAGACAACTGCAACCATCATACACTGCGAGTGCTGTGAGAGGGGTTCTGTCAGGTCCGAACCACAGACCCCAGAGAGAGTAGAGGATACAGACATTGATTACTCAGACTTGAACTCTGTTATCTCTGAGCCCGATGCACGCATCACTGCAGCAGTCTTTCAGGTTTTTTCAGCGGTTTCCCAGCTGAGTTGTAAGCACAACAATTCTCATTGCTTTATTCCCCTCAAGCTCAGGGTTCACTCTGTCTAGGTATCTACCTCCGCTATGATTGATTCAGGGGCAAGCGGCAATTTTATGGACATCTCCTTCGCTGAGAAACTTGGTGTACGTTCAGTAAAGAAGGCTACTCCTGTACAGATGGAGACCGTGGATGGCTCACTGTTAAACTCTGGACCAGTGGATCAGGAGACGGAGCCCTTAAAGGTCCTCATGGGTAATGACCATCAAGAGAGTCTGTCATTTATGCTCATCTCTTCTCCTCATTTCCCTATTATTCTAGGACTGCCGTGGCTGCAGGCTCAGAATCCTACGATTAACTGGGAAACTAAAGAACTGCACTTTCCGGAGAAACAGATAAGTCCAGAAGCTTCAGTCTGCTCCATTCCTAAAGGACCAACATCAGTCTCTGCGCTACTAGCAATATACCGTGAGTATGCTGACGTGTGTGACAAAAGGAACGCATACCTGCTACCCCCTCACCGTCCATATGACTGTCCAATAGACCTGTTACCAGGTGCAGGAATACCTTTTGGCAAGATTTACTCTTTGTCAGGGCCTGAGCTAAAGGCTCTAAAAGACTATATAGGCGAACATCTAGCCAAGGGCTTCATACGCCCCTCTTCATCTCCTGCTGGTGCACCAATCTTCTTTGTGAAGAAGAAAGATGGATCTCTTAGGCCCTGTATAGACTATCGAGAGCTCAATAAGATCACGATCAGAAACCGTTACCCACTACCGTTGATCCCTGAATTATTGGAGAGAGTACGGCATGCAAAACTCTTTACTAAGTTGGATCTCCGTGGGGCCTATAACTTGGTCCGCATTAGACCTGGGGATGAATGGAAGACAGCTTTCAGGTCACGCTACGGACACTTTGAATACCTAGTAATGCCGTTCGGTTTATGTAATGCTCCAGCAACTTTCCAACATTTGGTGAATGACATTTTTAGGGACCTCCTGGATACATTCATTGTCATTTATTTGGATGATATTTTGATTTTTTCTAACTCCACAGAGGAACATCACCGACATGTGAGGATGGCCTTAGAATGCCTTCGACAAAACCATCTGTATATCAAACTGGAGAAGTGCGAATTCCATCGGACGGAGATCCAATTTCTGGGGTATGTAATGTCATCACGAGGAATTAGTATGGATGAGAGTAAGATCCAAGCCATTAAAGACTGGCCAGTCCCCAAGAATGTGAAGGAGGTCCAGCGCTTTATAGGGTTTGCTCATTTCTACAGGCGTTTTATCAGGAACTTTTCTGAGGTAGTGTCTCCCATTACGCGGCATACCCGCAAAAACTCTGCTTTTACCTGGACCCCCCAGGCTCAAGAAGCATTTTCCCTTTTGAAAGAGAAATTCACCACGGCTAGTGATGGGCGAATCCTAAATTACTCGGAATCGCTTGACTCTAGCGAGTCCGAGCCCAGGACTCGCTACTCGTTGCGAGTCTAGCGAGTCCAATGTTAATGAATGGGGAAGCGAGTAATAGCGAGTAGTGTGAGATTTACAAATCGCAGATGTGTCTCGGAAGCTTCAGCCTGAAGCAATCCGAGTTTTGTCATTTATTTGCATTGGACTCGTTTACTTTGTAAGTAATCGCTGGGAAACTCGCACAGATAAGAGAAGAGTCCTGTCTGCTCTGTGCAGCTCCAGGGTCCTAGAGCCCGCCTGCTGCCTGATGTAGCAGTGCTGAGATTGTTCTCAGTCTGCTCATTCCCTGTGTACAGACATGAATGTCTGTGCACAGAGATGATGTAGCAGTGCTGAGATTGTTCTCAGTCTGCTCATTCCCTGTGCATAGACATCTATATCTATACACAGGGGATGTAGCAGAGAGGACATCGCGTTTTGGACTGCGTCGGACGGAAGAGGATTTTTTTAATTAAAGATGGAGTCCCTAATGGCTTTTTTTTTTATTTCTAATAAAAAAATTTCTCTGTGTTGTGTTTTTTTTAAAACAATTTAATAGAAATTCATGGCGGTCATGTCTAATATTGGCGTGACCGCCATAAATTTCGGGCTTAGGGCCAGCTGATAATACAAAGCTGGCCCTAACCTCTATTACCCAGCGTGCCACCGCCACCAGGGCCGCTGGAAGAGCGGGGTTCAGCGCCAGAGGATGGCGCTTCAATGAACGCGCCATCTTCTGGGGCGGCTGCGGGCTGCAATTTGCAGCGGGGGGTGCCCAGAAAGCTTGGGCATCCCTGCGCTGCGGATTCCAGCCCCCAGCTGCTTAGCTGTACCTGGCTAGACATAGAAATTGCGCGGAGCCCCACGCATTTTTTTGACTCCGACTCCGAGACGACTCCGACTCCGACTCCGAGACGACTCCGACTCCGAGACGACTCCGACTCCGAGACGACTCCGACTCCGACTCCGAGACGACTCCGACTCCGAGACGACTCCGACTCCGAGACGACTCCGACTCCGAGATGACTCCGACTCCGAGACGACTCCGACTCCGAGACGACTCCGACTCCGAGACGACTCCGACTCCGAGACGACTCCAAGACGACTCCGACTCCGACTCCGACTCGACTCCGAGACGACTCCGACTCCGACTCGACTCCGAGACGACTCCGACTCCGAGACGACTCCGACTCCGAGACGGCTCCGACTCCGACTCGACTCCGAGACGACTCCGACTCCGAGACGACTCCGACTCCGAGGCGACTCCGACTCCGAGGCGACTCCGACTCTGAGGCGACTCCGACTCTGAGACTCCGACTCTGAGACTCCGACTCTGAGGAGACTCCGACTCCGAGACTCTGACTCTGAGCCTCTGACTCTGAAATTCATTAAATAATTTCAAAAAAAATGCGTGGGGCTCCGCTCAATTTCTATGTCTAGCCAGGTACAGCTAAGCAGCTGGGGGCTGGAATCCGCAGCGCAGGGATGCCCAAGCTTTCTGGGCACCCCCCGCTGCAAATTGCAGCCCGCAGCCGCCCCAGAAGATGGCGCGTTCATTGAAGCGCCATCCTCTGGCGCTGAACCCCGCTCTTCCAGCGGCCCTGGTGGCGGTGGCATGCTGGGTAATAAAGGGGTTAATACCAGCTTTGTTATACAAGCTGGTATTAAGCCCGAGATTCTTAATGTCAGGCCACGTTTGACCCAGCCACTAAGAATCTCCAATAAAGGGTTAAAAAAACACAGAGAAAAATTTTTATTAGAAATAAAAAAAAAAGCCATTAGGGACTCCATCTTTAATTAAAAATATCCTCTTCCGTCCGACGCAGTCCAAAACGCGATGTCCTCTCTGCTACATCCCCTGTGCATAGATAGATGTCTATGCACAGGGAATGAGCAGACTGAGAACAATCTCAGCACTGCTACATCAGGCAGCAGGCGGGCTCTAGGACCCTGGAGCTGCACAGAGAAGACAGCTGGACTCGGCTCGCAATGTAACAGCAGTTATCTGCGAGTTTCCCTGCTATCACTGGCACAGTAGCCGAGTCTAATGCAAACAATGGCAATCCTAGTTTTGTCAGCGTTTCTGACAAAACTAGGATTGATATTGATTTGCATTGGACTCGTGCGAGTAATCACTGGGAAACTCGCAGAGTACCGAGTCCTGCGAGTCCCTTACTACTCGCCGAGTAACGAGTCCTAGCGAGTAGATTCGCCCATCCCTACGTGGTGGAGGTAAGAAGCCAGAGGATGGATGCAGCGGGGATGTCCAATGTGGAGGAGTCTTGCAAAATCAAGCAGGTGCACAGTGCATGGGGATGGGATGTAGTAGGATGATGCAATGAAGCTATGAGATGCAGTAGGGTGATGCGATGCAGCTATGGTTCAGTGGCAAATGGAGGCATTCAGAGTCCAGAAGAATGCGAAGCACTTGGGGATGAGGTGAGGCAGGGTGATGCGGTGTAGTCTGAGAGCAGGTGTAGATAAAATACTAAGGATGAGATGCAGCCAGGGATGAGGTGTAGCCGGGGATGAGAAGCAGCCGGGGATGAGATGCAGCCAGGAATGAGATGCAGCCAGGGATGAGATGCAGACCGGGATGGGATGCAGCTATGGATGAGGTGCAGCTGTGGATGTGGTGCAACCAGAGACGTGATGGAGCCAGAGATGAGATGGAACCACAGATGAGATGCAGTCCAGGATGAGGTGCAGCCATGGATGAGATGCTGTCAGGGAAAGGTGCAGCCAGGGATGCAATGCAGCGTGGAGGGAGGACTTAGTGGAGCAGTGTTGAGAGGGCCATCGGTGGGATTGAGCCGGTGCCAGGCTCGTACGGCCTCACAATCACTCCTGGTGCCCAGTAGTTGCAGCGGGGCCGTGGTGGAGGACGATCCGGAGGAGTGGTGTAGAGGGAGGCCACCCTCCCATCTGGTGGACCCGTCTGGGGGCGCAGATGCAGCCCTTAGTGACTGCCACGGGTGCGTTGCGGGTGTGCTGCTGCTAGGTAGCAGGAATAACTGAAATGGAGTTGGGGGGCTGCCAGCGGGATGGAGCCAGTGCCAGACTCATGCGATCATGGGCCCCACACGTGGCACCTGGCGGAAACAGTGGGGCCACTGAAGAGAGACATGGTGGAATGGTGCTGGGGCCGCTCGCCTGTTGGACCCGCCGGAAGACCCAGGGGCGGCTCTGGGCGACAGCCATGGGACCACCGTTATAGGGGGGGCAGAACGATGTTGGGGAGCCAAGGTTGCAGGCCCCGTACGTGGCACCCGGCGGTAGGTGTGTGGCCACAGGAGAGTCTCAGGGAGTGGTGCTGGGGTCCGCTTGGTAGCCGGACCTGCCAGGAAGGAGTCCCTGGAGCAGCTCTGGGTGACTGCCGAGGCGGGGGAGGCAGTGCAGAGTAGGAGAGCAGCGGTTGTGGGTCCCGCTTGTGGTACCCGGCGGTAACAGCGGGGTCGGAGGACACCGTTAGAGAGTGGTGCTGGGCCTCTTACCTGCCGCACCAGCCGTGAGTCCTGGGAGCAGCTGTGGATGACGGCTGCGGGACCACCACTGCAGGGGAAGCCAGGACCAGGGGATCTGTCCACAGGGTGGCGCCGGGATCATGAGGCCTCCATCTGCGACACCGGCCACCGGGCGCCGCTAGAGGAGATCCTCGTGGAGTGGCGGCGAGGGTCCTCTGGGTGAGTTGAGGGGCTCAGTACCGCGCCCGGGTGTCGGTGAGGTTAGGGCTGCAGACCGGGATGGAGCGGCCGCGGGGCACAGCTACTGGCTGCACAGTGGGAAAGAGTGGCCCAGGTGGATGGTGGGGTGCTCGGGGGTGACAGTGGTGGGGATGAGTGTGTAAAAGGGAGGACAGGCTGGCTTGGATGCGGTGGATGGTGCCCAAGTGCCTGGAGCCTCCCTACACTCGTCCGTCACCCCCGGTGGCCATCTTGCAATCGCATTGTGAACTGCTATGGAATATGTATTCCAGTATGAGAGTCTCAATGAGGGATAGACCACCCAATTGTATAAGTATGAGCAGTCCCTCGAAAACATATGTTGCTGGGCCACCTTACGGCCCTCATCAAACTCAGGTTTCCTGATACCTGCAGGCCCTCTAAAAACTTGAATTGAGGCCCGCAGAATGACATGGAGATGGTTTGTCAGGAGGAGGAGGCCAACACCAGAATGGGCACATTGGAAACTGCTTTGGAATACTGTATGTATTCCAGTATCTGAGCCTCAATGAGGGATGGTGTGATGGTACATATGGTGGGGGATATTTTACTGGATTTTACTTGGTCATTCTAGTTCTCTGCATGTAGATGTTTGTATTCACTCCCCATGGAGTGTGTCAATAGAACTGGTTGGGATTTGGAAGCTGGTTGGGGGGAGGAGAAGCAGTACGATTCAGTCTTTTGTGTGGGATACTGAAGCCATGGGAGAGCCACCTGGATTACCTGGATATACAGTATTCTGATGGATTGTTTTATGACTTTTTATGTTTTTCAAGCAATAAAGGTTCTTGTGCTGTTCACGCATCTCTCGCTCTGTTGATTGTGGAATACCAGAGAAGGACCCCGTTACAACTGGTGGCATAGTACACCATGGTCAGGATGTATTTTTTCCTCGACCAGCTGCATTGGGCCAGAGGTCCTATGATGTCCAAAGCCACATGTTGAAATGGTTCTTCAGTTATAGGCAAGGGTTACCTTATGGTGAGACCCTGAAGGTCGCATTCGCTGGCACACATCAAAGGTGCAGCAATAATGGGCTAACAATTTCGAGATGCCAGCCCAGTAAAATTTTTGGGTGAGTCTCTTTTCACTCCTTTTTCTTCCTTAATGCCCCACGAAGGGGATGTCATGGACCAGTTGGAGTAGCTGTGCTCTGTGCTTCTGAAGGACAATGAGCTGTTAGGACACCGCATCAGGGATGTCCTGGCCACTGCTTTTTGTTATACGATAATACAATCCCTTTTCTTGGGTGAAACTATCTCCATTATCTCCCACCTGCCCAGTTTGAGCCCTTAGCCTAAGGGATGCCAAGGTAGTGCCCCCCTCTGTTTCTCTTCTAAACTCCTCTCTATCCCAAGACTCTCCCAATGTAGTAGCAGGGGAAGAGTGACTTACCAGCTCTGACAGGGTTTGTGGTGGTTGCTCCCGACGGAAGTCATGATGTTGTAATGCTTGAATGATCTGTAGTCTGGTGAAGGCTCCCACAAAATGGCACTGTAACTCCCCAATGTCATTTCCCAGTAGGATATCTGCAAGAAGTCCTTCCATAACTCCAATGCAGCAGTTTTGCCCCTTAACCATAATCCAAATGCACTGAAGTTGCTGCTGAGGTATATGGAGGCTGCTGCTGGGGTATATGGAGGCTGTGCTATGGAGGCTGCTGCTGGGGTATATGGAGGCTGTGCTATGGAGGCTGCTACTGGGACAAAGCGGCTACTGCTGGGTTATGGAGGCTGTGCTATGGAGGCTGCTGCTGGGGTATATGGAGGCTGTGATATGGAGGCTACTGCTGGGACATAGAGGCTGCTGCTGGGTTATGGAGGCTGTGCTATGGAGGCTGTTGCTGAGGTATATGGAGGCTGTGCTATGGAGGCTAATGTTAGGGAATATGGAGGCTGGATTATGGAGGCTGCTGCTGGGACATAGAGGCTGCTGCTTGGTTTTGAAGGCTGTGTTATGGAGGCTGCTGCAGGGTTATGGAGGCTGTGCTATGGAGGCTGCTACTTGGCTATGGAGGCTGCTGCTGGGCTATGGAAGCTGAGCAATGGACTCTGCTGTTGGGCTATGGAGGCTGCTGCTGGGCTATGGAGGCTGCTGCTGGGCCATAGAGGCTGCTGAGTTGTGGAGGCTGTGCTATGGAGGCTGCTGCTGGGCTATATGAAGGCTGCTGCTTGGCTATATATATAATATGTAGGCTGTGCTGTATATATTTTTTGGAGGTTGTGCTGTACATAGAATTTGGAGGCTGTAATAATAATAATACTTTATTTGTATAGCGCCAACATATTCCGCAGCGCTTTACAGTACAATGGTTCATATAAGAAAAAATATACAATACAGAATGGCAAGTAATAGAGAACAGTAGTTACATACAATAAATATAGAATCAATGTAGGAAATACAATAAATAAGGCAAAAAAAAATAAAGGGGACCCTGCTCAAAGGCGCTTACAATCTACGATGGGATGGGGGTGACACAAAGTACAGGGGCTTAAAACAATGAATATCTTATATCTAAATCACTACTATTAGGGAGAATGATAGGTCACCCTGAAAACATGTGTTTTTAAGGAGCGTTGGAAGCTATGCAAGTTGTAAATGCTCCTAATTTCTTGGGGTAGACCATTCCAGAGGATTGGTGCAGCTCGAGAGGAGTCTTGGAGTCAGAAATGGGAGATTAATGCCGATGTTAGTCTAACGTCGCTTCCAGAGTGAACGGGATGGGTAGAGGGGTAGACAGAGATGAGGGTAGAGAGGTAAGGAGATGCCGCACCATGAATAGCTTTGTGGGTGACAACAAGCAATGTAAATAGGATCCTATAGTGTATGGGCAGCCAGTGCAGTGACTGGCACAGAGTGGAAACATGTGAGTAACGGTTAGCTAGATAGGTGATATTGGCTGCTGCATTGAGGATAGACTGGAGAGGGGAAAGCTTACTGCGGGGGAGGCCAGCTAATAAAGAATTACAGTAGTCAAGGCAGGAATGGATCAGGGTGAGGGTTTTACTTGTTTCCATGGTGAGGAAAGGGAGAATTCTAGAGATATTTTTCAGGTGCAAGCGACAGGAGCAGGTAAGAGATTGTATATATGGGGTGAAGGAGCGATCAGCGTCAAACATAACACCCAGACAGCGAGCCTGCTGCCTGGGCATTATCGTGGTGCCGCACACCGAGAGGGAAATGTCAGGTTTAGGGAGGTTGGTAGAGGGCGGGATCAGAAGAAGTTCAGTTTTGGAAAGGTTAAGTTTCAGATAGAGAGCGAACATGATAGTGGAAACTGCGGTTAGACAGTCATTGGTGTTCTGTAATAATGCGGGGGTAAGGTCAGGGGAGGAAGTGTATAGTTGTGTGTCATCAGCATAAAGATGGTACTGGAAGCCAAATCTGCTGATGGTGTGTCCTATTGGGGCAGTGTAGAGAGAGAAGAGAAGAGGGCCAAGGTCTGAACCCTGAGGGACCCCAATAGTGAGAGGAAGAGGGGAGAAAGTGGAGCCAGCAAATGATACACTGAAAGAGCAATCAGAGAGATAGGAAGAGAACCAGGAGAGAGCCGTGTCCTTGATTCCGATGGAGTGCAGCATAGAGAGTAGAAGACGGTGCTCAACTGTGTCATAAGTTGCAGAAAGGTCAAGAAGGATAAGCAGAGAGTGGTCACCATTATGTTTTGCTGTCAGAAGGTCATTGGTGACTTTGATAAGGGCAGTTTCTGTAGAGTGTAAGGGGCGGAAGCCAGACTGCAATGGATCTAAAAGAGAGTGAGTGGAGAGGTAATGGGTGAGGTTGGTGTAGACCAGGCACTCCAGGAGTTTATAGGTGAAGGGGAGATTGGAGACTGGTCTGTAGTTATTTGTGCAGGATTGGTCAAGGGATGTTTTCTTTAGTAATGGAGTAATAATAGAGTGTTTGAAGGAGGGGAAGATGCCAGAAGAGAGGGAGAGATTGAAGATTGTGGTTAAGTGAGTGGCAACCACTGGAGACAAGGACTGGAGTAGGTGTGAGGCTGTGCTGGGCTATATATATATATATTATTTGGAGGCTGTGCTGTGTATATTATTTTAAGGTTGTGCTGGGCTGTATTTATTATTTGGAGGCTGAGCTGGGCTGTATATATTATTTGGAGGCTGTCCTGGGCTGTATATATAATATGGAGGGTGTGCTGTATATGTTATTTGAAGGCTGTGATGTGCATATAAAATGGAGGCTGTGCTGCATATATTATTTGGAGATTGTGCTGTGATGTATATATCTAATATGGAGGCTGTGCTTTGCTGTATATATTATTTTGAGCCTGCCTGTATATAGTATTTGGAGGCTGTGCTGTATAAATAAAATGGAGGCTGTTATATTTATTATTTGGATGCTGTGCTGGGCATTGGGCTGTATATATTGGAGGCTGCTGCTGGACTGCCACAGCATCCAATATATATACAGCCCAACACATCCTCCAAATAATATATATGGCAAAGCCTCCAAATAATATATACAGCCTAGCAGCAGCCTCCAAATAATATACACAGCTCAGAGCCTCTTTATTATGTATATACAGCCCAGCACAGCCTCCGAATATATACAGCTCGCAGCCTCTAAATTTTATATACAGACTAGCAGCCTCTATACTATTTAAACAGCTGCGCAGTCTCCATATTATATATACAGCCCAGAAGACTCTAGTATATATTCAGCCCTGCACAACCTCAATATTATATATAGAACCCACCCAGGAGCCTCTATATTATATATATACAGCCCGCAGCTTCTATTATAATTATATTTTTGCCCGGGGCCCACAGAAACCTGGAGCTGGCCCTGTCTGAATCCCGACACTTTGAATCCACCAAGTAATACGGCCTGCAGGTGGCGTTGCCGTTGCTCGGAATAGCTTGGGGACAAAGGTTGGAAGCAATATACTCCAGAAGAGGTGTTGATCGTTTAGGGGGTCAGTGGTCCATTTTGGTGGGGGGGGGGGGTAGCTCCTCAGGCACAATGGAGTTCACAAGATGTACTAGACAAGGTGGGTGTGAGTGGTGCTCCCTCTGAGTCCTAAAGGGACAACTAGATTGCAGGTGCTCAGGTTGCCTGCACCCATAACATCTCCTCTCCATGATTCCCCCATGTCGTGGTTGAAACTGTTGGGGCCTGTGATGGGGCAGAGTGGTTGTTACCAATCTGCGGCTGGGTGGAGGCGCATATATGATTGGAGGAGGCCGGGGCACAGGGCCAGGCTGTGATTTATCATCCAGTAGTCTCCTCGATTGTGGTCGGATAGTAAGGGCCTCAACAACCAGGGCTGCAGCTCTATCCAAACTGTGCGACATGCGTTCCCAGACCCATTCCCATATTTCTGTGGGGCACATGGCAAGAAATTGTTCTATAAGAAATACCTGTACAACATCATCCACATTGAAAGTGTTTTCAGTTTCCAACCATATCCAACATGCCTGGGACATCTTATGGGCATATATCCTAAACGATCCTCCTGTGGTGCATGGGAGAACCTTCTCTAGTATCCCACAATCAACAGATCGAGAGATGTGTGAACAGCCCAAGAACCTTTATTGCTTGAAAAAAAAAAGCATAAAAATCCATAAAACAATCCATCAGAATACTGTATATCCAGGTAGTCCAGGTGGGTTTCCCATGCCTCTGGAGATTTCATCTCGGCTTCAGCATCCCACACTAAAGACTGAATCGTACTGCTTCTCCTCCCCCCAACCACCTCCCAAATCCCAACCAGGTCTATTGACACACTCCATGTGGGGTTAATACAAACATCTACAGGCAGAGGACTAGAATGACCAAGTAAGGACATATCCACAGTAATTCAATTACCATACTCTCTGGAGTATAATGAGTACACAGGAAGTGGGGAAGGGGAGAATACACAATATAGGAACAACAAAGCACTTGTAAAATCCAGTAAAATATAACCCACCATATCCACCATCACAGATGGACTGCCCAAATGTATAAGTAAGAGCAATCCCTTTGCTTGGCTATAGCCAATGAGAGGTCAGCTTGGCCTTGTATTTTCTATAGTTGACATGTTGGAGCGTGCAAGTATGTTCCATGCCCAGCATCCGGGCTGATGAGTGCAAATTTGCCTCCAATATTTGCTGATAACGTGCTGCATTCATCTTTCCTTCAACTTTGACCAAGTTTCCTGTGCCTTTGCCGCTCACGCATCCCCACATCATCAGCAATTTACCTCCATGCTCTACAGTAGGAATGGTGTTCCTTTCATCATAGGCCTTGTTGACACCTCTCCAAATGTAACATTTATGGTTGTGGCCAAAAAGTTCGATTTTGGTCTCATCACTCCAAATGACCTTGTTCCAGACGTTTGGAGGCTTGTCTCTGTGCTGCTTGGTGGCATATTGTAAATCTAACCCAAGAGTGCACTTTTAAAATATAACTTTTAATAAATATTTGTTAAAACAACAATTGTGTGTTTTTCCTCACACCTTGTGTCTATAAAACACGCCAGTCATACAAGGGGAGGGGCTATATCCCTACAAATCTCCCTGTTCTTTTCACTACCAGGCAATGGAGTTTTCAACACCTAACTTATATGGTGTCCCCGTTCTGCGATGGCTTACCCTGGTATCTCACTTCCTATACTCAGGATATATTCGTCAATCATACTCCTGTATTGACTCTTTAGGTCCTATCGGGACACGGGTCAATCCCCAGTATCCCCTTCAAATTAGTCTTACAGAGCAAATGAGAGCCTATGTTTATCAAGCTATAGGGGAGGTATATTTATACCAGGGCAGTGTTGTAAAAGACAACATATGTCTCTGTATTTTGATTTTAAAAGAGAAAACACAGTAGTTTGACAATAAATAGCTTCACCCAACCACTAACCATGAGTGGAAAAAACGTTTTCATGTGATCATTCGTATTCTCTTTGCAGTATTTTTCAGTCTAGTCCAGAAAAAGCAGACAGCTGTGAGCTGCCACCCTCGTCTTCTCTCTTCCTAGACACATGCAGATCTGTTACATTAAAGACCACGGGGAGGAAGAATACGTCCGCTCCCCATGGTCACTGATCACTGAATGACAGTGCTGAGACCTGCAGTATACAAAACGGTGAAGTTACCATTGCTAAAGTAACCACTAATAGTGATTGCTATGGCAATGGTGTCCTCGACTGAACTCAGCTACTGCTTACCCCGCGATCATCCCTGCATCTTCTGAATGACCTGTGTGGATAGCGGCCGTGTAAGTCAGGAATAACTGAGGTGACACAAGGACACCATTGCCATAGTAACCGCAAGTGGTTTTTATGGCAACGGTATCCTCAGTACACATCACCGCTTACTATACTGCAGGTCTCAGCACTGTCATTCAGTGATCAGAGAGCAACCTTGTTCTTCCTCCCTATGGTCTTTGATGTAGCAGAGCTGCTTGTGTCCAGGAGAGAGAACACAAGGATCGTGGAGGGGTATGATGGTGAAAGAGTTAATATAAATGGGGCATTTATGCGTTTCTATTTATAATAAAATGTTTTGTCTCTGTGTTGTGTTTTTTTTTTTACTATTTATTTGAGATTCCTAATGGCCAGGTCTAACTTCGCCTGACATTAAGAATCTCAAGGATTTTAATACCAGCTGGCAATACACAGCTGTTATTAACACCTTATTACCCAGCATGCCACCGCCACCAGGGCTGCTGGAAGAGCCTGGTAAAGCGACTGAAAATGGCGCTACTATGAATTCGCCATTTTCAGGGACAGCTGCGGGTTGCTATTCTTTAGCATGTGGGGCTCTAAAACAATGGGCCCTCACCCTGCTGAGAATACCAGCCCTCAGCTGCCTAGTTTTACCTTGGCTGAGAATTAAAAGTAGGGCAGAGCCCATGCATTTTTTTTGCCAGCCAAGGTAAAATTACACAGCTGAGGGTGGCAGCTTGTAGCTATCTGTTTTTATTGGGCTGCAATGAAAAATACTGCGAAGCCGCATAAATTTTTTTAAATCATTTATTTAATTAACACACTATGATGGCAGGTTGATTGCCATACACTAATGTGTATGGTAACCAAGCATAATCACTGTCCAGATTGAGGAAATTCAGTCTGATTGCAGCAGCCAATCACAGAGGCTCTCACAGAGTGTGAGCCTCTGTGATTGTCTTTTGCCGCTCAATACAGTGAACATGCAGGAAGCTTAATGGGCAACCCCGAAAGCAGCAGTAGGAGACTGGTAAGGCTGGTTTCACGCTGCGGTTTTTCACTGATCAGGTTCGATCAGGTTTGTGTGCCAAAACCAGAAGAGGAACAAGGAGAAGAACTTGCAGATAAAAACTATAATTGAAAGACTAACACCTGTTCTAGGTTTTGGAGTCATTCCTGGTTTTGAAACACAAAACCTGATCGAACCTGACCTGATCTGACCGCAGTGTGAAACCAGCCTTAGTCTGACCTACCTATTCTAGCATCTATTTATCCTATCTATCTATTTACTTATCTAATTTTCTATCTATCTCTCTATCTATTCTTTTAACAGCATGTGATTGAACCGGTAAAGTGAGCAAACCCTTCTATAGCAAAAACACAGGGACGGATCAGAACAAAAACGCATGCAAAACTGATAGAACTGCAGGGTTTTTTTTGCCCGATCCTGCGCCTGATCAGGCAAATTGAATTCAGCGGTGGCATGCATTTTTGCATGCATCGACGGATGCAGATGCATGTGTTTTCATCCTGATCAGGACGCAATGCTAGTGTGAAGCCACCTTTAATGTAGGTTTCCGCAAAATATTTTTCTTGTAAGAAAAGGCTTCCTTCTTACTGGACATTGTTGTCATATTCAATAAAGAACTACTATTTGTCAGAATTCTTGCAGCTCTTGTAATGTTGCTGTGGACATCTTGGCAACCACCCAGACCAAATGTCTTTTATGTCTTTTCATCAATTTTTGGGGGATGTTTAGTTCTTGGTAATGTCACTGTTGTTTCAATTTTACGTTTTTGCTGTAAAATGCATCTAAGAAAATGTCAGGAAATCCAAATACTGTAGAACAGCTAAACTTTACAATACAGCTTCACTTCAAATCATGGCAACTGTATACTAATTGCTATTTAATACGAGACTAAATGTGATTGGATAATTATGAACACAATCACTTCACCAATTATAAGAGTGTTCACACTTATGCAACTACATTATTTTAGTTTAATAATTTTATTTCTCTCCACAAAATCATTTCAGCATGTTTTCAATGGATTTGTATATATTTGCAAAATGTTGACCGTTTGTAATTTACACCCTGACAGCATTTTGTAAATGACCAGTTATGCATTTACATGCAAGCTCCAAAATAAACACGCCCCCTGGTCGGTCTCCTGCAGATGCAAAATAGTGATATCTAGGTAACAATTCAAAATGTTGACAGGGTGTAAATTACAAATTGTCATCTTTTTGCGGCCTTGTACAAAAAGCCGGGTCAACCCCTATATGGTGGAAAAAGTTCTGAAATTTTTCTTCTTGGTATGATTATTTAGATGAAAAACCTTGCATTTTAACAGGTATGTAAACTTTTTATTTTCTATTCTATATTAATAAATAAAAGGATATTAAGGACTAATGTTGGAGGAGGGGAGAAGGACAACCCGATGAGCTGAGCTGAGTTGAAGACTATTGTGGAATTTGACCACCTTTAGAGAGGAAAGGGTCCTGGACTGTGCCCTTGGTCATGGGGGTGGGGCACCTTTAAAAGAACATTTCCTGGTTCCTGACCCAATAGGATTGGTTCTATGCTGACCACAAAGGAGAAGAGAACATCACCTGCCCAGCAGAAGAGAGACTGTTGTTATTAATGTTTTGTGTGATGATGTATTGGTGTCTTGCCCATCGTCGAATGATCGAGGACAGCCTTTGTTAAACAGATGAGTAAATGTAAGAAAGTCGACTTGCAGTCGCATTCCTCCCAGAAAAGACACAAATTTGCATTGTTGTGATGTCATGTGAATTGTGTCCTGAGTCTTTGTAAATAATGCAATATGTGAATTGTGTTGTAATTTGGTGCTGTAATGTTTTGTTTTTATGTCTAATGTACAATAATGTTGTGTGGTACACCAGACTATAGGGCACGGAATTATTAAGTGTGGGGGCTAGCCCACAATGGGAAGGGAAAGCATCTAGGGAGAGTTACGGATTCCTGTTGTGCTTCAGATAGGGCCTAACATGTGACTAGAGCAGACATATGGTCTGAGATGTCAAAATGTCCACATGCAGAGGGTGATCTGTGGCAGCAAAAAGGAGAAAGGAAGCCAAGTTGTGATAGTGTGATCCTGAAGTGTGGATGAGATACAGAAAGTGAGACAATGCTGAGTCTAGAGATTGACCTTCTAAAGACGTGGCCCCAGGCAGAAGCAACAATGCCCTGAGCCTTAAAGATCAGGATGGACTGGTACGTTAATGGAGTCGACTTTCCCTAGCCGCGTACCCCCAAGTGTCTATGAGCATAAAAATCTTTGCTGACACTACTGGCAAACCCCCTACCCCCCTCATCTAAAAGGAGAAGAGATGTAGATGTGGGAGCATCTGTTAGCATAAGGCTCTACCCTGGCCATAATGATCAAAACCCCCTGTGTTCCCTCCTCTGCAAGGGGATTGGACTTGTGGAGAGGGAAAATGACTGTCATTAATTTTCTATTGAGCTGGGAAGGGTTGTGCTGAAATTCACAGGACCAGTAAGATCACAAACAATCCAGAGGGAGCCGGCACTGTGTCTGAAAATGCACTGTAAAAGTGGAACATGCTGGACATTGTATGCCCACTATCTCATATATAAAGTTGATATCAAGGGACTGCAGGTAGTTTTATCATTTAAAGTAAACTGGTGGTCTACTTGTCAGTCTGAATCATCATCTAGTCCTGTTCAGCCAAAGCCATTGGTAACATGCGGCCTACACGTGTATATAGCCCACACAACACAAGTCCACACACCAAGACAGGTGACTTTGATGTGGGGTGTCAGAGTGTCTGGAGTATATGCCTCACCAATGACTACCGCCTTGCACCACTCTACACTTGTTTATGATTTTTACCAATTATGATAATCAGAATATCCCTTGAAAATTAAACCCAATGGGATAGTGTAAGGGTTTTAGTGATCTTTACCATAAAACATCCTTGACAGTGTTTAGACTTTGGACAAGAAAGTTGTGTTTACAGAGTAGGCTTAGGCCGGCTTCACACCACGTTTTTTGTAATCCGGGCCGATCCGATGAGAACTGGATAGGCCCGGATCACATTTCAGTCCAATAGTTTGCCTATGGGGCTGGATGGAGCCGGATGGCAGCTATCTGCCATCCGTTTTCCATGTGTCCGGGTGAATCCGGGAGGACTCGGATTTTTCACCCGGACACAAACATACTGCATGCACGATTTTTATGTACGGGGAGAAAAATATCCCCAAACCCGATCCTCCCGGATCCGGGGCAATCCGCCGCTCTCTATCATGGGAGCTTATGGGTCCGGATTGCCCTGAATCCGGGAACTGGACACCTGCGGCCGCACGCCGCTGTTGTTTCAGGACAGTGGTTAGCTCCCTGCGAGCCACGGTCCTGAATCATCGCAGCTTCAGCTGTGTGCAGCTGCAAACCAGACCGGAGGGCATATGAGCCCTCTGGTTCTGTGTGCTGATCCGGTCCAGGGCTGTCCGATCCATAGCAGACAGCCCCGTCTCGGATCACAACGTGGTGTGAAGCCGGCCTTCAACAGCAAGTATTGAAAAAAATGCAAATTATGTTTCTCAAGCAAGATACTAGAACTGCTAAAAAAAAGTGTAGTCTTACAAGTCATGATGTCAGAGCTCATGCAACATGATAAGACATATACAGGTCAGGAGGACATGCAGTATTCCAAGAGTGGAGCCAGGTTTCTATACTGTATGAATTTTCCTGTAAGAACATATGTATATTTAATTGTATTATATGTATTATAATTATAATGTAGAGAAAATAGTTCAGAGGAATATATCAATTTCAGTGAAATCATATGATGTATTGTTATATTGGTCATGATAGTACAGCGTAAAAAATTTGTAATACAGTATAATATTTATGTTCCAAAAAAACCTCAGTTTGTGTTTCTTCTCTTTTTTTCTCCAACGTCCCACACAAAGTATGTTCATGTATTATGGCAATGCTGTTTGGTAATCATCACTACTCTGATGGATTTTATTTTTACAGACAAGATTAAAATTTTATATTAGTCATAAAATACCTTAACCTCACTTTAAGTACAGTTACACATTAAAATCTGTTCATTGATGCTGTTCATGTGCCAGCTACAGTGCAACCCCTGTGTCAGCATAAGAAGCACCAAATAGAAGCCCTAAGTACCAAATATGAGAGACTTATCTTTTTATATAGGGAACCCACTACAATTAGGATTTTGCTGCAGTGCAATTGTAATTCATGGTTTCTTGTTGTGCTGTATTTAAAGGTGTCTGCTTCATTAAATATGTATATTTTTGTAAATCTGCCATACAGTCCCAGATATATGGGCCTTCTTATTTAGTTCAAATTTTTATGATATTTACAATGGGGGTTGCTCACAGAGTAATAAAACGGAGCAGTCAAAAGACATAACCGCATGATCTCCTAAGTTTAAATGCAACCAATAAGCAGGATTTAGGGCTATAAAGTGGAGCCAGTTCCTTGCAGGCACTGGGATACTAAATACAGAGAAAAGTGTAATAAAACTCCTGGAAAACAGGGCAGCAGATGATTGATGTATGCAGCACTACATCACTATTTGTTTTGCTTTTTTATTACTCCCTGTGAAACTGAAAGTACAGATGAGGGGAGGGGGGAGGGTTTGGCTTACAGCTGAAAGGCATGCCCACAGGGGATAATAAAAGAAAAACAACCCCAAATAGTGACGCAGTGCTGCACACATTATCTGCTGACCTGTTTTCCAGGTGTTCTATGACACTTTACTCTGCAATCAAACATGGAATCATTCAAATAAAGGTATTATTGCATTTAGTATACCAGTTACTTTCTAGCCCTAAATCCTGCTGGTAGTTTGTGCAGAAAATAAGGCAAGTAACTGTGAAGTACAAACAGGAATAGAAAAAAATAATGTTACGAAAATTAATGGTCAAGGTCTCTGAATTTTTCATAGAGAAACAATAGAAAAGACATATAAGTGTAACGACCATCCGCTGTGAGGCTGAGCTGCTGGTAAGGCAGCACCCCGAGAAACCCCGAGACCCTTAACCCCTATACAGGGATCTGGAATTACAGCGGAGCCCATGGGGTAGCTGCCTGTTATGAGCAGCGGAGCAGGAAGGTCGCCAAGAAGGGAGAAATCAGGACCCGAAAAACGTAGTCAGGAGTCTGAGTCAAAACCGAGAGGGCAGCTAAGGTACAAAATCGTCAGGCTGTAGCAGAGTCGAAAATCCAGGCAAAGGTCAAAGTCAAAACCAAACACACACTATATCACTGGGGAACCAAGACTATATCTGGCGGCCTGCAAGACAAGCTCCAAGGTATTTGAAGGGCATAGTTACCTCCCATAGCTGGAGCTCACAGTCTGATGATCTCATCCAGACCGCCCCTAGAACCAGGACAGATTGTGATGCACGACTGGCACCAACCACTTCACTCATGACAGAAGAACGAAGGCTGCGCCTATCAGACACCTCTGCAGGGCCCGCTCCTCTGCAACCAACATCACCCAAAGGAAAAACACGGCGGCGTTCTGCGACAGAGGCAGACGTCGAAGGAGCAGGTCCATGTGAGGATAAGGCCCTCCTATCACCGGCACCATCAGCCAAAGGAATCCGGCGCCTCCCAGGGGTCGAGGCAGGAACACCAGCCACCGAGTCCAATGGCGATGTAACAATAAGGTTTCGCAATTAATTTATATTACATGCAGGCAAATTAAAGTAAGCCCTTATTATTTTAACGATACACCAGAATACATGCTTACATTTATATTTAAAAGGAATACAAGATAACCAGGGACAACTAGACATAAATTGTTAACATGACTCCCCAGGGAATCATTAAAGAAGATGGCAAATTATAAATTACCAAAATGAGCAAACATATTACAGTGGAACTGAATTTTACTTGATTATTACAAAAATCCATTATTACCAAAACGAAGATTTTTTGTTACTCTTTTCAGTGCGGATTTAGCAAAATGGCGACCACTGATGGCCATTTGCTTATCCATACAGAGCCATCAAAAAGGTAAAAAATAAATGAAAAATATTTACACTTATTCCTTTGGCCCTTCTGTCAGCCATTCATGCATCTTCTGATCACTGCCATAAGCGCTGAATCCCTTTTCAAAAGCCAGGCCAGGGCCTCCAGTGCTCATAAGGCCAATGACGGTTCTGCATCATGTGTGACATTATGACACTATGACCTTACGCACACTTGTGCAGACCCATCCCGGGCATCATCAAAATCAGAAATACAGGTTTAGTGGGAAGACGCGTGGAAATTCACCGCTCGCGCAGTGATCAGAACATGTGCCAAAGACTGGATGAGTGACATGAGCAGTGAGGATGGGGAAATGAGTGGTAAGATGAGTATAAGTATTTTGTTTTACTATTTACATGTTACATTTACTATGCTCTAGGGTTTGGGGAGACCCCAGAGCTTAATAGGGGACAATAAATTTGCAGAGAACAGTGCAGAGCTTCATAGATAAGAGTGATACAATAATATTGTACTCTTTAGTGGAAAGACTGGCACATGGTGCTGTATCACTTTATTGTTTACACAGAAATATGATCCTGGCTGCTACATTCAGTATAGACTGAAGACAAGAGAGTTTAGTAAGAGGTAGACAAATTAGTAGCAATCTGCAGTAGTCCAGGCGAGAATGAATCAGAGCAACAGTAGGCTACTGTCACGATCTCCACATTGCCTGTGTTGTTCTAGGTTTGTGGAGATTGTTAGGCGGGCTGGCTCTGTGCCTCAATCACCTGAATTCAGCTCACTTCATTAAGAGCTCATTTAAACTAGCTTGCAGCTCTGTTCTCGGTCAATTGTACATTTGCTTTTGGCTGTGTAGGACTTGACTCTTTATGTTCTGAACCAGACCCTGCCTGACTTTGTTTCTTACCTGGACTTAACCCTCTGCTAGTGACCTGACTTTTCTTTCTGTTTTGTACCTATGTACTCTGTTTCTGTCTCTCCGGTTTCCTGACTTTGGCTTGAATTGGATTTTGCTTCTGTTAACCCTTTGCTGTACTGCGCCGTTTCCTGGACCTGACCACGATTGCTTTGACCTCTCTTTACTACCAGTAAGTAGTATAATTGTTATATTTACTTTCCATTTATTTCAGTTAGTTTTCTGCTCCTTTGAGACTAGTTATTACTTGTGACCAACGTCACAGCTACATTCACACACACGATTTTTGCTCTGTTTCTTCTGGTGCATTTTTCTATCTTTTTCTGCTGCAAAACTGGATCAGCTTTTGAAAAAAATACACACCAGAAAACAGATCATCCGTTTCTGATACATTTTTACTGCGTTTTGCGCACTGCATTTTTTTTCCATTTAGAATGGTACCCTATGGCAAAAGCGGATGAGAAAAACGCCACAGAAACTAACATGCACTTTTCTTGGATGAATCACTTTTTATGAAAATAAAACAGATCACACCACAAATTCCTAGTCTGAATGTCAAAAAGTGAAAACCCATTGACTTTGTGGGATTCCATTTGAATGATCCATTCAGTGCAAAAACGGATGCAAATAACGGATCAAAAACTGTGTCTGTGAACATAGCCCAAGAGTTTTTGCAGAGTCAAGGATAAAGGAAAGTCGAATTCTAGAGATGTTTTTAAGGTGAAAGTGACATGAGCAAGTGATCAGATATAGGGAGTGAAGGAAAGATCTGAGTCAAATATAATCCCAAGACAGCGAATGTGCTGCTTGGGAGTTATGGTAAAGCCACACACGGAAATGGCTTTATGAGTCTTAGCAGCTTAGTGGAAGGAAGAAATACAAGGAGTTCAGTTATTGACAAATTTAGTTTTAGATAGATGGAGTACATAAATGGAAACAAGAACAATCACTGGTATTTTGTAGTATTGAAGGGGGGATGTCAGAAGAAGAGTATAATTGGGTGTCATCAGTATAGAGATGGCGCTGAAAACCAAATCTGATGATGTTTGTCTAATAGGGGTTACATGCAAAAAAAGAGGAGGGGGCCTAGGACTGGATCCTGAGAACCCTGACCTTACAGAGAAGAGAAGATGGAGAAGAGCCTGCAATCAATATACTGAAGGAGCTTTCAGAGAGTTAGGAGTGGAGCAAATAAGGCATATTAGGCAACTTCCTTTCCTTTGGCAAAATGGGTCAGAAGATAGATTTGACAGGCTCTGAAAAGTCCAAAATTGTGAGATGTCTTGCAGAGGGATGCAGCTGTCTTGAAATTGTCGAAACCTTTAAAGGTTTTGACAATCAAGCATTTCATGGCAAATAACCAACAGGGTTGCAAGAAGCATGTTGGGCAAAAAAGGCGCAAAATAACTGCCCATGAATTTAGGAAAATCAAGCGTGAAGCTGCCAAGATGCCATTTGCCACCAGTTTTTGCAATATTTCAGAACTGCAACCTTACTGGGAGTATCAAGAAGCACAAGGTGTGCGATACTCAGGGATATGGCAAAGGTAAGAAAGGCTGAAAAACAACCACCTTCGAACAAGAAACATAAGATAAAATGTCAAGACTGGGCCAAGAAATATCTAAGACTGGTTTTTCAAAGGTTTTATGGACTGATGAAATGAGAGTGATTCTTGATAGGCCAGATGGATGGTCCAGAGGCTGGATCAGTAAAGAGCAGAGAGCTCCACTCCGACTCAGACACCAGCAAGGTAGAGGTGGGGTACTGGTACGGGCTGGTATCATCAAAGATGAACTTCTGGGACCTTTTCAGGTTGAGGATGGAGTGAAGCTCAACTCCCAGCCCTACTACCAGTTTCTGGAAGACAACTTCTTCAAGCAGTGGTACAGGAAGAAGTCAGTATCGTTCAAGAAAAACATGAATTTCATGCAGGACAATGCTCTATCACATAGATCCAGCTACTCCACAGTGTTACTGGCCAGTAAAGGTCTAAAAGAAGAAAAAACTAATGACATGGCCCCCTTGTTCACCTGATCTGAACCCCATAGAGAACCTGTGGTCCCTGATAAAATGTGAGATCTACAGGGAGGGAAAATAGTACACCTCTCAGAACAGTGTCTGGGAGGCTGTGGTGGCTGCTGCATGCAATGTTGATCGTAAACAGATCAAGCAACTGACAGAATCTATGGATGGAAGTCTGTTGAGTGTCATCATAAAGAAAGGTGGCTATATTGGTCACTCATTTTTGCAGGGGTTTTGTTTTTGCATGTCAGAAATGTTTATTTCTAAATTTTGTGTAGTTATATTGGTTTACCTGGTGAAAATTAACACGTGAGATGGGAATATATTAGGTTTTTATTAAGTTGCCTAATAATTCTGCACAGTAATAGTTACCTGCACAAACAGATATTCTCCTAAGATAGGCATATCTGTGGAGCCCACTGGGACGGGGTACTCGGTACCGGACCGGGTACTGCTGGGGAATGTCACGGCGGTTCTGGTCCGGACCGTGTCCCGGGCCTGCCAATAAAATGGGGGTTATTTACAGGGGATTTGTCACTCGTGACGCCACCCACATTGTGTGGTCAATAATGGGGACCACCGCTGCTGCAGAACCTCCGGGGATGATGAAACAGCAGCTAGGAAGGTGTAGTTCTTGTGGGCAGAACTGGGTTCCCCGGGGCAGTGGTAGTGAAGTCAGTGATGGTAATTGTAGGCTGTGCAGGAGAAAGGGGTGATGTGGAGATGGCTCCTGACGGGGCTAGATGGAGAACTGACAGCTTTTCATACCTGAAATCAGACACAGACAACGTAGCAGGGTTCACCCGGGTTTACTGTTCTTATCCTTCAGTCAAACAGGCATGGTACAATTCAATTCTTTACAGCTTTGCCATATTGAATCCGGTATACTGAACCCACTGCAGCCAGGTTATCTTTCCTAGACTCCTCTGTCTTTCTACGTGTCCTTTCAGGCTATTTCTCAGTGTTTTCTCTTCAAAGTGGACTGAGGAGCTGCAGCTCGGTCCCTTTTGGCAGCTTCCCCCTTTAATTCTTTAGGAGGTAAGCTGGGTCCTATCTATGCTGCTGTGCTCCCCAATCTTATGGTGGGAATATAGATCTGGAATCTGTATTCCCCGTCAGGTTGTCTGGGGCACCGGGTAAATCGTCAGTCCCCTTCAGAGCTGACACTCTGTTTTCAGCCAAACCACAGGTATCCCTATTTCTCAAGAGATTACCGGGTCTCTTTCCTTTCTGTGTAACTGCTTGGTATAATCAGGGAAACTTTCTTGTCAGTCAATTGCTGGTCTTCACTACCTTTCTGGACCTGATGGTACTGGTCTTGCCTTGACTGCTCGGCACCTGCCTACTGGCTAACTGCTTCCTGTCACTCCCTTATATACCCATCCGTTACCATGACTACGCTCCATCCACTCATATCTAGCCTATTACCCTTGTCTGCCTAGAGTCCCAGACTCAGGGTTAGGTCCCCATGCAGTGGATATGTGTGCAAGGTGTTTGTTAAACAAACTGTCTACCCTCCTACCTGGTTGCAGTCCTACCTGTGGCCACCCTGGAAACAGGGGCGCCACATATCTAAAAAAAAAAGAAAAACACTCCAACTTCCAAAAATATTAAGCTTTGATATTTGAGTCTTTTGGGTTGATTGAGAACATAGTTGTTGATCAATAATATAAATAATCCTCTACAATACAACTTGCCTAATAATTCTGCACACAGTGTATAGAAATGAAAAGGAAAAAATGGGTTTTCAACAATGGTTGACTATGCATGTGTCTAGACCCCAATAGTAGCTAAATCACATAGCCAGACTCAATAAGTATGCAAACAACTATAAACTTTTATTTTACAGAATCTTAAACAAAGTGGAAATACAAGCTTCAGTGTGATAAAATACTAGGTAAAACACATTATGAGGACAAGTTAGAGGAAAAGAGGAGGACAAGAAAAGAATGACCCCCAGGAGGGAGGGGGACAGACTAATCAATGATATATTTGGGGGGGCTCAGAGTATATACAGTCTGCATAAAGCCCCCATCACACTAAGCGAGATCGCTGGCGAGATCGCTGCTGAGTCACAAGTTTTGTGACGCAACAGCGACCTCAACAGCAATCTTGCTATGTGTGACACGTAGCAGTGACCAGGCCCCTGCTGTGAGATTGCTGATCGTTACAAGCAGTTCTGGACCATTTTTTGGTCGTTGCGCTCCCTCTGGGCAACGTGCATTGCTGTGTTTGACAGGGACAACGACCAACAATCTCAATGCTACGCCCGATAGTGACAGAGTCCCAATGACCTCTCATGTTGGTGATATGGGTCAGCACTTTAAGAATGAGGAAGAGTGAAAAATGTCAAATAGGCATTTAAGATTGTTGGGTAGTGAGGTGATAAAGTTGTTGAAGTAAGATTGTTTTGAGTGGCATTAAGGTTTCCATTGATGAAGAATGCACTTTGAACACATTTTATAAGTGGTCATATGGTCATAAACTTGTAAATAACTCATGAAAGGTACGCTAAAACCAAGCATACCATTGTTTTTCTTATGAAATTCTCAATCAGTTTGATGTGTCACATTACCCTCTTCCCATTGAAAAAATAAAGTTTATTCCAAAATGGCCAACTTCAAAATGGCCACTATGGTCACCACCCATCTGAAAAAGTTTTTCCCCTCCCAATACTAATGTGCCACAAACAGGAAGTTGATATCACAACCATTCCCATTTTATTTAGGTGCATCCATATAAATGGGCCACCCTGTAGAACCATCTTGAGGAGGATCACAAGGAAATGGACAGCATGTGACTTAAATATGAGTGTCTGAGCAAAAGGTCTGAATACTTATGACCATGTGATATTTCAGTTTTCCTTTTTTAATACATTTGCAAAAATTTCCATATTTCTGTTTTTTTCAGTCAATATGGATGCAGAATGTACTTTAATGAGAAAAAAATGAACTTTTTTTTTTAATTTACCAAATAGCTGTAATGAAACAAAGAATGAAAAATTTAAAGGGGCCTGAATACTTTCCATACCCACTGTACATAGCAGAAGGGAAGAGAGTGGGACTGATATGACTGGAAAACAGTGTGTGAAGGGGTAGTAGATTTGAAAGAATGCAGCAGTTAGAACATAGATAATGCAAATAAATATGGTAATTGCTCTTTGCAGCACAAGGAAACTAGAAATAAGGTTGTTTGATTGTCTTACATTCACTCCATTCACAAATCTAAAAAAAATCTTATAGCCACCTTAAAAAGGCTGATCACATGTGACCAGAAGTATACCTTGCAGTATTCTAAGTTCAATTGCCAAAATCTGTTCAGGACCCATTATGTGTATTTTATATCATGAGTGTTTTCGTATGCAGCCAAGGCCAATTTAGGCACCCCTCTGATACTAGCAACCAGATTCAACCTCTGCAGTCCCTATAATTACACTACCACACACGGCCTATTTGCGAGTTTTGAAAATCATAACATATCATACATAACACTGCACCTTGAGTTAAGCCAAAGGGTAATACATTGTAGTTAGAATCAGGTAGTGAGAACTAACTTGGTTGGCACTTCAATGCTAAGTGTCTCTTCTGATTAGTAGGTCTCCATGATGTCCTTTATTATTAAAAGCTACATAGCCATCTCTGCATGATGATTGTGGAAATCGACTTGAACCACAAAGACTAAAGGCCTAGTTGCACGGTAGAAAATCGTGAACAATATTGTTCAAACGTCACAGGTTTGGAGTCGTTCAAACGACATCGTTAGGACTTCGTTGCGTGTAATACCAAGATACAACTATGATAAATCGTTGGATCATTGATCGCAGATTTCAGAACGTGTTCTAAATCAGACGATCCTCGATCAGCCAACCTGCTGCATCGTTGTGTGTGACACTGCGATTAGAATAGGAACGAGCTTTCCTATTCACAAAAGTGAACAAGTATCGTTCACTGGTTTGTTTGAACGATAGCTGCTCGCCACATCGTTGGTGCGTCGTGCACGATATCTAGACGTATGACACCTCACCAGTTGAAGTCAAAAAGATGTCCTAACGACCGAAATCGTTGGTGATATCTTAACGACACTGAAGCGTGTAACGGTACCTTAAGGCTAACTTCACACCGCGATTTTGTGCTGTAAGGTTTTGTCCGGTGTTTTGCAGGAGAATATGCCCTCCGATCCTGTTTTCTGCCGGAATCAGCGGCTGCCGTTGTCCAAGTATTGACTTTTCAGCATAGCGGCTGGAGGGAGCTCTCCAGATGCTGAAATTTCAGCCAGGGAGCTCCCCAGGTGCTAAAATTCGGCAGCAGCTGCTATGGGCTCCGGATCCAGGAGGATCCGGGAGGATCCAATTTTGTCCGACAAAAAAAACTAATCTGCCGGATCCTCCCGGACAGCACAAAACCGGATGCCAAATCAATGAAATCCGGCCCCATAGGGAGACAATAGGGGCAAAATCGGATCCGGGGCTGTCCAGTTCACACCGGACAGCCCCAGATCCCGAAGATCTTGGTGTGAAGCCAGCCTAAAAAAGGTAATTTGCAGTCCAATAACTTATCATAATGAAAAATTCCACCTATCTTTGAGGAGTAAATGGAACCCCTTACCCCACGGTCAACAGCACATGTTTCACCAATGATATGTCCGCCCATGACTTGAACAAATTCCTGATGAATAGGATCCAGCGCCTGTTATTTGCATTTCATGGGACATATGAAAGCAAGTTTATAGTAGGTGTAATTTACCCCTACTCCTATCACGTAAATCTACTCTGATGTGAAAACACTGTAACTTTTCAATTTTGATGTATTCTGTGCGACTCGGCTACTCCATTCCAACATGTGCAAAATATTACAGCAATCACATTTTGTCACACAATATCACAGAAACATTGTATTACAAATATAAATCACATTTATCAGGTAACTGATACATTTTGGAGAACTGCAATCTTTACTTTAAAAAAAAGAACAAAGAACTACAAAAACCTCTAGGAGGCATGAGAAGAAAATATAAAAATGCTAAGACAGAACTGCAGTGCAGTGGCGTAAAGAACCCAGATGGAAGATGAATTATAATATTATCATTCTCATTGATTAAATTAGGTTAAGCGACTGTAAGACTCATCAGCGTATAATTAATTTTTGTCGGAGAACTTGGAATGACTACATTACTCAGCAGTTTATTCGATTACATTTTATTATTGCTCAGTGCCTAGCTGAAGAATGAATTTATTTAGTTTAGATCATCATAGTACATACATACTAATAACTTCATTGTGCTTGCCATTGATTAAACTTCTATTAATTAGACTGCAGCATTTTTTCTGAAATGCACAGTCTAGACTGAGGAAAAAATGAAAAGTTTGGCATGGCATAAAGCTCTGACAAGTCACTTAGATAAGTAATATTAGAGTGGCAAACGCTTGACAGAGCCCAATCCACATTTCACTGCATGGAAATTGCTGCAGTCTTTAATTTTAATGCCGTTCCTTCAAATTCCTGCTATAAATCAGAGAAAGAACATTTAATCATCCTAGACATATTCTCATTAATTCTACAAAATGGGAATGGGTTGCATTAACAGTACAAAATAAATAAAATGCCATTTATAGTACATGAACAAGATGGAAGAAAAATATGGAAATTACTCAGACATATGGGTATCGCAGTGCATTAATAACTTGTATAAGACATAAGTTCTATTCTATTCACATTTGTATCTGGACTACTATTTCTCATAGAACCATGAAGAATTGAAAGAAATGCTCAATGAATTTCTAAAGTTAAGGCATAGGAAAGCATAGAAATGATGGAGGCAGACAGAGCATCAATACAGAAAACTTTAAAGAGGTTTACGAGGATAGGATAGAAATAGTTAGGATTGCAGTGGTCATGTGCTGTGGCTGTGCTGTATCACAGCATGCCATTCCATCATACATAGGGCACATCACATTTTCCAGAAGCAATTTCATATCCAAGAATAAGCTTTTTTGCTCCTCCAGTGGCCCTCACTAAGGCTAGGGTCACACTTGCGGCAGGGCACTGCGGATCCAGCAGTAAAAGTGCTCAAAAATGAATCAGAAACCGCAGCCCATAGGAGCCCATTATAGTAACCGGATTGCACTACATGCAATCCGGTTACCGCTTGCGGAATCGCAGCCTGGGTAAAAACATGCAGGCTGCAGTTTTTGCAGCAGTTTGCAAACTGCAGGAGGCTTGCTATAATGGGCACCTATAGGAGTACATGCGGCTGCCGCAAGGCACATGTAAATGCCTGCGGCAGCCGTATGCTTTGTTCATCCCTGCTGCCGCAGGGATGAACAAAGGGTTAAATGTTATCAATAGATGTGGGCAACATGTCTTTAGGGGGTGCCACCCTCCCTAGAGACATGCTGTCCACTCAGGTGGGCATGTGAGGGGTTAATCTTGGCATTTATAGTATTGCCGGCTATTGTCGGCATTTTCAATTTTATGAATGAACCCGGTGGCTCCTCATTGTGTATTAGATACAGTACGTAATGTACTACTGTATAAGCCGCTAGCCTTGGTCCTGAAAGCATTAACATTAGGTCTATGGTGATGCGCTGCCCATAGACCTAATGTTAATGCTTTCAGGACCAAGGCTAGCAGCTTATACAGTACGTACATTACGTACTGTATGTACTACACAGTGAGGAGCCGCCGGGTTCATTCATAAAATTGAAAATGCCGACAATAGCCGGCAATACTATAAATGCCAAGATTAACCCCTCAGATGCCCACCTGAGTGGACAGCATGTCTATAGGGAGGGTGGGCACCCCTAGAAACATTTGCCCACATCTATTATTAACATTAACCCTTTGTTCATCCCTGCGGCAGCAGGGATGAACAAAGCATACAGTAACCGGATTGCTCCGAATTACACATCCTGAGCAAACCGGTTACCGTATTTCGGTTTGCCGGACACATTTTGTAAACAAAATGTGACTGAAGGCAATTGCGCTTACGCATCCGGATCTGGATATGGTAACTGCAATTACCCTACCAAGTGTGACCTAGCCTAAGTCTCTCTTGAGGCATTTCACTAAATTGTTCATATTGAACTGATCACACAAAGTGATACCTCTGCAGAACAGAATAAAATATTTTACACTTTTCTTAATTTTGGCACTCCATTGTGGAGATATTAGCAATCAAAGTGTTTGATAAACAGTCATTTTAAGTCCAAATGGGCATAACCAGCAAGATTTCCCTGGAGGAGAGTACTTCTCCTTTGTGATACTGACGAATCATAAGTAAGTAGCAACACACCATGATAAGAAGAAATGGCCCCACAACAGCTTGACCAATGATCTGCTCTCTTCACTCAGACTTGAGTGTGATTAACTCACATTTTTCAGCTGTCATCTCTGGCAGTCAGTATGCTTGGAGGGGCAGTACTGCATAGTTGAGTATAATTACAAAAATTTGTAGTCACTCTCATCTTATTATGACTCCATTACTAAGCTGCAAGTGTAGGGCGTTAAAACACCACCATTGTGGCTGTTCGTATTTACTACAACTTACAGATAGAGATGATGTCAGATAGCTTGGAATCAACTGGGGAAATTTCCATGTCCTAACACAGCTAGTAGTTTTGGAGATATACTCCCCCACATGAACTATGTCCAACAATAGTGCTCTTCATGTTATGCCTTCTTTCACGAGTCATTGAGAACTGTATATATTGCAAACAATGTTGTGCATGATGGAAGACCTTTTGAGAAGCATCCAATACTATGAAACCTCAGCTTGAGGTAGCACAGCTGTGCAGTGTGTAGCAGTAGCTGGATTATCTTCTCGTTGGACTCTGTTTCACAAGCTCATATGCTTTGCTGGGATCAGTTGAGCAAGGATTCTCATACAAGAAAGTTGTAGGCAGCCATGTGTTGTTGCTAAGGATAGATGTGGCCAATAGTCTTGTGCCATAATCAGCTGGGTTTATGCCAGTAGAGATGTGGTACCACAGCTCAAGAGTGACTGCGACAATTTCCACTGTGTCACGTCCCTGTCAGAATCTGTGAATGTGATTCTTGCCCCCGACACTAGGCAACGCCAAATTCCTTCGGCTAGTGGTGCCGGTGATTGGTGGGACATGTCAGACCTGCTCCGTTAGTTCCTCCTCTGTCTCTGGGTATTGCTGTGCCTAGTAGGTGATTCTTGTGAAGATCGAGAGGTCCCTGCAGAGGCGTTTGGTAGGCACAAGCTTTGTTCCTATATCGAAATTGGGGTGGCTGGTACTTGTGGTGCCTCACAGTCTGGCCTGGGCATAGGGGCAATGCGGGTGAGGTAATCAGGCTCAGAGCTCCAGCCTATGACAGGGGACTTCAAATACCTTGGGCCTACCTTGCAAACTGACAGATATATTCTTGGTTTCCCCTGTTGTCTAGTTGGTGTTCTACTATATTGACTCTGACCTTTGCCTGGATTTTAGACTCTTCTACCACCTGACAATATTGTACTTTTTCTGCCATCCCGGTTTTGACACTGCCTTCTGACTACGCTTTCAGTTTCTGATTTAGTCTATTCCCTGATCTTCTAGCCTGGTCCCTTCCTGGTGACCTCCCTGCCCTGATCTGCTGCTCACCTATAGGCAACCTCCTGGGCTCCGTAGTAATTCCAGTTCCCTGTATAGGGGTTAAAGGGTCTCGGAGTTTCTCGGGGTGCTTCCTTACCAGCAGCTCAGCCTTTCTAGCAGACGGTTGTCAGACAATGATAGTTCAGAAGCACAATGTTCAAGTCCTAGTATAGGGTGTGGAGGTTATGGAGTTGTTAACTTTGCCCAGGATAAACCCACTATTTACCTTATTGTTGTGTTTTTTTTTTTAATCTTCAAATAGGCTACTGCAGCTGTGACCACTGTAGATGCAGCAGAGAAGATGTGGGCTTCTTTCCTGATAGCAGCTGAAAATGTGTATGTATCTAGGCTGCAAAATGCTAACAGTTTGTAATTCACACCCTGTTAGCATTTTGCATTGTTACCTAGATATAATGATTCACTGTGTGTGGAGGAGCAGCCCTGCCCCCATCTAGAGGTGTGTTGTTTTGGAGCCTGGCTGTGACATCACAGCTGGTCGTTTACACTTAGACTCCAACAAGCCCTCCCTAGATTCCAACAGTCCCACCCCAGTCTCTAATAGGACCACCCCTATTCACCTATACAATTGCTGATTGAGTCGCATTGTACTGAGTGGTCATTCCTTCTACAGTATAATGTCCCACAGCAGTTCAGTGCTGTGTTGCATATTCAAAACATCGGAACCATGACCTTGATCCTTAGAAACACTTTCATGGCTGTATATATACAGTTGTGGCCAAGCGTATTGACACCCCTGCAATACTGTCAGATAATACTCAGTTTCTTCCTGAAAATGATTGCAATCACGAATTCTTTGGTATTATTATCTTCATTTAATTTGTCTTCAATGAAAAAACACAAAAATAATTGTCCTAAAGCCAAATTGGATATAATTCCACATCAAACATAAAAAAAGGGGTGGACAAAAGTATTGGCACTCTTAGAAAAATCATGTGATGCTTGTCTAATTTGTGTAATTAACAGCACATGTAACTTACCTGTTACAGATGTTGCCAATAACTAAATCACACTTGCAGCCAGTTGACATGGATTAAAGTTGACTCAACCTCTGTCCTGTGTCCTTGTGTGTACCACATTGAACATGGAGAAAAGAAAAAAGACGAAAGAACTGTCTGAGGACTTGAGAAACCAAATTGTGAGAAACCAAAATTATTGAAAAATATCAACCATATTGATGTTTGTTTGTCCACGATGCAAGCAATAATCAAGAGATTTACAATCCATTACATTGTAGCTAATCTCCCTGCATGTGGACGGCAGACACAAAATGATGAAAGGTTGCCATACAGGATAGTCCAGATGGTGAATATACAGCCCCAATCAAGTTCCAAAGCATTCAAGCTGTCCTGCAGGCTCAGAGTGCATCAGTGTCAGTGCAAAATATCCATCAACATTTGAACATTGAATGTTTTTGCTGATACAGGGACACTGCACTTTGCCACAATTTACATGACTAAGCCAAAATCTTTCTGGGCTTTCTGCTTGTGAACAGATAATATTAAGATTGAGCTTCTAGGTAAATCATATCATTCTATTGTTTATCAAAAATGAAATGAAGCCCATAAAATAAAGAACACAGTACCTTCTGTACTATCAAATATAGTGGAGGTTTAAAGGTGCTCCGGAGTTGTTTTGCTGCCTTTGGCACTGGTTGTCTGACTTTCTTCAATTACCAAAAAATGTTGGGTCACAATGTAGTGTCCAGTGTCAGAGAGCTGGGATTTTTAAGTCCTAAGTTATGGGTCTTCCAGTCCGACAATGCTGTAAACATACTTCAGGGAGCCCTCAGAAATTGATGGAAACAGAGTACTGGAGAGTTCTGAAGTGGCCAACAATGAGTCTGGATCTAAATCTCATTTAACACCTGTATAGAGATGTTGAAATTGCTGTTGGGAGAAGGCACCCTGTAAATATGAGAGACCTGGAGCAGTTTTCAAAAGAAGAGTGGTCCAAAATTCCAGTTAAGAGGTGTAAGAAGCTTGATGATTATATGAAGTGATTAATTGCAATTATCACTTTGGCCAGACCATTTTTGAGGTTATGTTTGAAATTATGTCCAGTTTGCTTTTCTTCTGTTTTTTTTTCTTTTGTGTGTTGTTCCAATACACACAAACAAAATAAATGTGTGTATCAAAACATGTTTTATTGCAATAATTTTTTGCAATAAATAACTACTTTTCTGAAACGATTTCTAGGGTGCCAACACTTTCAGCCATGACTGTAGCTGGAGCACATTTATAATATTATCTCAGCACACAAACATTTTTTTCATCACATCCAATTATGAAACCTATTATTATTCCAAGATCTACTTTAAGTAATTTAACCTGCAAGCAATCAAACTGCTTTCACATGTGTATATTGCCTGTCATTGCTGAAGCATCTCTCATGGCATGACCTGTGAGGGATTTCTGTGGCGCCCCACTGGTCGGGACGCCACGTAGGGGTACTGCACCCACAAGAGAGTGTGTAGTATCCCTGTGGCCAGGGAGATGGGATGTCACATAAGGGACCCTCATTACACCCATCCACACGCCTTAGACCAGGGGACCAATGGATAACCCGTTGCTTGTGAACTGGTCCCAGAGGGAGGAGCTTAGGTGGGTAGTGGGGTGCGGGAAGAAAAGTTAGTGAGAAGGGGGTTGGAGAGAGAACCCTGCGAGAAGCGCACAGGAGGGCACCTCAAGAGAGGTGACCCAGACAGAAAGGGGATCCCAGGGTGTTGTGGTCACAAGCTTTTTAGGGGAGTCATGTCGACACCTGGCGTACTCCCCAAAAGGTCCTGTATAGGGTCTGGAGGCCTAGGAGAGGAACCTTCCAAAAAGGACCTGTCGGAGTCGGCTGAGGGCTCTGGGCGCGGGAGCACTAAAGGGAGTAAGAGAGCAAGAGTGCAGTGAGGGACAAGGAAAGGAATGACAGGCACACCACCGAGGGTACCAAGTGAGATGTCCTAGTTCCCTGGCGACTACCCAGGCCAGCAGTACCTATGAACTGTAAGAACTGAATGCTGCCTGAAGTTGCCAGTAAAACCCGTGCAGTTTGAGACTAAGTGACGTGTCTCATTTGCCTGCGCCTGAGGAGCTGCCCACTTGTTCCCTCAACACAAACTGTGTGCCAGTGCCTCACCTGACGAGCCACCTCCTTGTGTAAAAATCCCAATTCTCCACAACTGCCCTGAGGAGCACGCTCCACCTACAGAGAGCGTTGTCATCTTGCTGCATCGTCATCACCCTGGAGGTCTGCAATCAGCACCGTTATTATTACTGGGAACCGTAGGTGGCGTCACGAGACATTTTATTTTTCCACAAACTATTAACCCCTTTTTAAAAGTGGACCCAGGGCATGGAACGAGGCATCAGCCGCCCGTGACACATCCCCAATCCGTGAACTACTACTAGCCCGGGACTGGATACCCCAGGCCCTGGAGTGGGACACTTCCACCAGGGTGACAGTAAGGCCATCTTTTTTGTGTCATTAAAGTTGTCAGAGAGAGTCCTAGGAGGAAAGGTTAGTATAAGAAGATCCCCAAAAAAAAATGGAATCACAGAGCTTTTAGGGTATGTGCACACAGCGCATTTTTGCAGTGTTTTTTACCTTCATTTTTACCATGGTTTTATGCAAATCTATGCTAATCCATTCTTGCGTTTGGACTTTCCAGCAAAACCTAGGTGATTTAGGGAAAAGCTGCCTATACACATTGGTTTTGGCTCTCTGCAGAAAGTGTCAAACATCCCAGCTGTTTGCTGTGTTTTGAAAAGAATGAGCATGTCAATTCTTTTTGTGTTTTGCTGCAGTCTATGGCAAAAATGCAGCAAAAATGCAGCTACCTAAACACATCAAAAATGCAACAAAAACACACAAAAGTGCGCAAAAAAACTGCAAAAAATGCAGCAAATCTCCTGCCAAGGAATCTAGAGATCCTAGAAACCACTAAAGGTTTTGCTGCTTTTTTGACTGCTGCAAAAACGCCCTGTGTGCACATACCCTAAGAGACTTAATAAACAGGATCACCTTTGTTTCATACTTATAGTTACTGTTTTTTTCCGTACAGAGTCCTTTTTTCCATTTGTCCATTTGTATAGTCCTCTAATGTATACGTTTTAGCCCCTTCGTACACTCATCTTGATTCTGTCTGCATTTATTATTAGAAAATGTTTATGGGTCCCCTGCATGAGAGGTTTCTTTTGCCATGCTTTGTCACCCAAACATAGAATGGGATGATAATTTGACAATAGAGGGGGATAGGTATTTATTCTACTTTGGTGTATTAATAGTTTTTTCACATATTTCTGTCAAAAACACATTATTATCACTTCTGCCATTCAATAATATGGGCTTGAGTATACTTTTGCTTTCAGAGGTGAATAATACAGGACTAATTAAAATTAATAATACTCTATTTCCATGCAACACATCTGAAGGGTATGTGGATGTTGCTTATTTATTCTGTATATTAAATTATTTCTGTGCAGGTGCTATGATATTATTATTATTATTATTAATAAGTATTTATATAGCGCTATAAGGATACATAGCGCTTTACAATTTAGAGGGTTGACATAGACAGTGGTCGAAGACGACGACCACAAACGGTGACAAACGATGACAGATCACAAATAGTAATACAGGTACAATGTGCGGATCCTGTCCGCGAGGGCTCACAGTCTAAATGATATCCAGACCACCAGCGCCTTTGATGGCAATATAACCATGTTTTTCACAAGCCATAGTCATGTAGGCTATGACACTGTGTGCAGTGATCCACATGGGCTGTGACACTGCTGGTCATGTTTGATGTGCCATCAAGGAACCGGTGACCCGGTTACTCGGCAGCTCATTTAGCTGACACAACATATTCTCTGAGATAATGGTACACTATGTGACATCACATCACTAAGTGTCAGGACCTGTAGACATGCACAGCAGATGGTCTGGGGACTTCTGTTTTGTATATACTCCTTTTTGCCTCTATCACTGAACAGTTAATTACGGTAGATGGCTTTGGATGGCTATTTAAACCAGCTCTGCCTTTTATGACATATCTGGCATTTTATGGAGTTATGTGAGTCCACTTCTCCAGGCCTCCTGTGGAGGAGAAGCATTTAGGGGCCACTATTATAGACACCTATTAAGGGAAGTACATTCATTATCTCCATCAATCCGTTATTTAACCTACAATGTGAATTTTATTAGGAATTTTGTGTGAAGATTACATTGCACACCCAATTATCACATTGTATTAGCTGCTCTTATGGTACCCTTTTATTTATCAGTTAATTCTATCTAGGATGTATATTTATATGCATAACTTTTTAATCTGAGGGATACTACTCAAATGCCCTTTTTGCTATTGCATGTGTGCACTTACTATTGAGTTGATAGCTATTGTTAAACTCTTTTTCTGGGCCAGATGTTCCTCACTCATTAGTACATGGGGGCTACCAATTTGGACACTCAACAAGGGAAGTACATTTTTTAATCTTCATTAATGTCATAAAGCCTACTATATTGTTTGTAAAGGTACCTTTACACGCCGCAACTATCACAGGCAATCGGTGGAACCGAATGTGCGCGTGCACGTTTTTGACAGTTGATACCGATCGCCGATGCCGCATTTAGGCGCCACAATTGCGTCGTCAACCTAAGGGAATGTGACTCCCCGGAAGTTGAAACAGAACCTGTGGGAAACATCCGGTTGAGTCCCGAGTCTCCACCCTCAGTTTGTGCAGCAGGGCACGCTGTATCCTTCTGAGGATGCTGCGTTTGCGCAGCCGTGGGTGCCGATGATGGTGCTCACACCAATAATCATGGCGGTCTGCAAGATCTATCAGGGTCATTAGCTCCACCAGACCGCATGTTGGTGCGCGCTGTGTGGCGGCCATGACTGTGCTGGCATGTGCAGGGGAGGTCCAGGCACCTGGCAGGCCGAGCGAAAGCGAAACTAACGTCATGACATCATGACGCACACTAGCGCCGCCAAACAACATTGTGTACACTTACAAGGCAGGCGGCCGCGGAGCGGGAGTCACGTAGTAAGCACAGCAGCGTCACCTAATATGCTAAACATAGCAGTGCGTGCCCGATGACACCCATTTGCGATGAGTACGTCAATTAATGAACTGCCATGTGGGCCAGGATAATGTACTTAGTACATCATCAGAACAACATAATAACATTATCTGGCGCTATTGAATGGCCACGTCATTGGACTTAGCTAGTGTATTGTTGTGTAGGTGCAGATGCGTGTGGTGCTGAAGTGACAGCTCATCAAAGATGGCGCCCTGTTGAGGAACAGCCAATGGTAACACAGTAGCCCCCACCAATCATCGCTGATGGGGCGCGTTATAAAGCACGCTGTGGCATGCCTCTGGGAAATCAATGTATGTACTAAGAACTTCAGACATAAAAAAATAAGAATTTTGAGTTTTTTGGAAAAAACGTAAGTTTTTAAACTTCTTTCTCAAATATATACAGCTTGTTAGCATTTGTACATCACTGGTAGTAGCTGAGTGCTGCAGAGAATTTTTTTCTAGTTGTTTGACCCAGCGTCCCTGCTGGCACCAGTTCACATTATGTCTGTGAGTGCTGTGCAGTTTTTTTTTTTCTCTTTTTTTCTCTTTTTTTTTCTCTTCTGTCTTTCCTATATAGCTAGTTTGGCCTCTTTTGCTAAACCTTTTACTCTGCCTGTGTTTTTTTTTCTCTTGTTTCCCAGTTAATATCTGTAGGGGCTTGCTATTCTTTTGGGGTTCTGCTCTGAGGCAAGATAGCTTTTCCTACATGCATCTTTAGGAGCAGTTAGTTCTCTGGCTGTGCAGAGGTGTCTATCTGGTTAGTAACATCCCACGGCTTGTTGCAGTGTGTGGTCAGGGATTACGGTCAGCAACTTCTGTGGAATTTTAATGTTACTCCTGAGTGATCGGTTCATAACAGCTATGAGGCTGTAGTATACTCTATGGAGCGGATATGAGGCTGCATTATACTATATGGAGAGGTTATGAGACTGCATTATGCTATAAGGAGGGCTATGAGGCCGCATCATGATATATGGAGGGATGTGAGGTTGCATTATATTATATGGAGGATAATGGGGGTTCATTATAATAATTGAATGACTATGGGGCCTACCTTATCAATGGAGGACTATGGGATGCATTATAATGCATAGAGAACTATGGGGGTATATTGTAATATATGGAGGAATATGGGGATGCATTGTAATAATTGGACGACTATGGTGACAGGAGGAGGCAGACCATATAAAACAGGATGGGGGACATATGTGCCACGATAAGGGCCATATTCCAGGAGAAGGACAATATATAACAGGATGAGGGACATTAATACATAATGATGGAGGAAAGGGGTCAATTTGTGAGTCTTTAATGGTACCTTTACACGCTGCCACGGCAGGCTGGATACATCCCGCTACAGGCTACAAATGTAGCTTGTAGCGCCAATGTAGCCCGTCGTAGCGGCGTCTGAAGACGCGACGCTACAGCCGGCGACAGATACATCTGTTTATGGGCTCTGCTCGAAAACAGATGGCTATATCGCCGATGGTAGCGAGCTGTATCGGCGTGTAAAGAAGCAACGGAAGGGAACTCTGGACACCCGGGGCTGTAGCTGCAATGTAGCTAAGGCGTGACCTCGGCTCCATGTTACCGCGCCCCATGTGCGATCATTGGTGGAAGCTGCTGCATGACGATTGGTAGTCGCTGCATAGGGAGGCATATTTAAGGAGCTGACGAGTCACACTACACAATCGCTCGAGCGTGCTGTATTACTCAGCCTCCTGCGATGCCTGCCCAATCAGGATGTTATTGCTTCGTCCTATCAGCGTACGGAAGTCTTGTAATCCACAATTGGAGGACGCCTATGTGCTGTCCCTGCTGCACCATGTACGCCCATAGTAGCGGGTTGTAGCGGTGTTGTATAATGAGCACAGCTGGCTACTTGAGACACCGGCGATGTTAGCTAGCTATAGATGTAGCGTGGCGTAGCGAACCTTGTGGCGGCGTGTAAAGAGGGTGCGTTGGACCGTTTGTAGCCGTTTGAGCGTGCTCGTGCACGTGAAGTAGGGATGTATCCAGCATGCGTGGCGGCGTGTAAAGGTACCATAACAGATTTAGATCGCTACATGAGGCGCATACATTTCATCAACATTTGGGGGAGGGGGCCCGGGTCTAAATTTCGCACTGGGGCCCGCCAGACTTGGTTACGCCACTGCTGGTTGCCATTTATGTTACCTGCAATTCTGGTTGTGTCTGATAACCTAGTTTTAAATAGTTGCACATGCACTTTATTTTTGATATATCCAGGTATTTTTCAAACTGTGATTGTATTTCATTCACCCCAGATTGTATATATTTTCTATTGAATGGTATTCTTGTATTTAATACTCATTGGGTTCTAGTATGAAAGGCAATACAAGTGCAAAATACTCAAAATACCAATGCAACAATCACTATTAATCTACCTTGACATGGAGAAGGTGATTGGTGGTATTTATATGCACACAATTTCCATAGGGCGTCGATCCACACAAGTACATGCGATGCAAAGAGTCTGTGCAGCCTATTGCTCACGCCCATACTATTCGATCAGGCAGTCTGCCAAGCACTAAAAACAGTAGACGGACAAGAATAAAAAAAACTTGCCAAAAAACAGCCAAGGTCTAATATCCATTGCACTCCGCAGGACGCAACAGGACTCAATGAAAGGCAACACAGGATGCAGCTGAGCTTCTTTAGGGCGTCTGTCCTGTGTGGTGCATATACACAGGGAATATGATTAAAATTGTTGGGAAGATGGACGGAGCCAAATACAGGACCATCCTGGGTGAAAACCTGTTGGAGTCTGCAAAAGACCTGAGACTGGGATGGAGATTTATCTTCCAACAAGACAATGAACCCAAACATAAAGCAAAATCTACAATGGAATTATTCAAAAATAAACGTATCCAGGTGTTAGAATGGCCAAGTCAAAGTCCAGACCTGAATCCAATGGAGAATCTGTGGAAAGAGCTGAAAACTGCTGTTCACAAACGCTCTCCATCCAACCTCACTGAGCTCAAGATGTTTTACAAGGAAGAATGGGCAAGAATTTCAGTCTCTTGATGTGCTAAACTCATAGAGACATACCCCAAGAGACTGCAGCTGTAATCGCAGCAAAAGGTGGTGCTACAAAGTATTAACTCAAGGGGGCTGAATAATTTGCACGCCCCACTGTTCAGTTTTTTATTTGTTAAAAAAGTTTAAAATATCCAATAAATTTCGTTCCACTTCACAATTGTGTCCCACTTGTTGTTGATTCTTCACAAAAAAATTAGAATTTATATCTTTATGTTTGAAGCCTGAAATGTGGCAAGGGTTGAAAAGTTCAAGGGGGCCAAATACTTTCACAAGGCACTGTAATAAGCTAATTCATATAAAGATAACCTTACTCAATATCCCTAAAAGGGTATTTGTTTTGTACAAGAACCAAAGGACAAAACAAGGGTAATTTTTTAACACATTAAATAATTTACCTAAAAGTGTCATCATAAAATTAATTTGCAAACATCTGGCAGTTACATCTGCTTATACCAGCGGCAATTTAAACAGCATAAAGTGAATTTGTCCTGTTGTCTTTTTAGTTGCAAACTTTATTGTAAATGCTACTTAATCTTTTTTATTTGCAATTTTAATTCCCTTTTATGTATATATTATCTACAACAATTTTAATGACCTTCATTTAAAATGTTTTTTCTTTAAGGTGTTCTAAAATGCATCTGGTTCTTTGCAGCCTTGTAATAAAAACATAGAATCATACAATTCATGGCATTAGTCTCTGTTCTTGTCTGTGCATGCCTTGAATATCTTCAGGGCTGTCATCAGGTCATTACTGCCCTTACTGGTCTTATGCAGAAGAAGGGGCCCAGGTCCAGGATAATAACTTTGTGCTTTATTAAGCCCTGGTCGTGGGCTCCAGTCATCACCACAGCCTGGCGCCCACAGCTACTTATAACATATATGACTGCAGCAGAAGGGGTCGTCCGCGTCTTACAACAGTGACGTCACTTTATTATAAAGTTTGTACTCGCATGTGCTAAAGAGGCTACCATGCTCAGTATAACATGGACTTAATGAAGAAGAAGAATGTTGAGGAGAGAGGATCCTCCAAGCACCGCTGAGCGCACTAGGATTTTAATCTTCTGTCTTCAACATTGGCCTAGTTGCTGCTGGTGAGTATAATCTGTGTGTGTCTGTCTTCTGGCACCTGTCACCAGCTCCTATACAGCACCCTACTGTATATACAGGTCCACACTATACCCTGTATTAAGGTACAAATATAATGTGCTTTCACAAGCTTCTCACAATATCACAATAGTTGGTAGGAATTTGGGCCCATTCCTCCTGACAAAACTGGTGTAACTGAGCCATGTTTGTAGGTCGCCTTGCTCGCACCTGCCTTTTCAGCTGTGCCCAAAAATTTTAAATAGGATTGAGATCAGGGATTTGCGATGGCCACTCCATAACATTGAGTTTTTATTCCTTAAGCCACTTTGTAACCAGTTTCGCAATATGCATCGGGTCATTACCTATTTGAAACACCAATTTCCTCCCAAGGTTTATCTTCCTGGTTGATGTCTTGAGGAGATATTGCTTCAAAATTGCCACATAATCTTCTTTCCTTATGATGCCATCTATTT